>VZRN01004996.1:1595716-1689541 GCA_013397935.1 Dasyornis broadbenti | reverse complement strand
GGCCACTTTCAGGGTATCCACTCGCTTTGGGGCAAGTGGATCTCAGCATTTCCCGTGGGCCCCCATGGGCTGCAGGGGCACCCCCTGCTTCACCATGGGCCTCACCACGGCCTGCAGAGGCTGCAGAGCTCTGGCGCCTGGAGCTCCCCCTCCCCCTCCTTCTCCACTGACCTTGGTCTCTCCATGTTGTTTTCCCTCACATACTCTCACCTACTCCTCCTCCTCTGGCTAAGGAAAAGTGCGTGCACCCATTGTTTTGATTTCGTCTTAAATATGTTTTTCACAGAGGCGTAACCAGCATCTCTAATTGGCCCAGGCTTGGCCAGCAGCATGTCCATCACCTCAGAGCTGGACATGGTGAAGGCTTCGAGAAGCTTCACCGAGGAGCCATCTTTGTGGGCCCCCCCCACTAGAAAAACCTGGGCCAAGCTAAACCACGACACCTGGGCAAAAGGCTGGGGACAGGGAGGTGGCCACCAGTTCTGGCTTGCTGGGGGAAGACAGGGTGACAGGCAGCTCAGAACAGCACCTGGGCAGTCCGAGGCACAATTGTGTCCCTCAGATCCATTTCTGTGCTGTGGACAGCTCCTGGCAATCTCAGATATAAATCCCTTCCCCTCAGAAAAATAACCAAAAAATTCCCTCATGGACGTATTATCCCACACATGGCCTGAAGGTGAATACAGACACATTTTTGTCAACATTACCGTTCTTTTCACTTTTGTCCATTGTTTCCTTTCTCTATGTCTCCTTCACAGGCAGGGAACCAAATCTAAAAATAAAGCCCTTTTTTCCTTGAAAGAAGTTAGTCACTGGTAGCCCTTTTTAATCTTCTCCCTTTGTTCTCAGTCAGCTGCTCTTCTAACACAACCTGGATTTGATAAAAGAAAGCTGAAAATGGAGGGTAAAACTTTGTTTTTCTGAAAAAGCATCTTGCATAGAAAAGCTACAGAAATTATTAGATTTCAGATGCTCTATCCATTTGAAAACTGGAGATGACTGTCCTGAACAATGGCTGCTTTTTAGACTCCTGAACTCGCTGGGGTTTGGGGTTTTGGGGTTATTTTTTTTAGTAGGGTGGGAATTTTCATGTAATTTCCAATTTGATCAGGAGAAGAACACTAGCTCACCACTTTGCCTTGCCACATCCCACTTTCTAGCTTATGTGTTTCTTTGTCAGGCCTCCATGTGATCATTTTCATAAATGGAGCCTTTTTACAGAATCACAGAATCATTTAATTTGGAAAAGACCTTTGAGATTATCAAATCCAATGATTTTTTTCTATGATGGAAACAGATAATTTAAAAAATTCCTAAATCATATCGTGTTCACTGCAGTGCAGGGGTAAGAAACCAGCAGAGGACAGCTCTGCTCACAGCATTATTCCACCCCCAGCTCTGTCCCAGCTCTGAGGCTCAAGAAGCCCAATGAGCTCCATTGAGCACTGCTGATTCTCCCACATCCTAATATTGTGTAGGACCGGAGTGGGAAGCAGAGTTCTGCAACATTTCTTTCTCTTTTTTCCCCTTCTTTTTTTTTTTTTTTCCACACACACAATATTCTCTGAAGTGCAGGAAATAGGACATGAACTTTAACTTCATCTTTGTAATATTACAAAGATATATTTCTGCACTACGAGAATGGCACACACAGAAGTGCTGCAGCCAGGCATGAACTGGAGGAGCCTTGATTCCCTTCCAAACTGCACAGAGGTCAAAGCAAGTCCAGCACCTCAGCAGGAGAGAAACACTTGATCCTGCTTCGCCACCTCTTCATCAGTGGCACAAGGAACAATTCAACCTTTCCATTTTCCATTTGAACTTCTTTCTGAACCTTCAGCAAATTCAGTGGCATGCTCTGCTGATAGTTATTTTCACTTCAAGACATGACAGTTAATAGAAGCAGAAGCCCTTTTACAAAACATGGTGCTAATTTGAAAACTCCCAGTGTATCTGTTACTCAAACAGCACATTCAGCTCATTCAGAGCCTTGTGTTCTGAAAACCCAGACACAGGTGAGTAATTTAGAGAAAATCATACAGAAAAGGGCTCTAGTGGTGGTCAATACCAGCGAGCTGCTGTCTGGAAAGGTTCTTTCTTGTGCAATTTAGCCTCCACCTGTGCTTGGAACCTTGTGATGGGTGCTGAACACTTCCCTGCTTGGTGGAACCAGGGCGGACTCAGCAGCAGTAACACAAACACAGACAACGCAGTGCAGCAGGTCACACCTTTTTGAGTCAATCAAGCAGATAAAATACACACCGCGACCCAATGTGGCCATAATTGAGAGCCACTTGGAGCATAAGCTCCACAGCTCAGGTTTTTATGAATATTGGACACAAAATTTTGGTGACATGACTCTCATATGTAATATGTATCATGATGATTTTGGTTTGCAAGGTTTTTACAGCATCCTTTTTCCAAAGGAAGACTGGCCAGCAGTGCCAGTCTTCTCTACTTTTGAAAACGAATGACTTTGCCTCTTCTTTATAAGCCAAAAACTGCTTATGCACCTCTTCATGAAGAAAAACAAACATTAAAACTCCAAGTGTCATAATGTACCACTAAATCCATTTTGTCTAACTTCAGGGGCCAAAAAGTTTCAGCCAGATGCCTTTTATTCTTGTTGAAAAGTTAACGGGCACAGATGGAGAGCATTGTAAGGCTTCAGTGGGATGAACCCAGAGCCTGGAGATATGCTCAAGATGGCCCAAAAAAAAAAGGAAAAATAACCTCTGTACCTCCTGAGTTCTCACAGTTTGATGTGACCCCCAGGACAGAAAATAGGTGATTGCCACACAAAACAACCCAGTCCCCTGGTACAAAGAAACAATGCCCTACAATACATAGATTGGCAGAGGCAGGCCACAGCATCCTTGAAAATCAGAGATTCAGGAGTTCTGAACAGACGCATCAATTTCTCGGCAGCTCAGGGCCAGTCAGACATCTCACCAACAGAAGGACGGAAATTCTTTCTACTCCTCACTCACAGTCCTAGCACGGTGTGACTGGTGGGCTCTAATGAAAACCATTGCTCACAAAATTTGCTGTTCTCAGCTCTGTGGAGTCACAAACAGCTCTGGGAAACAGCAGAGGGGCTCTCCACTGCTTAAACACAATTGTTAACCAAGTTCCAATTGCAGAATCAAAACTCTGACCACTTGTCTGTACCTGCCATCACTTTAAATCTGATGGCAATTGAGTTGAACAGATGTGTAAATCAGGGCAGAATCTGACCTGCCAGATCTTTATTATTACTGATGCTAAAAAACTCAAGTTGACTTTCAGACACTGCCTGGAATCTGCATTTCTGCCTATTAAAGGAACAAAGTCTTTTTCCTTTAAGGCTGTCCAAATTTTGAATTGGAATAAAAAGGGGGAAAAACCCCATATTCCCTAAATTCTCATTTTATGCCACCAAATCGAAGTACACATATAGCAAATCTGGGAAGAGAGGAGAAATATCAGCTAAGCCTGGGCATACAATGTGAACAAACACTGTTAAGAAGATTTTCAGCAGAAGCCATTATTGAAAGACGGCATTTGCACACAAAAAGCAGGAGTGGATATCTTGCACACCCTGGTTTTATTCACAATTAATAATGTTTCCTCATCTAGACAGAAGATGTTTAAATCACATTTTCAGTGCTAGGAAAAAGGTGTTACCCTTCTCAGAAACAGCAATTTAAACAAATTCTGGCATTTCAGAAATGCTGCTTTATCACATGATGTGTATGACTTTCAAATGATCAGTTTTGCTCCAACACTTGCAAATTAATTTGTGATAACCAGGCAGGAAGGACCCAAGGCACGCCTGCTCTGGCTGTTCCTCACTCTGGCAGGATGCTGTGCGTGCGCTCCCGAGCCAGCATGGTAGGACCTGTACCTCTGAGAGCCAGAGCTACCCCACACTTCATCTTTTCCCACTCAACAGACAAAACACGCATGGTTCCTGTTTATAGAGAAGACAAGGCACGCATTTTCAACACTCTCGCCACTGCAAAAGCCAAAATATATTCCTATTGTTGAAAAATGGGGTATTTTTGTCCCCACCTGCACTGCCCCTCGGTGTCTCTCATCCGCGGCACCTTCCTGGCTGTGTCCCAAAGTCAACCCAGCATGGAGAGTCAGCAAATCCCATCACTGCATGGAATATATCCAACCAGCCCACATGAGTCTGGCGCAATTGTCATTAACGTCAGTCACAGCTACCTCAGTTGTTTGCATAATTGAAGCTACACCAGGGACTGAAATCCCAAAGGAGGCGTGATCTGTGTCTCCCATCCAGGCACTGAAAATTACACCATTCTATTTTGATTCCATGTACCTAAATCTCCCACGGGATTTAGAGCAATCAATTTAAAGAGCAATAAGTGGTTGGTAAATAACTGCAGACTACAACATTTGAAAAAAATCTGAGAAAGGAAAATTTGCAAACGTTAAATCCAATTCAGTAGTTGAGATTCTCTAAGTTCAGTCAGTTTTTTGACAGTAGATAGACAGGAAAATCAAAAGCATTAAATGTAGAGAAAAGCTCTTCAATACAGAAGTCTTTAAAATGGTTGAATGACTGATTTTTATCTGAAAATCTCCTACATAAAATATTTCTCTATGATTAATAAGAAATTACCATGCATTTTTATCACTAAGAATGTCTTATGATGCAGGGCATGGATGTATTAAGCTCACAGACAATGGACTAAATCATGAAGTCCTTTACAATGATTTTGCACGAATTATTGTTCCAAGTTCCTTTCAAAGCAGTTGGCCATTCCTAGAATTAGGTTTTTTTTTTTTTTTCCTTTACATATCTTAATTGGAGAAAATAGGCAGAAGAGAAACTATCCAAAAGACTAAAAGCCAGATTCAGATTAATTCATCCACTTGTTTTGTTCTAACACACTGTGGAACTACGGTGTCGGGGACATGAGAGTTGGAATAGAGCTCATAAATTATCTACTATCCTGCCCAATTCCTTAATTGTCAAGAAACAGTTGTGCTAAAATATACTTCCCTTTTCTGTTGGTTTGGGGTCTTTTAATAATGCTGCTTCTCATACTGCACATTTCATGAAATAAACACCTTCATGCAGATCTTCAAAAGTGGGTTTTTTGGTGCTGAAGAGGAACTCCAAGAGTTGTGGTTGACATTTCACCTCCTGCAGTCCAGAAACTTTATTCTACTGGAAAAGTGCTTACTCCTATTTTTTCGCTTTTAAACAACAACTACTTAAATTATTAATAGTATTTTTCTCTGTTATTTAAATTTAACAATTTTTATTCTCCAGCGCTTGAATACAACTACTTTTATTCTTGAGACTGGTGGAATTATAAATGGGTGGATTCACTTAGTAAAAATCTTGCCTTTTAGTTCCCCAAAGCTTCAATAATTCCGGAGCTGAATAAGAAATTATCATTTTAACAGATACCCTTAGTAGTTCATTCCAGACATAATCGTTACTGCAGCCACAGTGACAAGGTAAGGGCAGAAAATCAGTTCTTCAGTCATCTGTAAGGGAATTAAAAATGCTTTCCTTGAGCTGTGACACTCGTGAATTTGCTTACCTTCCTGAGTTCTAGTGGCTAGAATTTCCTTGTGCTTTGTTTTCTTTCAATAATTTATGTATTCCTTAGAGCATGGAAAATATCAGGGCCTGTGATCAAGTCAAATCATGTCACACTCAATAAAACACGATTCAGAAATCTCGCCAATTCCTGAAATATCTTTAATCTTTCATTTGCAACTTAAGATTAACATCCAAAAGAGCAGCTACTGAAAAGGAGTGCCACTAAGAAAATATCAGCCCTCTGAAGACAGAGATTTATTAATGCCACATATAACTTTTAAAGCAAATCTTCAAAATTAGGTAAGTAACACATAGAAATGTTTGTTTCTAAAAGAGGAGAAAAGTAACTTGCAAAGCAAAGCAGAGATAAAGAGGTTTTGATGTAGTGCAGACATCTGCCTGAGCAACAGCAGTATATTACCTTTAAATGTTATATAGACACCGTGTAAATGCACTTTAGTTATTAGCATTGTAGAGGAGACTGTGGTTGAGATCAGATCTCATTATATGACAGCACAATATTTTACAGAATTCCTGGAATGGATGTTTAAATGTGGACGTGCACTGGGGTTTGTCATACACAAATATGTAAAATAAACCACAGAAAAATACTGTTGTTTTTATTAAGTTCTAAGTAATATATTTAAAGCACAAATAACAGTGTGCTCCTTCTTGACTTCTCCCAAAACCTGCTGTGACCATTTCTACCTCAGCTATATAAATACAATTACCTTCCTCTTTGAAGGCAGATACATGAAAAAAATCTATCAAATTTTAAAAACTCAGAACAAATCATACCACACTTACTTACACATTACAACGGTTTGCTGTTTCCTTTCTTTCCCTGGAAGAAATTCATTACTTGGCACTAGACACCAGAGTTAGGCCTTTTATTTATTTTGAGAACGCTCCCAAATGGTCAAAGCCCCAGTTCACTGTAGGTAGTGCCCTGTTGAGTTCATGTTCCACTAATAATTATAAATACTTCTAGTTAAAACAAAGCAAGGATGGACTAAGTGATCATATGAAGCCATCCTCTCCAAACCTCTCCATCCTGTCAAACTGGGATAGAAATCATACCAAAAATAGATTCTTTCATGAGAAATTTGCTCCTTTCTGCTTGCCAGAGGAGTTGCTTTTAGACCTTTTCATCCAGTATTTCAATAGTTCTTTCAAAATATGCATGTAAATGTTGAGCTGAGGGAGTTAAAAAAATCAACTCAGATCATAAAAAAAGCATCATTTGGTTTCCCCCAGCTGACACAGGCTGGGCTGTGGCATTTCCATGCTAATACACACACATGTCTGTGTGTTTTACCCCAGGCTGGATAAAACAGTTGAACACATCACACGTCTTTCCTCAGGAGGTCTTAGCTGGGGTCACTAGTGGGAGGCAAAGGATAACAATTTTCCACACAACTCCTGATTTCAGCAAATAAAACAGCATTATTCCATACACAGCAATCAGGAAACTCCAGCATCCATTATCCCCTGTGTCTATTAACTCTGGAGGCCCAAAGCAGAAACCCCAGCACATCCCACCTTGCAGGGCACAGCTCAGGATGAAGATTCCCACAAATAACCTCTTCCCTGGTTAAAACTACACATTTGAGGATGAGCTCCTTGGATCAGTGCTCAAATCAGAGCATTTTCCCCTATCAGTAGCGTGTAGAAAACTTATTGCTGGCCCCTCAGTGTGAACACACCGTGTACCCAGAGCACAAACAACACTGACGGCAAACCAACCCAGGGCTACAGCCACTGCCAAAAAGACAAGTAGCTGGAAAAACAATTCCTTGGCCAAGAGAAGTAGCAATGTTTCCTATCTTTGACCAGGTGGGAGAGTAGTGCTGATCAGCTTTCTGTCTGGCAGTGTATATGTATATATATATATATATATATATACACACACACGGGGTGTCGATGGTTCAAAAATGAAGAGGGAGGGAAAAAAAAGTGATGTGTAAACAATTAATGCATCTGTGGCAAAGTCTCAAGTAACTGGGCTGATCTGCCTTCTGCTACTTAATTAGAACGCTCTGTTCAGTACACACTGTGTCCCCAGTAAGCAATGCCTCCAAAGCAAATTGAAAGGAGTGTAATAAGTCTTGCTTTTTTTTTCCTCCAGACATACAAATCTCTCCCTACACCAAATATATACATATGTAGCGAGACAGAGAAGATAAAAAGATAAAGTTGCAGGAAGAAAACAGCAACAGCCATAGTGTTCATTTTTTATCTCTCTGAGAAATTAGCTTTGCAGGGCTGTAGAGCTGATGACAGCCTGCACAAGGACAGAGTTTGGTGAATTATTCAGACACAGTAATTTTTAGATATATCTCACAACTTCGGCCTCATGCAGATCAGTTAATTGTACTTGCATGTCTTGAGAAAAAAGCAGCAAAATGTAAACCAATTAATGTAAAAGTTTGAATGTACATCCATGAAAAATAATCTATGTGGCAATATATCTATTTTCTCATGCCAATAATTTTATAACAATTATAATGCATTCCAACACTGAAGATAAATCTTCTGCCTACTGTGTCTTGCCTTTTTATTTTTTCTGCATTTGAGTCAAGTGGGAGCCAGCTCTAACACCTGGGTGTTTTTTCTTACAAGTTGTAAATGCAATAACAAGAGGTTTGGGCTTCTCAGCATTAGTATCCTTGTGCTTTTCAAAATGGCCACACTGTAAAAGATGGTGCTCACCCATCAAGAGAGAAAAAATGTTGCTGTATTAAGGCAGAATAGTTTACAAAAGCAATGAGAGACTTAAAGTGATACACAGCTTGTGTTTATAAAAATTCATAAGCATTTCAAGTGCACTCCTAAAGGAATTGTACAGATGCTGCAACAAATTATTATATAATATAATTAAACACAAAAACCTGGAATGGCAAAATAGCATTAAGGGACAAATTTTCATTGCTGTAGCAGTGGCAGATTGCAAGCAAAGATCCCATTAGAGGTAATGGGAGCTGAGGTTATAATCCACTGCGCAGTGTCAAAAATAATATCCCTGTGGCTTTGGCTTAAACTGGCAGAGTTAAGGCAACAACCTGATTTCTAAACCTCCCCACTGCGTGCAGACAAGAACCCTCACAATGTCCCTTTTTCCCTTCTCCCCTCAAACACTTTTTTTTTTTTTAAATCACATTTGAGCACAAAGGAGGCAGGGAGGATCTGACATGTTATATATGATTGTGCATTTCCTTTGCTTTTGTTGGTGTAATCAAGCTTTTACTTCATTTTAGCATGGCTAACACTTAGAGCAAAGCACTACCACTGAGAGTTCTGATGCTTCTCTCTCTGTAGCCCTGGATAAATCACCTCTGGGCTGGTGTAGACAGGCTGCTAGCAAGGTGAAATAAGCTGCTCTCCCTCTCTGTAAAATCACCCTTCCCCTCTTGCAGGCCCAAATTGCACCAGCCTGTGGCCATGCACACCACGGGCATCCCCCAGTGCTCTGGCTGGTATCAACATTTCTCATACAAAATTTGTCCTGCGGAGCCACTTGGTAGCCCTCAAGTTCCTGTTACCTGCTGACACAGGTTTTGCTGGCACAGGTTTCACTGTCACTTGAGCTCTCTCAGAGAACTGTCAGCTTTAAACAGACTGGATGCCCAAACAGAAATGCTGCAGCCCAGCTCTGATCCAAACCTGTGGGCTTGCGCTGTCTCCCATCCTCCAGTTAGACGTGCCAACTCCAAAATGCTGGAGTAAAAACAACACTCATGCAGAATCCAGACAAATGTGCAGAGGGTTTTTACCAGTTTTCTTAGTTTCTTAGTGTTTGGAACAACATGTTTGTGAAACTGCTGGGAAAGAACTTTACCCACGCTGAGAGAGGAGCTGGGCTTTCATTCCTATGGGTTGTCAATAGGATGGACTGTGCTCTCTACAAACCTGCAGGTGACACCAGAGAAGAGGGAGTTTGAAGGCAGAGCAACCATTCAGGGGGAACTCAATAAGCTGGAGGTAAAACCATCAAAAAAACCCTTCACTTTCAAAAAAAAGTCCAAAAAAGACAGGTGCAAAGCCCAGAATGTGGGCTGGACCTGTTCCATGAATCCCTTCAGGGAGGGGACCGACTGGCTGGGCAGCAGCTCTGCAGACAATAAGTTCAGGGTCCTGATGGCTGAGTAGTGACCCCTCAATTGAATCCCCAGCCTAAATTTCTATATCATTCTCCCTCCTACAAGCTCACAACAAAGCTATCTTATCCATATAAAGCATTATCTGCTCTTCTTCTCCAGCCAAAGGTGGCAGGGAATTAATCCCATTTTATGTCAAGGAAAACGGACACGTACAGACATCTGCAAACTTGTGCCTGGCTCAGCAGCAGCTCTGATGGCACCAACCATACAGTGAATCGGTGGCAGAAGCAGAATTAGAAAACAAGAATTACTGGCTTCCAGTTCTACCCATTATCCATTCAGCCATGATGATTTTCCATGAAAAGCTTGTCTTGCCTGGGACTGCTGTCGTGATGTGTTTTAACAGCCCTGAGCACAACAGCTTTCTGGCCTACAGCTGATAATTCTTAGCATTACTGTAATGCAGATTATGGTAATTATTAATAACGTGCTGGGGTAGGAATAAATTATGTGTAATACACAAAATTATTCTGGTGCAGAGCTGCGAGCTCTAACTCAACAGAAAAAATAACTTCTGGCAGAGTATGTGTAATAAAGCAGTAATTGTCACACAAGTGATAACCACTTGGACAAAGGGTTTTTCAGGAAAGAACTGGTTTTTTTCATGAATTTTTGTACAGGATTTAGCATTATCCGTAATCCAGCCTGCTACATACTATTATGGTCCAAACAAATTTTAAAAATAAATAAATAAAGAAGACATTAATACAATATTTGAGACATAAAAAGACCTTTTCTCCAACACAGAGAGACAAAAAGGTAAGCAGTATTCATACAGTAGAGGAAAAGGTTTGCTACCCCTACACCTCTTCAACTTCTTTTCTGACCATCTTGACTGAAAAAAATCAAAAACTGAGCAATCAGAATGAAGATTTCTGAATCAATATTCAATAAAATTAATTAACTCTGTTTTCAATGCAACACAATTTTGGATTTGACATTCTGTTCAAGTTATTTTTATGCTCCTAATTGCAAGCATCAATGTGAATAATAGGACAACAAAAGGTTTTTAAGGTATTGTCCCAGCTTCAGCCATTCTGTCATTTCTAAAATTTCATGGAGCTTCTTGTCCAGCAGATTCAAAAGCTCACTCAAAGAACAGCTCTATGTGACCCAGGCTTATCTCCCAGGGAGAATACCAGGAATCCACCAACCTGGTAATTCTCTGTAGTGAAAGGGTCAAGTACAAAGTCATATTTTACTTGAACTTGTCTTCTCCTGGAAAAAAAGGGGTTTCAGATGAACTGAAAAAAGGAAGAAAAACCCCACTGTAACCTGTGTACAAAGTCAAGAGGCAAAGTCTATAAATATCAGCCTGAAAGGATGAGAGGATTGTCTGATCTTTTCAAAGATGCCTGGGAGGACCATTCCAAGCTCTGCATTGCTCCTGCCACCAACTGTCTGTTAATTGTTTGATTGTCCTCTGCTGTTGCCTTTGCAAATGTCTCTTAATACTTTCTATGCTTCATCTTATAAGACACAAATATGAATTACAAATGAAACAGTACAAAGAGGACTTGATGGCAGAAGCTGAACAAAACCAATGCTTATATAAATAAAATATAATACCTCCCTTAAAAGGTTCGAATCCTGCCGCCAGTGAAGGAAATGGCAGAACGAGGCATTTCATCCCGCTTTTTGGTACAGCTCTATCAGTGTGCTTCAGAAATGAGCAAGAAATCGAGGTAATAAAACAGTATAAACCCCATGACCCTTGGGATGGCACCTGCTGGAAGAGGTGTAATAATTACTGATTAATTGGGCCTCAGTGTGTATGATCACATCACAGCAAGAGTGACCCCCATTTTGTAGAAACAAGTGGAAAGAAAATAATTTGAGTCTATTTTAAGCATCTCCTCAGCATTATTCACCAAAGGGTCATTGAAGACCCTAGATTCTAAGACTGAAAGTCTTCACAGACAACCATTATTATTCCCCTGGGTCATTTATACACAAGGCAACATTTGTCATACATCCTTTAGAGTATGCAGGAAATATGGGCTGCCATCTCCATATTCAAATGTAGCTCCTAATATATATGAGCACAGCACCCACCCAGAAACACCATTAATCTCTCGGATCTTTAAAATGAAGAGCACTTTTCTGTCAATGGCTTGGAACAGCTAAAGTGACGAAAACATGTTCAGAACTGGTTTAAGTAACTAATTTTGTCACCAAACAAGATTGCCGTTTCATCTTTTAATTCAGCAGAGACCTGCTGTGAAATTAATAATTTATTATCTCCATTAAGCAGAAAGAAGCCATATAAACTGCACATTTTGATAAAGTCCTAACAATTGTACATCTAGAGCTACATCATTGGTATTGTAACAGTCCATTCTTTACTCAATTTATGTTTCAACAAATATCCATTTCTTTTTTTTTTTTTTTTGGATTCACTTAATTTTAGATAAATCTAGAATGGATGGTGGTAACTCTGTTCCCTGGAATTTTTAATAACACATAATATTAAGTGCCTTGAAATGTTTGCATAGCTGAGACGAGAAACAGGACCTTCAAATAAGAGTTAAAAATTTATTTGACTTTTTACACGTTATATATTCTTGAACATGGTAGTGTAGTCATCAATAATAAATACTGTGATATCAAAGTCAAGGTGTGCTAGACACTGCACAAACACAGAGACTACAAAAACTGCCAACATGAACAGGCAAATTACACATGGAGAAGGAAATGTGTAATGTGATTTCTCCCCATCTCATTATCATTATTATTGTAATTATCAAAGCCTGTGGCTTCTTGATCCAGTGAAATACATCATCATTTGTGTTTAGGCTACTGAAAATAAACCTGACAGTAACAAGCAACACATCTGTAACACAGCCCAGTGCCTAACCTTCCATATTTTGTTCTTTCACAAGCATCAGGAAGCAGAGGAAAAGACAATATCAGTAAACCTCACTGTTCTTGGCATTACTAAAGCAAAGGGAGACAGGCAGCCAGACAATAAATATTAAATTAAACAGCAGAGATTCATTCTCTACACTCAAAGAGTTCCTTCTAAAAATGAAACTGTCAGATTTGACTATAAATGTTTGTTTATTACTGATCTTTTGGGACCTGCAGTTGTTATGGAGTGCTAGAGATTGCAAACTCCCTGTGTTCTGGAAATCAGGCATTGAGCACTCTGATAGCAGAAGAGAGGGAAAATAATTCTTCTCTTTAAAAATACTTATTTCACTGCTCTCCTTTAATCAAAGATTCATTTAAAGTTTTTAGTCTCCCTTGTATTGAAAAAAAAAAGAGTTCTGACTCTGCAGGAAACACTCTCAGTGGGAGGTATCTTATAAATTAATACACAAACTTGAGGAAACCTCTTACAGAACAGGAGGGCAATCTAGAAATAATCTAAGGAAACACAGATTAAAGAAGACCAGGGAAAAGACCTTCTCAAAAACAGAGAAAAATTAAGAATTAGAACAATCAATTCCACCACTTTGGGTGCATCTGCACAGAAAATTGGGCCGTGACAGGGGCACTGGACCTCCCAGCTGGGAACCAGTTCCTCTGCTGGGCTGTGCAGAGCTACTTGTTCCAAAACACACAGGATTTCTGAAGGCCCTATTAGGACAGTGCTGTCGCACATCGTGCATGGAAAGCTGGAACAGAAATTTAGGAAGGTGCGTAACTCCACTGGTTCCAGCACTGCTCATAAACCTCATTGCAAATTGAGCCTGAGCCAGTTTTTTAAGGAGCTTCCTTGGCACCTGCAATCTCTCCAGGGAGTGACAACTTTTGGATAGGAGAGACCAGGACAGCACCGCTGGATGGAGGCAAAACTGTGAACCAGAGACACTCCCAGTGCAAGGGGTGAACCATTCTGCAGAGCAGCCTGGAAACAGAAAAGTGGTCTCCCATCACAGCTACACACTAGCAAACCCCTCCTGAAAATTATCTAGGAAATAAAGGTATTCATCCTCTTTCAATCCACGGTGATCCTCACAAAATTCAAATGGATTGGTCTCAGATCCCAGTGAGTCTAGAAACACTGCTTGGGAAGGGAGTCAGACTGGGAAAGGTTGTGGGTCATTCCCAACGCTTGGACAGCACTTCAGCCCCAGTGTTACAGACAGAGCCACTACCAGACATGCAAGGACCCTGTGACCCTGGAGGTCACAGCCCAGGAGCACTCACAAAAGGCATCTGTGGCCCACAGGGCAGGGGATATAATGCTCCTCAGGATGTCAATTGGACCTCAGTTCCTCAGGAAGAAGGGAGCTATGCTGCAAGGAAAGGAGGATGACAATGGCTGTATTCTGTATTTTCACGTACATTATTCCCATTCAGCTGAAACGACAGCAAAGGCTGTGTGTGCAAAGGCTGCAGTAGAGTGAAATATGTAGCACAGGGCAGGAATTTTGTCTCCTTCCTATTTTACTTTTTTTTCTTCAGATTTACAGATAGTGTTTCTCAGATGGGAACTGGTAGCTGATGCCATCCCATCCGTTGCTTTTGATTCCTGTAAATTCCTATTAGGTTAAATTCTGATTTAGTAACTTGGCGTGCTGTGAAATGACTATAGATTCCAGCTCCAGCCAGGCAAGAAGCCAAGGTAACTGCATTGTGAGAGGGATGGGCCTTGGCTCTGCTCTTGAAAATTTAACACATTTTAACAATTGATTTTCAAATGAAACATGTCTATGTCACATCAGAACAGAGCAGTATTAGGTTTCCTCCATGCTTTGTGCTGCTGAATTCAGTTGCCTCATTTGATCCTAATTGCACTAAAAGAAAAAAGACAATTGGCTTCTCACATTAAAAATACTGGGGGGAAAAAAAAAAAAAAGGTAACTGCTTAAAATGCATCCAGCACCAACCCGGGAGTCAGCAGAAGCACTACAAAGTAACTGCAGAGTGTATGAAGCAGTAAAAAACACAGAAACTCATATTGATTATACCTGCAGATTCAAAGTCATCTCTAAGTGTCATATTCCCAAGCACGACAGAAGTAAAAGTTTGCCATAACTGCAGCAGAATGGGTCCAAGAAGCCTCAAACAGCCCAGCTGTGGCACAGGAAAAACCAGAAAACCAGAGCCCTGCTCATTTCTAGATGTTCAGGAGCATGTTACAATAAAGCTCCACTCCAACAATAAAGTTATGCTCCAAATCTGAATCAAAATTCCCATATTCCAAGGTTATTCCTACCACACTGCTGTTTTGAAAAGCAACATCATTTCCTTCTCATCCCGGGCAGGTCTTTCTCATCCAGCCCCTGCCTGAAGGAACAGACCAAGCAAACAGGGCCCTCTCCCATCCTCATACCTTCAAACCACACAGCTCCCACTGCTTCCTCAGCTTCCCTTTAATGTTTTCAAACACATCCATGACTTGCTGTGGTCTGGGTACTCCCAGAAAGGAAAACACAACATTAACCATGCAAATTTCTTCTTTCCTGGAAAGACTTCATCACAAGTGCTGTGTTCTTTCCTATGAGAAGCAACAACCTTAAAATAAATTTCCCCGTAGTGTACCTCATTAGAACTACAGAAATAACCAGCCTGTTCACTTTGATCTTCGTAACAGCTGTAAATTCTAAATATTGCATTAATTGTATAGGCAGACACCGTGTGCAATTGTGTGTATTTCAATCTTTTTTCTATTATCCAACCAATTTTCATAGTCACTTAAAAAAAAAGTTTTATAACAAGGGGCTTTGGGTATTTTAGCCTAAAGTGACAAAGAAGTTCCGATTAATAATTGCAAATCCCAATAAACTGTGACTGCAGGATATACTTATTAAATTTTGCAGAACTATTAAGGCAAAAGTTACTGGAATATAGTATCACATGAAGTTCATATACACTGACAAAAATCATATTAAAATAATATATGAGCAGTAGAACACAGAACGATGAAGGTCAAAGAAATAATATTCACTTAGATATATCTTAATGAGAATGAAACCTTGAATAATGGCATCCTTAGCTTAGCATTTCTTGTGTCTTGCCTTGTATCACACTTCTGGTACCATTTGGAATCATATCAACAAATAATTCAAAAGTAAATTTTAGATACTGCATAAAAGATTTGACAAAACACTACAAAAGATACCTAAGGACTCTATATAAATACTACAAGGCTTTCAAAATGAGGCTTATTTTAAATTGATATTTTTCTGCAGTGCTGAAACCAAAAATGTACTGGGGTTTTAAAATAATATAAAAGAAAGTGTCGGTATCCAGATGTATATCTACTTTAACTTCATAAATTAAATATAAAACATAAACAAAATCTCATATGGTGAAAAACATACTGATTTCTAATAGTAAGCTGCACAAATGACTTAAACCATCTAAGTAGCTCGTAAAGCTGATTTTACTAGAGATTTCATATTAAATGTGAATTTGATACTATCTTCCAGCAGTGTTTTTCCCCCCTAGAAAAAGGTAATTTTAGAAAAGAAGGTCTTTTTAAAGAGTGCAATTATATAAAAATTAAAAGAATTTTACTATGTTTACAATAAGTGAAAATTTATGAGTAGAAAGTCTGACCTAAACCTTTTTGCTGCCAACAAAAACGTTCCCACTCACTTCAAACGCAATAGAATATTTGGACTGACTATCTAAGTTGGTTTTAAAGTTTAATTTATTAACAAACAAAGTAGCAAAGGACCGCCAGTGTTGCACAACTTGCTTGCAGAGTTGTCATCACTACAAATGGCACAGGAAGATGTTTATTATTCTAGAAAATACTCACAGAATGACTGAGGTGGGATGAGACCACCAGAGGCCACCTCGTCCTCCTGCCTGCTCAGAGCAAGGTGCATGGAGTGACCAATGCAGATCAAACCTTTCAACACTGAATGCATCGCAAGATGAAACAGAAGATTTATGTGTGGCACCTGCTGTGCAGCACTAGAGAAAAACAAAAATAATTCTAATTCTGCCAATTAGATGCAACCAGCAGAGATTCTGAGCATTGAGTAATATTTTCTCCATCCCTGCAAACTGCAGTGCTGATAACAGCCATAAATTAATTGACCATCCGTTTTTTAAAGCCCAGCCATCATTTCCCATGTCATAAAATCCACAGCAACAATGAACATGTGCTGATCCATATTATTGCTATTCAGAGTGGGTAAAACGACATGAGATCCAGGCAAGGTTGACAAAACAGGGATGTTACGACTGAAGTGTCCTTATTCTCTTGTCCTAGTTCCAGAGGCAGATTACTACTTAAAGCCAAATGACTTGGATTTCCACAGTACACAGTGAACACAAGAAGTTTTCCCCTGCAGCAACTCCCAATCCCTTCCCAGCAAAGCATGGCAATTCAGTAAACCAATGTTAATGTCATGATCAGCAATTTAACCAAATTATTTACCAGCAAGTATTTATCCTCTCCTATCAGCAAAACCCACAATCATTATTTTATGCAGTATTCACTACATATAAACATGCACACAAGTGGAGTAAGGTCTGACCAGCTGTGCAGAAACAGCTTCCAACAAACCAATTTGTATTTGGAGAGAGAAGTTCCACTGTTTCCTGGTGTATGCAGAGCAACAGGATGCAGCAGGGCAGCAGCTTAAAGGTTAGATTTGCAAGGAAAACTCCACGACTGACATTTCCAAAGCCAGCTAGGAAAACGGACACCCATTTTGCCTTCATTTTAGAGGCAATTTGCAATCCAGGATTTTTCTTCCTTCTGCGTATCTAGAATTCTACACTCATAAAATCGCTGCTTACAGGCTTGGAAATAAGACTCTCTTCCCTTTTCTTTGTTGCAAAGTTATCAAGAGCCTCTTTGTTCTTACATTGTGGGGTTCATTAAAAAAGGAGAACTTTCATTTTCCCTATAATGGAAGTTGTGCCTTCAGAAACTACACATATCCCTGAAACAACCCTGTGTGGAATCTGTTGATATCAGATGCGTATTTCCCTCAGAAACACTCTGACAATGAAAGAGAAATAGCTTTTCATAAAGAAACTAAAAGAACTTGAGAAGTAATACAAAACACAATAAAAGAATTTATTTCTAGCAGTGCTTTTCTGAAGTATCTATCCTTTTGGAGATGTGACAGTTTCCTAAAGGATTTGTATTAAAAACACACTTTAAAAACACACAGCAGGTTTCTTTAGGGATTCTATCAGACTTCATTTCTAACTGATTCTCTAGAAGTGTGTATTTGTAAAGAAAAAATCCTGCTACACCAAACGTTGATGTCAGGCAGCAGATGAGACCCTCCACTCCAGCACTCTACTCATGCTGCACCTGAAGAGGTGAATTCCTTGGCTCCAGCTCTAGACAGATGAATCTCTGCCCTCACTGCACCCCATCTCCACCAATATTGAGGGAGCTGTGGAGCTGTGTGTAAAATATATTTGCATTTCAGGAAGATGTATTTTTAAGAGCCAGCTAATGCTGCACACATTTACTTGGACACACCACCCCCATTTTCATTCAGCATGGTAAAATTGGAACCTTTCCATTGCCCTGTTTCCCCCACTCAATAATGCCCTTATTTCCAAAGTTCCTTATCCTTCCTGTGAACTTTTATCTCAGAAACAGGCTGAAGCACCAGGCTCTGCTAATAAGGACAAAGTCCCCAGTGAATCCTTGTCTGGTTTAATCTTTATTTTCAGACCACTTCTTCTGCAACATATACTAATTAATTAATTTCCACATTTACTTGCCAAACTCTATTCCATAACGAGTGAACCTCCGCTGTGACTGCTCTGCCTTTCTCTAGGTTGTACCCACTCCTTTTCAGCATGTCAGAATTTCTGCCACCCATCAGAGCAGCTGGAATTTCAAGCACATTGCATCTTTGACCTGTCCCTCTACTGATAAAAGACAACTTAAGCCTTGCCTTCATCTTCTCAGCATCTCAGTAGACACCCCTTGAAAGGCTTTCCCATAATACACACTGGACTCAGTGAAATTCCACTTTGCTCAAACTTCTCCTCAAATTCCACTTTCTCATTCAAAAACTTACTTCAGTATTATAATATCTACTTGCCAGCCCTACTTAGATTACTTTATTATTTCAGCTCAGAATACGAATTGGGGAAAATAATCTAAACTGGCACTTGAGTAATTTCATGATTATACCAGAGACATTTACTTTCAGCTTCAGGTAAGAGATTTTTCTTTCTGCTAGAGTATTCAAGCTTTGTCTGAGCCCTCACTTTTTTCTGTAATAACCTTCAGCAGATAAATCAAATGAGGTATTTCTCAAATTATCATTCCTGGACATCATTCCATTCTTATTTTTCATGGCACTAACACAAATGTGGGTGACATTTGCACATATTCACTCTTGCACACCTTACCTCCATACATTTCTATCTGTCTGTGTGCAAAGCCCCACTGTTGCACAGAGCAGGATTGCAGTTTTTTTGGGAAGGGCTGGAAGGAGACACTTCCCCACAGTCCATGGACAGTAAATCAGTTTTCAGTTCAGTGCTATGCAATAATCAAGAGAGACATCTGCTGGCAATGAAAGCAAAGGGCACGAACCACCATCAAAGCACTACGCCTTACTATGTGAATATATACTTACCCATGAAAACGAGCCATTCAGAGCTAATTAGAAGTACCCAGTTTGCTGAAATCACACATTTACTTTCATTACACCCTCTCCCAGGTGCATCCTGTTTCATTTGTGATGTATTTCTTCTGTTTCTGTTGGATATGGTTTGCTGCTTTATGCAGCTTCACAAATGTGGTCAGTGGGATGAAAGCAGCTTAACAGAAGAGGTGTTTATTTACTAAAAGGATCACACATCTGGTTTAAAGCTGGAATATGTGCTCTGAGTGGAAGGTATTTCGTAGATAAGAGTCCTATAATTTTAGCAAATGACTGAGAGGATGCCATCCATTAACTAATTAGTACATAGCAATTAATTGTAAACGATCAAGCTTTGATGATGCCTTAACTAACATCACTCACAGCAATGGCACTGGCACCAGAGGAAGTGTGATCACTGGCACAGTTCCAGGGGGCTGAGAACCCATTCAACCTTCCAGTGCTGGAGCTCTTTCGCTATAATCGGGACAAAAGATTATTTTTAGACAACTTTCACATGAGCTAGAAAGGAAAAAGCCTTCTTAGCTAATGCCTTAAAATTACACTTAGCCACAGCCTTGTTAGCTTGGTTTGGTTTGGCCTGGGGTTTCATATCCATATTTTGAACTTTATCAAGAGCCAAGGAGGAAAATGTGCTGCAGGTGTCCAGCAGGACACTCCAAATAAACTGCGAGGCACACAATTACCCACTGCCACGGCAATGCTGCTGGTGCAGCTGCCTCACAGTTGATTCTATCTATCCACTTTTTAAATTTTCCAGCCTTCTTTTCCCAACTATCAAGCAATGCCTTTCAGCTCAGGGGGGAGCCCTTTGTTCCACCATCCTCTGCAAGGTGGGAGATGGCATCCATGAGCAACAGCTGCTGTTTCCTCTGCAGGACTTAGCCTCAGGTCTTAGGAAAACTCTTGTGACCAGACTTTCAATTTTCTCTTGGAATGCACCAGGTTGCACGTAATACTTGATTTTTAGAAAGCAGCACTCTGGAGGGGTGCCTTATGCTCCGAACAGGACCCCTATTCACAAGGTCCTCCTTGTGCCCTCCCCACTCTTATTTCTCCGTCTAGGTCATTTTCATAGACAATTGCCTCCTTTCATATTTTTGTGAGCGTGTGGCAATAGCCAGCAAGTCTTCACTGTGTTTTCCCTCCCTCTACCCTCAAACATGTGCCTAAGTTAGATGACTTTTTCACATTTTTGCTATAATTTAGTACTGAAAGTAAGAAAACAGCAGAGGTGGCCCAGGATTAATTGAAAGCTCATCTTTCATTGTATCAGGGCATTGAATTTTTGTTCCAATGAGTCAATTGCAGTGATATGAAAACAATCTTCCAAGAGGCAGCAGAAAATTTACAGTAACACACCTGCTTAAACAGTAAAAATCCCTAGAAATACTAATGCTTCAAGGAAAATGTATTTTAACAGAGGAAAGTTAAACAAACAGTCAGCATACACCCGTTGCTATTTCTGTTTATGAGCTATGTATCTTTTTTGTACACTTTAATAAAGCAGCCTTAATAGGCTTGAAAGAAAATGCTACTTTTCTCGTAATTTCTGTTCATCAATGCATGGCACCAGTAAGAGTGAGCAAAGGCACATTGCACTGAAATTCTCGAATGACATTTCTGCTGTGAATCAGCTACACTGTGTGATGAAAATTACTCTTAATGAAACTCCTTGTACCATTATAATACAGTTTCAACTGCAATCACTGTGCTTTTATGTTTGGCATGAGGCAGTCTCCATTATTCTTAGTTAATGTAAGTAGCGCAGATTGCACTTGCTGATGGGATTTCACATTCCTTGATAGGATGGGCTGCAGCTCTGAAGAGACTCACAAGCGAATCAGAGACCGCTCACATTCCACTGATCCTATAATTAGAAACTACCTGCATCTCCAAACTGCACCAATTCTAATCCTGAGGATAACCAGGATAAACTATCTTTTACAGTAATTATTGCAAAGTGTGAGAAAAACCTCACTTTACATTCCAACACTACTTACACAGCTCTGAAAAAACATTTCACTATGCTGACCCTTAAAGATGTAGTAAGCTTTTAGCACAGTGCTTAGTCCCTCATCATAGTGTAAACTGTTAAAGAACAAATCTTACAGACCCATGAAAAGGCTTTTTTGTTAATGCCTATTTGAATTAAGTTATGAGCACATGTATATTCACAGTGAAATCCATGTGAATTTTGGAGACATAAAACCTCCCAAATAAATTTTGAGACCTATAGATAACACCATCATCTGAAAATGCACAGATTTATGATAATGTCAATTCCCAACACACAAAGAAAAATAATTGGGCAACACGTAGATTCTCTCCCAACATCTCTCAATTCAAGACAGAAAAAACCAAAATATGCAATCTATTTGAATACTGCTAAGTAAACTTTATTACTGTCAATGTTAGTAGTGCTTAAGGAGACAAGATCAAATGTTTCTACAATACAAATTTCAGGAGGTGTTTGGAGTATGGCATAGTAACAGCCAGGAGCAAGATGTGAGTCTGCCTTCAGGACTATTCATGAGTTCTATTATTTCAAAGCTGGCATGGATTGGGACCTCTTTAATTTTTTATGTGGTGAACTGTGCCTTTTTTGAGCAACCTCACCTGCTGTGATGACTCATTTCCACAGCACTGAACCCAGATCTCTTGGCTAATGCTCAGTGCAATTCAGCTTTCTCATTTCACAGGAGGTCTCATTATTTCCTTTAAATTGCCAAGTACACAACTAAAACAATGTAGTCTCCTGAAAAGAGACAGACTATGAAAAATTACGTTTCAGAAACGAGGTCATCCTAGAGATACCTTTGGTGACAACCATCAGGGTTTGACAAAGATTCATGTTTAAAGAAAAAGCACCCATCGTTAACTCAGAAACAAACCCAGCTAATCAAAGTATTTACTTGCTCAATTAATATGCAGATGTTACTCTGCTCTATCAAAACAATTTCATTTCTTCTCCATCACCCTACACATACTCATGCAGAAGACAAAATGCAAAAACCCAAAGAATTACAAAACAAACGTTCAGAGAGCCTGCAGGTAGATCAGTTTTTAATGCTGCTTTTATTCCATTATGCACCCTGCTCTGCTTTGTCTCCTGAAGCAACCAGATTCCCATTCCCAACACTGCATAGAAGAACAGGACATAATCACAAAGAGGGGAAAAAACCCTCAAAACCTAAAAAGGTTCCCCAGTTACCAGACTTGAACGCCTTTAAGCAACTCCTATCTTCCAGAAAGCTCCTTGTATCTTACCGCCTATTGTGTTCTTCAAATAAGGCAGGTATTTTGAACTCAGTAGCACAGAAATCATCAGAGAGAGGCTGAGTCATGGTTCCTCTGCCAAAATCTCCAATTTTTGTGATTGAACACACCATAAACACTATAAGACAGAAAAAACACTGAAAAATAGTTTGACTTATACTTTCTAGGCAAAACGGTTCATCTTCTTCAGATCCTAGAGATGGCATAAACTTACCTAAAGAGAAAATTAAAAATTCATTTCTTACACAGCCAGCACCTTTTTGCATTTCTGTTAATCAGTCCAAATTTCTATTTCAGGCACTAAGTCTCTGGTTAATTTTGTATTTCAATTGAAAATTCATCTCCTAAAAACTTTTTAATTAGCACTTCTTTCAAGTTGTATAATTGTTAATTAGTTGCTCTCTGTTAATTTCAAGTTTGCTGGCAAAGTGCTTTGAGACTTTATAAATAGCCCACTCCTTGGTTTGCATTATTGTAATGTGACACATGTAGCAAGCCAGACACACATATCAGGGAAGGGAGAGGCATCCTTCTGAAATCAATTTCACCAAGAAATCCTAAAGGTTATACACTGAAACCAGGATGAACTCAGGAAAAATAATTACATTTTATTCACAGTGAATAGTGTAGATCATTGTGATGGGTTGGCCCTGGCTGGACACCAGGTGGCCACCAAAGCCCCTCTGTCACTTCCCTCCTCAGCTGGGCTGGGGAGAGAAAACATGACAAAAGGCTCATGGATTGAGATAAGGAGAGGGAGAGGTCCCTCACCAGTGACTGTCATCGGCAAAACAGACTTGACTGGGGGAAAAATAATGTTTGGCTCAGCCTTGGCCACCTTGGAGCCGACTGGCACTGGCTCCATCAGAGTTGGGAGAAGCTCCCAGCAGCTTCTTCCAGCAGCTTCTCACAAAAGCCCCCCCTGCAGCTCCCCACTACCAAAACCTTGCCACCGAAACGTAATACATTTATTAAAATTATTATAATGTCTATTATATTCTGTGATAGAAGTCACATGTCCAATTAGGGATTCGTTTGAACAGCACCAACATCTTTTCAAACAGAAACAAGCGACAAATTAGAGGCAGTAAAATAGTTCAGACATGAAGGGGGACTCTTCTACTTCTCATTAATAAACAGCACCACAAATGTCACAAATGTCACAAATGTGAGAGGCAACAAGCACAAGGAGCAGAAAGGAACAAGGGGAGAAGGAGGGTCACAGCTCACTGCCTGCAAACACGGGCTTTGAGTAGAGCACAGCAGCTCCTGTCGAGATTTTTAGAAACTTTTCCCCTAGAAAGGAGAAAATACAGCAATTTTTGCTGTAGAATCTGAATGACAGGCAATAAGGCTGAGAATTTGGGAGCTGAAAGTGGGAAGTTGGCATAAGAGGCATTATTGGATCAACCAGGATCTACAACACAATGAAATGAACTAAAAAGGAGAGGGGAAAAAAGACAACTAAGATAAAAAGGTACCACTAAGCAACAAAGCTAAACTAAAAAGAAGAGACGGCAGAATATCCATGCTGAAAGACCAACACAACTCTCAGCTGAGTGCAACAATGTGATTTATCAGTACACATTTTAAATAACACATTAGATCCAACTTCTTGCTATAATTTTTCATGATATGCCAGTGACGAAAAGCTGTTGGATTTTTTTTAATTGATGTCAAAATTTATCATGAAAATGGAAGAGCTGTAGCTTTTGTGGCTTTTACAGATACTTAGAGCAATCTGTGTAAAAACATTAATTCACACACGCACAGTCAATTCTTCTGAGTATCAGAAGTTATTGTCACTAACATCGCAGACCAACTACTACTGCCACTAACATGAGAATATTTCAGCTGCCCTCAGACTGCATAACTTCAATTCACTATCCTTAACTTCTCTCAACAGAAAAGTCTTTCAAAAAACTTTTATGTATGTATGTGGAGAAGCAGTGGCTGGGTTACTGTCACTGCAGCCTTTGCCAGATAAGTAAAAGATTTGCTTTTCCAAAATGAACACTCTCATAAGCACTTCAAATACCAGCACGTAAATACACAAATGAATGTGCTAAATGTGACAACTACGACACAATAACAAGTGTGTGTTTGCCTCCCTCTGCCGGATCACATCTCTGTAGCTATTGGCCCTACTGAGACTGCTGGCCAAAATCACACAGACATCTTTTGTCTCAAAACTCTGATCTTTGTATCATTTACAGTCAGTCTGTCTATATACAGAACCCAGGATTAAATTATATACAGAACCCAGGATTAAATGTTCCCCATTTTGGTAACAATTTTTCAATGCCAAAGGTGAAGGCAGGTGTCTGACCCATGTGCAACACTGTATAAATAAAGTAAACATAGCTTTGCTAAAGCAGAGGTTTTCTCACATCTCATAGAACGACAGTCTTGATGGGTAGAAAAGAACTGTCTGAAATTCAGCAAAGGCCAAAAGCTTCCATTTACAAAATACACAACCTGTACTGGGATTATACTGGTATTGGAAGTTTAATTATGTAAGCACACTGCATGTACCACAATATGCATTGACTCTAAGAGCACACTCCCTTAACTGTAAACATTA
This sequence comes from Dasyornis broadbenti, assembly GCA_013397935.1. Lineage (NCBI taxonomy): Eukaryota > Metazoa > Chordata > Aves > Passeriformes > Dasyornithidae > Dasyornis > Dasyornis broadbenti. The sequence continues at coordinate 1,664,398 of VZRN01004996.1, read as the reverse complement.
AAATAAAATACTGAGTGACTCCTGCCACTATTTTTCTGTCCCTACCACTTTTCAGGGCACTGACTGTCACTCTGGAGACATCTAGCATCTATAGATCTGCTGAGTTTCAGAACATTCACATCAGTATTGGCTCACAGCACACAGCACTGCAGTTAAAAGTACACAGAAGTTCTGCTTCTAGAAAATTTCTTCTTTTTATTCAAGGGCAGGCTTTAAAAATGGGATTTACTCCAGAGCACACAGCAGTCCCTTAGGGGCTGTGTACTGTTGAAATCCATTCCAGGCTGCATTAGTAGAGCAGTGGGCTTTTCACCTCATTTTTAGTGAATTTACTATCTTGACTAACATTCACAGCCCTTGCAGTCATCAATCCCTTATCAACAGCACTGCTACAGCACCTCTCTTACTAGGGTTGTCCAGAAAACCTCAAATCAGCTGAAATCCATCCTAAAAGTCCTCCTGCTGGAAGCCCGAGAGAGTTCTGAGCTACACAGAAGTAATCACCAAAGCCCTTCCTGCCTAGGGCAGGAGGAGGGACGTCATACTTAAAAGAAAAAAGTAAGGCTAAAGAAATAGTCACCAATCAGCATTAATGACAAGACTCATTCTCAAATACAAACAAAAAAATTGGAAAATTCTGGGAAGTAGAGGAACACCCATCCCATCCACCAAACCCCCCACAACCTCATGATCTTGAATATCAGATATGCAGAGCATTAGCTATCTGTGAGCAACCACCCGAAGATGAATTTTTTCCTTTTTTCATCACCAGCATCCTTCCCTCGTCAGTGTCTCACTTATTTCACATATAGCCTGAAGACAAACCGCTAATTGTTAAGAACTTTAGGACAGCACCTTCCTCACTTCTTTTAACCAATGCTACTTCCAAAGCCTGCCGCACCCTTTGAAACACCAGAAATGAAACTGCCGGGTGAAACACCTGCCCTTCCACAGGAAAACTGGGAAGACTCTGGGAGAGGGCCCTGAGGAGAGGTCGGCGAGCGGCGGGACAAGGGAGGGAAAGGACCAGGGCAGCCTCCGGAGGGAGAGGAGGATGCGGAGCCCAGCCCGGGCGCCACGCGCGGCCGGGGTGTCTCGTGGACACCCGCGGGGGCCGCCCCGGGACTCCGCGGGGACAACCGCGGGGGCAGCCCCGGGACTCCGCGGGGACAACCGCGGGGGCAGCCCCGGGACTCCGCGGGGACAACCGCCGGTCTCGGCCGGGCCGTCCCGGGACTCCGCGGGGACAACGGCCGGCAGCGGCCGCGCTGACCCTGCGCCATGACCGTGCAACGCCCGTCGTGGCCGCCGCTCTACTTCCCGCACTTCCACGGCACNGACCGCCCCGCTATGCCGCGCTGCCCGCTCCCGTGGTGCCGGAGCCGCCTCGCCCCTGCTGCCCGCCGGCCGCGCCGCGGGCCGGGGACGTGCTGCGGCGGCCCCCAGAGCTGGCTCAGCTGCAGCTGCAGGAGGAAATGTGCGAGCTGGGCATTCGCCTTAAGGAGCTGGAGCTGGCGGCACTCATCGGCGATGGCTTCGACGCCAGGCAGTGTGCGTGCCCGTCCCGCTGCGGAGCGGCCGGAGCTGCCGGCTCCGGGCGGTGGAGGGGCGGGAGCACGGCACAGGCACCAGCACCGCCCGGCACAGGCCGGCTGTGACCGCAGCGGGCCCCCCGGCAGTGAGCCCTAGAGCGGGATGTGCGGGGGCGGGTTGGGTGTCTCCGCCCCGCAGCGCCGTAGAGCCAGCCCGGGGACACGGCAGGGGCAGCGCAGGTGCGTGCGGGAGCACGGGGGCGCAGGGAGAAATGCCATTGTCCCGTGTCACCCACCACTGGTCACTGCTCATGGGGAGCCGGCTGAGGCCACTAATTAGAGGAGTCACAAGAACTGCGGGTGTAGTCAGTGTTGGACAAAGAAACAAAACACCCAAAGTCATTAAATGTCAACAAAAAAGAAAAGAAAAATCTCAGGCACCAATGAAGTGAGAGAGTGTTTGTACGTGCAAAATGCATCGGCTAGTAATGAGTCCCTACGGCTGTACATCAGCACTGATGTAAAAGGAAGGCCACTGACGGCCACAGGTAGTTGGAGGCATAAAAAAAATCCCAAAACCAAAATACACACCCCCAAAAAACCAAAAAAAACCCCCAAAAACCAGACAACCCACACCAAAAGAAACAACCAACCAAAAAAATCCCAGTTAAATTATAAATGGTGGTACTTAGAGTTCCAGTAGCGAGGCCAACAACTGTAAGGATACGATAAGGATATGATGCTCATCATTTCCTGCAAGGCCATAGGCTGCCAGTCAGGAAACTTTCAGGAAAGGTTAAAAGAACACAGGAAAAATGTCCATCAGATATATGCATTCAAAGGAAGATCTCAAAGAAATTCTGATTGGTGGTTTCATATATCTTTCCCTTCATTATGGCAATACTCACCTCCTTCCATTTTTAATACTTACTATTTTGAGAAACTCTAATTTTCAGATATTTGCTAGACGAGGCACTGTAAGGATTATTAGTTCCCTTAATACATTATTTTATTTACTTAAAAGTATTGTAAGCTATTAATGACATAAGTAATGACAAATTGTGTTTCATTCCTGTTTAGATAAAATTCTGAAGGCACTGGAAGAAAAGAAGATACAAAGCATGAAAGCAATGCAGAACCTGAAGTAATGGCCACCAACATACTGAGAATTATTTCAGCTGGATATTCTGTCACTCTATCAGTATGGAGTATTTTAATGGGTCTTCAGTATTGGGTTTTTGCTTACTATGCTGTTCTCCTACCAAATTAAAAATATTGCATATTATTGACCTTTTTTGGTGCATTGTTTGTCTGGTACTAGTTACTGATAACACCACTGTGCATTTTAACCTTTTTTTTTTCCCTCCAATTATTATATGCAGACAGGAAGTATATAATATTTTCATCAAAAATGCTAAGAAATTAACCCTGCTGTTGTCAGGATTCCCAGCAGTCCATACCTGTAGCTGGGAAACACAGTAATGGCAATAGAAAATATGGCTGGGTTTTTTATTGTTTATGTTCTAATTAAGTGCAATTTTGAGTAAATAGGTAAGGTCAAAAGTCCTAAGCCTCTAAGTCAGCTTAAAAAACTGCTTCCATACTAACATAAAAATCTTTGTTACAATCACAGTGTAATCTTTTATTGTCTTTAGCATGCCACAAAATTCCAGAAGTTGTGGCTTGAGTTGGTTTTTAACAGAGCAGTCATATGACATTGCCTGTCAACTTATATTTTTCTAATTATTTTAGGAATAAAAACCTGTGGCAGTTTTTGAAGTGGCAACATCCTTTGTTGCATTTGTACACAACATTTGTAAGGCATGTCTTTTCATGAGGAAAAATGGACAGAGGCAGGGATCGCAGATTGAAGATCTGGAGAGCATTTACCATTCAAAAAATGATACCCCACAAGGCGTGGAGAATAATACCACAAAGTAGTAAACAGGCTCATCAGACTGATAAAACAATACCAATTACTTTTTCCTTATTCTATTTCCAGAGCAGTAGGTGGCAGCATGAAATAATAAAGTTACTGACCCTGAAGCTGCAATGTTTTGGCAAACAGCTTTATTTTTAGGAGTAATATTTTAATCTCTGTTTTTTTAAACTGTGTTCAAGTTGCTCAACTGTGAAATAATTTAACACAACACGATATCAAAATTTTATTTCCTCTTACTGCTTATTACAGCATTCACCCTTATACTGCCTCAGTCTTTCCAGCCAGATTCTGATCTACTGGACACAAAGTTTATATTAAAAAAAAAATTCTGGTTTATAACTCCCATTTTTCAATCAAACTATAGTAATCACATTTTAATGTGATTACAAATGAGCACCAGAACACTTTGGAAATCTAGGCTGCGGTGTTTCACTGCTCCCTCTGCAGAATGAGGGTAAAAAGTGTCTCAAAGGTAGTTTTGAGGCTAAACCAGAAATGGTTAATTGCTATGAAAATGTGAATGGCTATCTGAAATTGTTGATTACTAGGAAAGTGAGAATTGTGTTAGTTTCCAGACTAAATAATGGAAGACAAATTTGGATTGGACAAAAAGGGCCAATACACATAGGCCTTCAAAGGCTTTGTGCAGAAGTGAGAGCTTTAAAATCAAGTTAGGTAGCAGAGCAACCATCTTCATTTTCCCAAATCTCCAGATCAATTTTGTTCTTGAGCCACTCTAAGTTTTCCAAGGTTATTGCAAGGACCTACAAAAGTTTCCACTACATGGAATTGCTGCTTCCTAACAATTACTCCTCAGCTTTTACCAAAGTCTTTCACTTTACATCCAGCTCTCATCAGCCATGATTCATTCAGGTTTTCTTGGCTTAAACAGAGCTGCTTTTCATGCTACACAGTTTCAATACTTTCCATCTGTTATTCTGTTTTTCATATGACCTTTATGCTAAAACAACGCTTGGTTAACACAGGGTGATAATGCACAGAATAAGGTCAGTTAATGTGAAATCTCAGAGTTGCCCAGAGACACACATCCACTAAAAAAAAGTCATCTGGACCATGGCATTTAGCAGAAGGGATATCCTTGGTCAGCATCACCCACAGCACTCTTCCATCAAGATGCTTTGGTCAAAACCCTTTCTCTAGGAAAAACAGGCTATTAATACATAATGGCATATATGCTGATTTTCATTTGTGCCTAAGCGTTTTATTTACCTTTACTTTTCTGCTCTGTTTCCAACCTGATTTTGTTAAATCCAGTAATTTGCTCCCGTCTGAGGTCTTATGGTTTCATCTCAAAGCTGATCTGTTTATCATTTCTTTTGTAAAAATTGAGCCATGTATTCGACAAAATAACATAGCACTCTTACTGCATTCTCTTTTACTCACAAAGATTGTGTCATTCATTTTTTCAATTGTTCTGGTCTCTTAGATTGCTCAAGGGAGGCTAAACATTCAGATGCTGGCACAGTTCAGATCTCTTTCATGTAGCTGCCTTGTGACTCAACAAATCCATCCCTATTGCATTCAAGAAAGAAATTTTAGGCTACAAATTTGGTTCATAGGCAGAGATCTCAAAACATTGGTAGGTTGCTCCCATTTCCAATTCTAAACAATGCAAGCTGCTCAAAAAGCAGAGTGTCAGCCTGAGGGTTGAGCAGTGAAAGAGCCACACCTGCACCTGCAGTGACACCCAGGTTCTCCCTAAGGCGTGTCCTCGGGTCCCTCACTTCTGAAACCTCAAATGGCCTTGGCTGCTTTATGATGGGAAAAATGAGATACGAAGCCATTCAAACACAAGAATGCATTTAAACTTTAAATTATTTTATACTAAACAATTGGGTCCATTAAATTTCAGACTGCTGTGTTTCAGTTTGCCACATTAAAATTCTCCAAACAGATATTCCGCCTTATTACAATGGATCATTAGAATTTAAATTAATCTTCAAGTCAAGTTGCCTTAATTAGCTGAGGGACAGATTACAAAGGAAATCCAAAAGCAGTAAGCCATCATAAAATGATTTTTCTGTTTTCAGCAGCGTATGCTGCATTTTAGATTCACCTGCCCTGTGAAAATTCAGAGCTAACACCTCAACATAAAGTAGGGAAATTGAGCAGCACTTAACTCTGGGAAACTTGTCCTCTTTTGTTTGTTTGGCAGGTAGAGTTTCCTAAGGTCGCTGGCATCTAGGTATTGAATCAAGGAAGATTCCTGACTGGCCATCAGGAAGCATTCCATAAGTGGTGCATTTTCCTTTTCTAAGGAAACATATAATGACTAAGAACCCGAGTCAGTTGTTTTCTGTTACACACTAAAAACAAACACTTGTGAAATAGGCTCAGATTTTGGTGTATCTTGAGAAAAACCAGAACAACCTCTGGAGGCAATTTGAGTACTGGCAGTCACAGCATATATATGAAATAAATAAATACATATATACATTTGAAAAAATATAACTATGCCATATGTCTAGAACCTTAGTAGTGAAATATACAGTAGGAAGTTCATTTGTCTTCTATTTTTGGAAGATCCTTTCCTGCCTCTTTTTTCATCTGAAACTGCAAAGAGAGGCCTTGTAGTAAAAGGAACTCTGTATTCCAAATTTCTTGCATCACAAATTACACGAAAGCAGTCCTGTCAAAAGCCCGTAGCTGCATTTGCCTCTTCCTTTTACTTCAGACTGACAGCATGAAACTTAGGCCAGAGTAAATGATATCAAAAACCACAATAACTGACTGAATTGTAGTGGAAGGCATAGAGGATATTAAGATGAGAACAAAAATTCACAAAGGAAACAGAGAATCACAAGATGTCCTCAAAACTCACGGACCTGCTGGTTACTGCCCTGCTCACCAATGTAAGGGAGGCAAACAGCTTTCCGCAGAGGGAATGCCACCACTGGAATACATGGTTTAAACTTGTGGAGTTCTTAAAACTCCTTGTCCTTTGGATGAGCAACAGGATCCCTACAAAGCCCAGGAGCTCCAAGGAAATTAAAGCTCATGCTTGAAGGCATCTGATCTAAAGAAGAGGACACGGCAGGAACAATCAAAAAGTAGCAACACAGAATTTAAGACATATTTTATTTAATGTGCAAAATCGCCAAGAAAAACACATGTACAGCTTCAGCTAAGCTATAGCCACTAACATGGAAGGAACTATTCTATGTACTCGTAAGCTTTACTTCTAGAATCACCCTATGGCTCAGAGTAAAAACAGTAATTTGGTGATGACCCAGAACATTTTAAATATCTCCTTTTAAGTAATATGTAAAATTCTACCGTCAGCATGGTTTTACATACCAGTTCTTGGAGATTTTCTTTCTGATTGCATAGTATAAAATTTTAATTATTTATTTTCTTATACGTTCAATTTAATCCCTAGACTCGGCTTTAAATTTGCTCTCAATTTTGCAGCTTCAGAAAATTAATTTTCCCACTTACAGCTGAAACACTCATAAATTTTGAGCAAGTTCCACAGACACAGCCATTACAGTTTAGTTGAATCAAGCTGTGAACACCAAAGATAACATGGATATTTGTAATCATGCAGAGCTAGTCCTTTCCGTAATTCAAAGTCGTAAGAAAAGTTCATTTCCTTGGAAAGTGAGATCTGTTGCCTGGGAAGTGAGACGATTTATTGTTATAAATTCTGTAAATCTCTGTAAAAAAGTGTAGAGGCTGTTATTGGAAAGGCTCCCTAGTACATAATGAAATATTATCAAGAGGTGGTTTTTTGCCTTGTAAATTCACATCTGTTTAAATGCTACCATAGGAATAGGTAATTTATAGTCCTGAAAAATTACCAAAGCTCCATGAAGTAATAAATAGTGCTTCTTACTAAAGGATCCACTTGCAGTGCAGGGTTCCAGTGTTTCAGCAGGACAGTGAGGAGGAGAGGCAGTCCCTTCCCTCCCACCCTTCACAGATGGGACACTGAGGCACAATCACATCTTGGACCAATCCAAAATTGAAGAAGAGCAAACTGACCTTCAATCTCCCAATTTCCAGCCACTCATAACCTGACAGCATCCTTACTCTCTTGGCACAGTTTCAAGATATTTGTGATGGCTAATTTACTGGGGGATTACAGGCTCAGTCCTGTTCTCCTTGAAGGGAGCAGGTGTTTTCCCAGTAACTTCCATGGAAAATGTTACCTACAGTCATGTTTTGGTTTAATGCTAATAGGAGAACATACAGAGCAGAACATGGGCTGAAGCCCGGCAATGCCATGGCGGTTTAAAAATTCTGTCACATGTTGGTTACTTCTTCTGTCACACCAGCAGCCCATCAGCGAGATAAAGAGTGCACTTCTCCGTGTACTCAGTGTAAAACTCAAATTCAGAATGCACAGCAATGGCAGGAAAAATATTAACAGAAAATAAAAAGTCAAAAATCATAGGAATGTCTGTACTGGACAAATATGCTTTGTAATGAGAACTAAGGAACTGCCCAGAATGGACCCTTTTGTTCAGCCTGAGCTGTTTCTGCTGGGTTGCTAACTCCTACATCAACATTTAAGCCTCAGTAAGATGGGTTCTTTCGTATTTTCCAAAATTTTTGGCTTCACTCTCATTCTTTTTCTATCAAATATGACCTTGAATACAGCTTGCAGAAGTCAACACCAACATTAAATGAAAAAGCCTTCCCAGTCTATTTGTTATGGAGAGAAATATTAAAAATTGTCTGCTGTAGGATAAAGTGTGTGGGGTTTTTCCTTATTGCAGGGTCTGGAAAGTATTAGATAACGACAGAGATAAAGAATAAACTTCAAGTTTACTTACAGCCAGATCTCGTTGCCAGATACACAAGACCTCAACTGATGCCTGTGTGTGTTGTGGTGTTTAGGCACTGCTTTACAAAGCACAGAAATGCCCTGAGCTGTAGTGAAGAGGGAATACTTTGGAAGAGAAATTCACCTGCTCTCTAAATATTTTACTCAGTGGAATCACCTTTCTTTGTCATTTACAGACCTTTGCACCCATTATTGCCCAGAAGATAAATGTGCGTTTATAAAGTTACAAAATTATTTACAGAATGCAATATAGTTTCAACCTCCTCCTTGGGTATGAATCAAGTGTGGAAAATTCATGAAGTCAGGCACTTCTTAAAATAAGAATTATTTTAAACAAATGTGAAAACAAAACAAACAAACAAACAAAAAAATCAAATTCCTGAAATACCTATTCAAGATATTTGTAATTATTTTCAAGACATCTGCTATACATTTGACCACCTCACTATTTAAAGCCCATTTCTCATCTTTCATGAGCTTTATAACAGAACAACTCTGAGATTTATCTCTTATTTACTGCTTCTGTACACCGTAAGGAACCCAAAATGAATGGTGGCAAATTGATGGACAAATAGATAAAACTAGTTCTGAAAAAATATTTTTTGACACACACACAAATATATACACATGAGTATGATACAATACTCGTAAGAATATGATATTAAGATGATTTTAAAAGCATGAAATACATGCATGGGGGCATTACAACTACTTTTAAAAGCAGGACCTAAACCAGTTTTCTGCCACATCACTGGTGGCTGTAGTTTTTATGTCTGTTGGTATTAAGGGTAACCCAAAGGGCAAATGTGTTACAAAGGGCAGTTTATCCATCTCAGAAGCCCATGGAAATCTCTGCCTCATCTCCCATGTCTCATACATAGCCTAAGCAAAAAGTTTCCTGAATAACAGGAGTCACCAGATGTGGAGTTTTCTGATTGCATTTCACTTTCAGGGCACAACAAAACAATTCTGATAAAGGATGTGCATTGCAGTTATTCTCAGTAGAGATTCTGCAGTATTAACCAGCTTAGCCTTTATGACTTGGTCATCTTGAAAGTTTCTTTTAAAGAGAAGTTTTTTTACTGGCCTATATAAATCTCCCTGCCACAAGTTGAGTTTTGCATTATTTAATTAGAAGAGGAAGGCAAAAGTTCAAAAAAAGCATTTTTAAAGAGCACTCCTTTCCTCAAAAATGAAAAAAAAAAAAAAAATCACTTTGAATTACTTTGATAAGCAAAAAAAAAATCCGTTACTCAGTCCTGCAGATAAAAATTAATCCATTAAAAGAAAGTCTAGTGCTGAAAGTGGAAGTTACTACTTGACACAGAGATTGCATATAGCGCTTTTACAAAGTCTATACACTGTGTGATCACATCTTTTCCCCCACTCTCCTCCTAACCATGTAGTGAAATATGCCTAAGGTGCCACACAGGTTGGTGTTTTATTACAGGAGATTACCCTGGGTACCTGGAAACCACTCATGTGAATTGTGGCACTCTCACGTGGAGCTGCGCAGAGAATGCCCAGGGCTTGCACAGAGGAGTGGATGCAAGAATTGATCCACTCTCTCGGGACAGGACTGAGTCTTCATTTGTGCACATCAGTCACTGATAACATGGGATGCACCTTGCTGAGAACAGCTGCCAAACACAACCATTTTCTAGCGGGTATGAGTGGCATGCAAGGGAAGACCCATGGCTTCCAGGCCCTTAAGGTACTCCTGACCTCTTTGTATCCCTCAGATGACCTCTCCCTGGGCCATTTCATGTCAGTGAGGGGTGGGAAGCCACTGAGATTTGTTTATGTATAAGGAATGGAAGATCAGGACCGTAACTGGAGACGTGCACAGGATGAACAGGGACAGCAAAATGAAGTGATTCCTGCAAGCTCAGAAAACTTGCTGCTTTCAAGCTCCCTCAGACTATGAGAAGCTGGCAGTTAGCTCTTATATTGGCAATGCAGGGTTAAAAACATACATTAAAATGTGATTAATTCTTTAACAGTCAGACATCTTCAAATGTAATGGCAATTTTTCATCAGCTTGGTATATATCAGCCCTTAAAATAAAATCATTCTGTCACTCAACCAAATGTTGCTTTTTCTACCTACCTCTCATTTTTATCTTACACTTTTTATGTGTCTCATCTTTTCAAAGAGAGTCTGAAAAAGAAATTATCACTGCTTAAGATAATATCCTCATTTCTATATGCAGAATTTGCATGCGCTTCTATCAAGTTCTACCCATAATATTATGACATACAAATATTACTCATATTTCTAGACTGAGTGCTAGAGCTTCTCTCAAATGCAGATAATATGTCAAGAAATGACTGCCAACAAGTCAATAAATGACTGTCAACAAGTTCCCTCTTATCCTTTTAAAGATCCTGTTCTGCTGATGCTGGTAAACGTCACACATAGTTTACCCACTGAGAGTGCTCAGTACACACCTACCAAGACGTAATTTTATGTTGTTTCATTTGCAGCTGTTTCTACTGATGATTTACAAAGCTGAAGACAAATAGTGGTCAGAACACCAACATTTTGTGTACACAGAAAACAGTATTTTAGCCTAAACACTGAACATATTTAAAGAAAGTTGGGACATTAAGTAGAAAAGCCTAAATTACTACTTTTTTCTCAGTAAAATTGGCATGGATATACCAGTAAGAGGTTATAACTTTAAACACAAATACTTTCTGCTTTGAAATCAGTATTGAAAAACTATATTGTAATTGTAGCCATACAAAATGTTTATTATATTACAAATATTTGTACACTATATTTTCACTTTATCATTGCTTTGTGCTCAGACAGTATAAATATTACAGCATGTTTTTTCTTTCCCAGGAATGTCCTTACTGTCTTGATATAATCTTACTTTATACTTAAAAAAAATAATACAGAAACATATTACAAACAGGATAAAAAGGCATTATGAATGAAGAATGTAAGATGGTTTTCTGAATAAAGTGCACCACAATGGTTTCAGAGTGATGGTTCGGGAAATACTCGATCAACTGCACATCGTCCATAATAATACCAAACAAAATTAACTTTGAAACTCTAACTGGTCTTCCTCAGAAGTATGAAGAGTACTTTGTTTAACTTTACTGAAATGGTTTTTCTTTGTAGAAGGCTGTTTAAATGCTTTTGTTTGGGTTTTTTGTGTTTCCTACAGACATCCAAACCCTGGACATCCCTGTATTTTCCAAAATTTTTAGTTTCCAGTATGGCACAATGTAAGATTCATCGTGCAATATATATAAGACTTTACCCTCACACACTTTTCAACAGAACTAGTAAATTGCTAAAATTTAAGAATGGGAACAGACTTACAAAGAGAGCTGTGTCCAAAAGATGCTATTTAGAACTGGTATGCCTTGCTTCCTGTGACTTTTTTGGGAATACCCTCCCCAGCTCTATGGCTTCAGCATGCCCATCCACAGGATCATGGCAGCTTCCACACTTTCAGCCTCAGGATTACTCTGCAAAACTGGAGTCTAAGATAAAGAAATTTATTACACAGCACATTTCACTCCCATTGCATAGAAGGGCCCATTTACATGCAAAATTTCTCTGGGCTACATAGAATGATCATTACAAAACTGAGATAATAAAGCTGATGCACACTGCGGCTGACATGACTTGGCGTAGGTTTCACTTCCCAGGTTAGGTCAAGCCAGCTGTGAACCAGCTTAGGCTGAGTGAAAATCAGCTGCTCTTCCGTTATATCTGCACCTAATGCTACAGTGATCCAAATTACTGAAAAATAAGCAAAATGCTGATCAAAGGGGTCTAGTGAAATTTGTTTCTATGCACAAAGCCCAATAGAGAAACTCAACCTTGTCCTCTGTGAGTGGAACTCCCACTGGAGCCAACCAGAACAAGTCTTTCTGTGGCACACTGATTTTGGCCCAGGATTTTTCAGTTGTTATTCTAAAGTGTGATGCTGTTAGGCAGCTATTAATTTGGCACAATTTGGCTGTGTTGTATTACACTGATGAGATCAGTATTATCTGGCTGACAGGTAACTGAGACAGCAGTTGGTCTTGACTAGACTTGTATTTATATGAAAGATTGAGTTTCTTTGGTTGTTTCGTATCCAAGTCACCCAAATGTATATTTGTGTACTCCAGACACAGCATGTTTACTCTGATCATTAAAATTACCAGGGGTTTTTTCTTTCTTTCTTTTTTTTTCTTTTTCCACTTAGTTTATGGAAATCTTCTGACTACAGCAGACTAGTCACTTATATAAATATACAGCACATATATACATAGAAATTACAAAAATACATTTTATTTATTTCTGATTTTAAATAATAAAAATGAAATTTCACATTTATTGAAAGATTAACTAGCATTCCAAAGGCTTCTGCAATATTTAAGATATTGGAGCAGAAGATGTGTGTATATTCTAGGATAATTATGCATCACAGTTTCAGGGTTTATAATATAATTATTAGGGGAAAAAAATAGCTCTGCTTTAAAAGTTTGTGCTTCATTAATTTCTTCTTCTATCCCCTATTCTAGTCTTCTCTCTCCTTCTCTCAATTTACCGATGGCCAGAAAGCTAAACCAAGTTCCCTTTCTCACATCAGTTAAGACCAAAGAAACTCAGGGAAATGAAATGATCAGACAAAATAGTAATTGAGGATAACTAAATAACCTACTGAAATGAAGGACATTACCTTTTAACTCCAGTTGACATCAAACACGCCCAACACAACAAATTTTGCAACGACTTCAGTTCCTGAAGCTAATTGCTGAAGGAACCGAAAACTATTGTTCATGATCTCCAACTAGTTTGTACAACTGCAAAATATTAACCACAGTCCCATCCAACTGGTTTGATTTTCTTTTGAGATTGGATTCATACCACAACGCAGTGTAACAATCAGTGACCTTTATCTTGCACAATATAAAGTCAACATAATTTCTGGCAATGCTCTCTTTTTCACAGAACATTAGTATTTTTGTTAATCCATGTAACTGTTAACTTATTTACATGTTAGTATAATAATTAGGTCCTCTACATTCAGAACTTCCTGGGTGCGCATTCACTGTGCCAGTGTAATCAAAATCAACCACAGCTTCAGGTAGCACTTTCTGGCATCACTTTAGTAGATAGCATTGTTAAAGAAAGGGAAAAAAGCACTGTGTTGAACAGAGGTTTTCTTGTCCAAACAGGTGTATTCATTTTTCCAGGTTGGAAGGATTTAAAGGTCTCAGGTTTACCAGCTTCACATGCATTCAGAGAGAAAAGCCTGATTATAAAGCAAACATGAATAACCTTTTTTCATTTCTCTTGGAAGCTTTTAGCACCAATATCCTTTGTTGGGTCTTCATGCATTGTATTCTGTCACGCTGAAAAAAATCTCCTCCATAACTCATCAGTGGCACTGAGGGACAAGGTAGCCACCAATTATCGAAATGTCATTCACCTTCTTCAGAGTCCTCTCTTCTTTCACTTCTTTGTACTTTTAATAGGATGAAGAGACTCAGAGCTATTTACAGGACTTTTATTTGTATTACTTAATCATGTCGAATTCTTTTGGTTTGAGTACAGTCTCTGGAATGAAAAGGCTGAATGACTCTGCACTGCTGAAATCAGCACCCCTTACACAATGTCCCACAGCAAACAATAAACATGGCCACTGTCACGCTGACCGTGGCCTTCAGCAAATCGCATTCTGCTGGTTTTTTCTTCTTTAATCAAAGTTTTGGCATGCAGAAGTTATTTTCAGCAGCTCTACCTTTGGGCCTGCAAATGAAACTTCATGTGGCGCAGACACGTTCAGCAGCATCTCTAGTGATGATGGGTCATTATACGAGAGCTAAGTGACGAACAATTGCATATGGTCGACCTCATCCGTATGAAACAGTTTCCTGGCAGCTTTTCCTTAGCTGGAAAGCAGAATTACATATCTTCAGAGTCCTGTTGCTCTGCTTTAAGTCATTTCATAGTGTTGACTTTTCAGACAGATTAAAATGCCATGGCTTTGGCACAATTCACAGAAAGTTTGTAGCTGAAAATTAAAGGAGTTCCCTTCTTGGCTACCCCAGGTGGCAAGATACAAACACTGTGCACAGAAGACATTAGACCTGGAACTCAAACATATCTGTTTGCTTCTTGGCCAGTTTGGCCACTTCTTCTCTTATTGCCTTGACAAGGGCAGCTGTGGAGATGTTGGTGAGCGGCGCGTCGGAGGGGTCGTTCTCCGTCAGGCTCTGCTGGGAAGCGGCGGTGGATGCCAGAGGAGCCTGCTCCAGGCTGGGGTGCAATCCCTGCTGGCTGTACTGCCGAGGCAGGCGGGATGGGGAGTTGTGTTGGTAGCGGGGCCTCGGGTAAGCCTCGATGTACCCAGGGAGTGGAACCTGTGGAGAATTGCAATTACACAAAATTACAGAGAACAGTCGATCCGCGGTGCTGCCTGCTGGGTACCGCAAACCTCCCCGGGGCACAGTCAGATGTGACAGAGAGGACTAAATGAAGGGAATGCAAACCTCAGAATTCCAAGCTTCTTACAAATGTCTATCTAGCATGTGCCATTTATCCACATGTCAATTTCCCAGCTGTTTTCTACCAGGAAAACCCCTGCATGGGCTCATTTATCATCACCTCAAAAAGTCCAAGGGAAAAGGTTGTTCTGAAAGTGTACTCTGTGCTCACCAAGCACTTTGGTTTCTAACAGACAGCATGACTACATTTCAGGACACCAAAAAACACAGAACAGAAAAGCAGAGTTTTCTGATTTGCAGCCACTGTCTAATGCAAGTCAGCCAAATCTCTGGTCTCGCTGTTCCTAACAGAAACTCACTGGATCCAGACAACAGGATGTGCCAGCTTGGAAACTCGACTGAAAGAGATGTTGGACTGCTCAGAAGTATCAGAATTTTTGGCCATGTTTAACAGAATTACATGAGGGATTCACAAGTTTTATAACTTCACAGATTTCAGCCCCATGTTACACCAGATAAAACTGTAATAATAACATAGGCCCTTTAGTCATGGTGCGAGATTAAATTTCTCCCCCAAATCCATGGACCACAATACCAGTCTTTATAACACTTAGAAGACTTTAATGCATCAAATTTGTATTTATGATTTCCAAAAGTCTATAAAACAGGAATCTACAGCCCCTAATTTTGAAGAAGGCTTTATGTTTGAAGCCTGACCATTAGGATTTGCACTCTACTCAACCTTGAAAATCTATCAAATGCTAAAGAGAATGCCAAGCATGTTCAGTATGGTGTGATGAGAAAAATATAGGAAGCAGGTATGATATGAAAGTGATCGTTAGATGCAGGCACCTCTGTTTAGTTTAAAATAGGCCCTTCAAGTGATTTTCCTAGAACAATATGTGAACGCACCACTAGAGGCCACCAGGTTACTGCTTTCACTAAGCAGCAGCCAGCAGTCTGGGAAATAAGTGCTTTGTCGGAAACAGTTGCCAAGTCCCACAAAACTTAGTGTTTCAATACTTACCATTTCCCTCAGAGAACAATATATTACACTAATTGAGCTTATAAAACAATTCTTTGTTGTCAAATCTCCTGTTTCCTCTACTCCCTTGTTTACAGTCTAGGCTAGTAGAAATGCGTGAAAAGTAAAGAATCTTATAGAAATAAAGCCTCTGTTCTTAATAATTGTAAGAAAATCTTAGAAGTGTGATCAAGCTATAATCTAGAGGCTCACAAACCAAAGCACATCCAGAAATTCAAACCTTATTACTGAGAAAACCTCAGTATTACTTTAGATCTTTGTACTTTTCACTTTTATTCAGTCTTTCTTATTGTGTCATGTCACTAGTGCTATTATTAGTTCCTCTAATAATGATTTTCAAATAAAGACAATTTCTCGACAGATTTGCACTCATTGGGAGATGCAAATTCATCAGAGAAACTGCACTGGTTTCTACATTTTTACCCCCTCTGCAAAGCCACCAGAGGGCTGAAAATCTGAGCAACAAGGAGTTGTTAAATCTCTGCCATGGGTAAGTGAAGTTAAAAGGGACATTTGCTACCTGTGAATTCTCTATTGCCATGGTTATTTTTCAGACAGATTCTCACATCCCTCTCCATTCCTTTGCATAGGGTGAACCAGCACTAAACTGCTCTTCCCACTTCTTTCCCTCTATTTCCATGAGACTGCAGCCAAGAGTAGGGATACAAAATGAAGGGAAGACAAGTGACATTTCCTTATTTGTTTTGTAGCTTTTTCCCTTTAGAGAAAAAGTTAAAATCATTGCCAAGATACAGCAGGCCACCTGGATTTAAAATGTGAGAAGGGTTAAAAACACATACAGAACAAATAAACAAACAAAGAAGCACCAAAACAACAACAACAAAGGAGAATAAAGTTTCTCATGCTTTAAAAGGCAGCTTTGAGAAGAAAATTTATAAGGCAGCATCACAAGCCTCCCGGTGTCAGAGACACATCAGCAGGTGTGCTCAGCTTAGAAATGAACAGCTTTTTTTTCGGACAGTTCAGCCTTCAAATTCAGACTTGCATCTCAAAGTCATGCTGAATTCTTTTCCTCACAGGCATCAGGAGCAGAAGTAAAGACTTAACAACAAATACCTGCCCCCAGGAACATTTATATGGCTGTGTTGTCTCTTGCTTAGCTGCTCAAAGCAGACTTAGATTTCAACTGCAATTCATTAAAATGTTCTGTTGATGATTTGCACAAGGAAATAGAATCTATCTCCCAGGTTTTTTAGCCGGAGTGGTTCTGCATAAACACCAGATGTGAGCTCAAGCAGAAGAATTGATCTTTTTTTCCCTAGTGGAAAGAAAGCCTTACATTTGAGAAATTGTTTCAAACATGATAAACTACTGCAATTCATTTTAGGATGGTTCAACTTCAATTCTTTGAAATGTAGGTTTACTTTGGGCTAAAATTTACATCTGTTCCAGTCTAGGATTATGCAATTAATTATTTAATTTATGATCTTTCACTCCAGCCTTCAGGAGGACTTGAAACACTGCACAGCAGGGCTGCAGCAGTGCTGGGAACCAAGATTTGGGAGCCAGGCTGTCTTGAGAGAAGCCTCTAGGAGGGAAAGATGCTCTCCCGACTTTCAAACAGCACAAGGCCACCTTGACAGGCAGCATCACCTTCTCCTGACACGTCTATCTAAATACTTAACCTTTCTTGGGAGAGAAAAATGACATCTAACCCACCAACTTTAAATAGGTGCCAGGCCCTGAAGTGTTGGTGAATTATTCTACCCTCTAAACACCTTGCTTACAGTTCATGTTATGAACAGCTGAAGTATCTATGCCCTCTCTTATGGCTTTTCACTGCTAGAGATTATTCCCATTCAAGGAAAAATTATCCTTGTCAGATCCTTTGCAGACCAGTGAAGAATTGCTTCAAACCCCTCCTGTGCAAACCACAGAGAACATAGGTGGTTAGAAATGCAAAGGTGCTTACAGAGTCTGCCCACTGCCCTGGCAACTCGTTCTCTCCAGCATAGGGCATCCAAGCTTGGTTCCTGTACGCAGTGGGTGGAGTTGGGATAAAATAGCCTGTGAAGCCAGGTCGGTTTGCTGGAATGGCAAACACTGCTGGTACCGTATTTCCTGTTAAATAAAAAAAGAGTAGACATCATTAATAGCTGAGATTTTCAGTTATAAATCAGAAGGTAGTGCTTATGAAACATGGACTCCATGGTGGCTTGCTGGTTTTTTGGTTTGTTTTTTTTTGTCCCACCATCTGACTAGAGCATCTTCATAATGCTGGGAAATACTGGAGAAGGCAAGATTTGCATTATAAACATGTCTAGCTTTCAGGTAAAGAGTCCTTAGGACTTGATCTTTTTACCAAATCATCTTCTTCAAAACTTTGACTCATTAGAGAAAAGGCCATTTTCCCCCTTACATTTGCTTCCTTGTATTCACTTTTTAGCTGTCGTTGCCAAGGGTTTCAGTGTAATGCGTCTTTCTTTTCACAGCTTACCCAGTCTTGCTTAATATCTCTAGGCAAAAAACATACAAAAAGGAGCGACTGATATGTTTAACAGGCTGTACTCTCAACAATTCCATCATAAAACTTCAATGCTTCTGCAAAAAAATACCAAGGTTCTACCTGCTCATTTCGTTTCCCAGGAACAGTCTATGACTGCCATAAATTACGCAGCTACAACTTATATAAATATTTCCCGGAGAATTTGTTGATTCCAAATCTGGTTTATCACGTCTTGATTAAGATGCATGCATAGGAATATCCAGGAAGCCTCCATTAAAATCCCACTATCACACTCCAATTAGTGTGGAAGGAGCCAGCCACCCTGGCATAAGTTTCAGCCAAATTTCTGGATTTGGTTACATCTGCGTTCGGGTAGGGTTTATTCCTGTGGCTCACGGAGATGCAGAGAACAATGTGGTTCTTGCTGCAGCTGCAGAGATTATCCACAGACTATAGCTGGTCTGTCTAGAAGACCAGCATCCTAATGTGTGCATTTCCCATGAGATTTGCTATCATAACTCCAGGTATTTGCCAAGTTGAGAATAGAATACAAACAACTTTCTTGCCCAGTTAAGTCTTCCTTCCTCTAGTGTCTATTTACATGCAAGACAGACTCATGCAGCGAACCACCACCACCACACTACGGGCATGAAATCCTCATCCCTAAATCCTGGATGGGAGAGCTGCGTATCAACCTTGTTAGCTATTAGGTTTTTAGTGTATTCAATTATACTACATGGACATGTATTTTACTTTTCAGATTCACAGAATATAACAAAAATAACATCATTTACATGAAAGCAGAAGAGGCAGTAAACCCTTTAAGAACACAACAAAATACAAATATTTCCACTGAGGAAGGGAAGCACAGTAACTTTACACAGGTGGGCAGATTCTCTGTACTAGAATCAATGCAGAGAAAATACAATTTCTTCCCCTTCCAACTGCACATCATTTGAATATTGCTACCAATTTTTCTCAGTAGCTATGATACCACTATGCTGACAAAATCACAAGACATGGGCCTTGCCCTGAAATTCATACAGAGGATAATTGAATTTCATACAGAGGATAATTGAATTAGCATCAATTACTTGCTGCTTCGAATATCTGTCCCCCAGAATGTTGTTTCCAGCCTTGGCAGATTTTTGCTCCTGAACAATCTAAGAGGGTTATGCTGCGTACTCTGGCAGATGCTGGGGCAGTTCATAGGCACATGCACGCAGACAGAAAGACTCCACCAGTGACATCCATCCCCAAAGCAGTCTCCAAAAGCCCAGATATTTACAGTTTCTCAATGACCTCCCACGCTGTCCCAGGCTAGCAGTGCTATGGATGCAATGAGGGCATGAGAAGAGGAGCAAAATGGTCTATAGCACATTTTTCTCCAGAGCAGAAACACATCACCTTTATCCCAATTCCTCCAGCCCCATGGTTTGGAAGGAGGTAGGCTAAGAGAAGATGTGTGGTCAATCCTTTCCTTTCCAGGTCATAAACAGCACAAGGGTTGCTATTTTAAAGGAGTTAGCAAGGCTGGAAATAAGCATTCTTCAGACAAGTACAGAGAAGAAAGTGCTGGTCCTATACATGACAGATGGCTTCTGCACCGAAACACTCTTTTAATTTAACCACAGCAAAAGGAGCTACTATTAAACATGAATATTCAATTGGCTGATGTAATACCTTATCCTAAGTTATTATTGCAACATCCTTATCTTAGAGCTGATGTTGGGCTGCATGAGAGCGACATCAGGCCATTACATTCCACATCAGCACCTGCAGCAATGCTTCTTCATGTATTGAGGCGATAAAAACTTATTTTCATATCAGAATGTTAGAAACCTCGTATTACTACTGCAGATTTCTCACTGTCCTTGTCTTTCCTTGCCTGTATTACAGCCTTTTGTAGCACCTCTCATATATGAAAGTTTCCTCCAACTACTCCCAGAATTATTCTGGCAAACTCCACAATATACACGAAGGTCACTTTGTCTCTTCTGAACCGCAGCCACTCTTCCGCAGTAGCACAACACACAGCTATAAAATCTCCCCATCACTGGAACCAATAAAAAAGTATATCCCACAGGTCACATTGCTGCACACATAAAGAATGAGGTCTTGGTAGTGTGGCGTATTTCATAGCTTGAAAAGTTTTAAAACGGAAGGGGTGAGCATCTGCTTTTTTCAGGTACTGCACCATTTGCAGAAGGTATGACAATAAGTGAGAGTAGAATGGATCCTTCAAACCTAGTGTATTTAATTAATTGACAATGCATTTGCATAGCGACATTATTATTCTCAGTAGATGATGTCAAAGACAATGCAGATAACTCTATTATTTTTGACAAAGCTAAGAAAGAATTTTTTTCTGGCAGATTAACAGAGCAATGTCTAACACACCTAAAAATTTCAAAGCTTTTGACTAATGTAAAATTATTTTGAATTTTATAAGCTCTTTTCCATAACTCTTCAAGAAAACATATTTTGCCAATAAGAAGCTATTTCAAATATTTTTCCAGCTAAATGTAATACAGATACCATCAAAACAGTATATCAGCTTAATCTCATAATTAAATAAATTAATTTATAAATACAATTCATATCAAAAGGACCAGGAACTGACTAGCCCTATAAAACTGGGACTTTTAGACCCGAAACAAGTTCTGCACCTGGGCAGAAACTATATTCTCCAAAACAGTAGGGGTGGAGAGCTAACAGATTGCCTTTGAGCATGCAAAAGCACCACTGCCTTATGTTTGAAGGAAAGGGGCCACGTACCTTCAGCTTGCCCTCCTCAGTAGCCCACTGTTGTGACATGAGGAGGGGTAAAGTTTCTCAAGAGGAAATAGGGAGTCATAAAACCCACCCCACAGACAGGTTGGAAAACCTCAGTCTCTCACATGCTATCTTTTATGTCCACTTCTTTTCTCCCCTTTCCTGACACACCAAGCAGAGCAGTGCCCTTCAGCAGTACAACTTACTCCATTGTACATCCTCTGTTTCCAAGCACTTGGATTGATATTCTTGACTGATAAAATATTGGAAGGATCCAACTAATTTCTCCCCTCAGAACCCCATTAGCTCTCTCTCCCATTTTGTTTGGTTTGTACATGGTGCAACATGAACAAGTCACACAGCAGTCCCAATACTGTGACTTATTTTGCCACCAACAGCCTCTATACCCTCCCTAAAACTTCTGCTGGATTTTGTGGTACAAATGAACAGTTTTCCTGGGTTTTATTAATTCAGAGTCCTGATTAGTGAGCCAGCAGAATGCCATACTTGAACAAAGAACACCTGGGACATTACTGCTGGATTTTACCTTCAGAAAAGACCGTTTCCTGGTGTTTCTGCAGGATGAGTATTTCACAATGCAGCTGATGCTGCATTTACAAAGGGCCAGGCAATCCTTTGTAGGTCTCCTTCAATTGCACCAGGAACCCCACCTAATACAGTCTTTCTCCAAATAAACATCCATATTTGCTATATCACATACATTCATTTATGCACATAATAATTTATAAGAGTCTCAAAGGTGCAAATTGGGTCTGTATTATTTTTTCACCTGAGTGAAAAGCTGATTGATCGAGTGGACCAACAGACATGGGAGCTCTCGAACCCGGTGCAAAAGGTGTCTGATCGTGATGCTGGGCCTGATCTGCTCCACTGGACTCAGGTATTCTCACTTTGCTGCCAATATCTGATGTAGACCTGCGGGTTAAGAAAGAAAAAAACAGAAACTTTTGTCATTCTGACCTACGGATGTAATTTATAACCACATACATGCCTATCAACTACAGTAGGAAAAGCCAGCTAGGAGCAAGCTGCCCAACTTTGCTCTGGCGTGACAGAAATCTGGAGAACAGGAAGGCTAGAGAAGCTTGAAAACAACTCCTTTAGCCTGGTTGCTACTTCACCAAAGCACATTATTACCATTGTATAGAGCCTTTGCTTGCTGCTTCAAACAAATGCCTGTGAAATACAAGGCCACAACCAGAGCTTTACCATTCACCAACACAGCCCACAGACAGTGTATATGACATGCTATCATATAGTAGGAGACTGCTACAGCACATAACAGTAACTGCGCTTGGAAAGTGCTAACATCTGCGGAAATGTTGTGTCCCAGCTGTTTTAGAGTTAAAATATAATGGATGAACAAGAATATGGCAGCATTCAATATGTCCATATACTGAATATTTCAAGGCAGTTACAGTACCATAAGCAGCCACTTGGAAATGCTTCCCTTGGCCTCCATGCTCCACAGGCCTGCAGTGCCTCAGATTGCAGCTGGCACTTGTACCTAACCCAGCACTGAGGGCTAAAGGAGTTCCCCCACCACAGAAGCGCAGAAATTCCTTGAAATGCATTTTATGGAGTACCTTCCTGCGAGGAGGAGGTGGAATGCACACCCTGAGCTAAGGCAGTCAGGCTTTTACACCTGTTTGGCTTCAGATATGCACGAATATCTGAGATATCTGATATGAGATGTCTGAGAGCTGGGCTGATATCCCCAGACTGGGGCTTACTGAGAAGCACCTTGCAATCCATGCCTCTCCTGTTGCAAGTCCTTACAACACAGGAAAGCAGGAGAATGATGGTGTGAATTATCCGCCTCAATCCAATACACCATTATGTGAGCTGAGGCAAAGAATTCTTTAAAAGAAACAAGAGCCTGCATTTCCTGATTTCTTTGACACCCAGTAGCTCATAGAAGAGAAAATTCATTCTTATTTGCTTTTGTGTTAAAGAGAAATGAAACCAGCATGTTTCTAATTTCATGAATGTATCTTTTTAAGTGCCTTCTAAATGCCCCTTCAGGGTTTGCCCCAGTTCTTATTACAACAGTGGGGTTTAGAGATCATACCTAAAATAAAATAACAGATAAATACCTCCTGAGAGAGGCAACAGCCACAGGGCCCGTTCTGGGAGGGACAGGAGGGGGAGGAGAACCCATTACCATCTCGGGAAGCTGAGAAAATCTATAAGCCTGTAACACAGAAAAATAAATATTTTCTGAAACACCAGTAGATCTCAGTCAAATTGAAAAACAGAAGAAAATCAGAAATTAAATACCTGCTCTGTGTGCCATTCAACAGGAAGTTAACTTTTTGTGGCATCAATAGCAATTGCATTTATTTAAGAATTGACAGTGCTTTAGTGATTTTAGAATGTGGAAGAAAACCTTAGAACAAATGAGCTCAGAGACAAGATGAAGTCTAATTAAAATAAAATGTATTAAGTACTGTCTCTGTAACATTTGTAACCTGCTGGCAAAGCAGATCTGTTGTGATTATGTGAGACTCAGCAACTGCTTTGGATCATAGGAAAAAGACCTGAGTATTTTCACTTTCTCCAGGAAAAAAGGTATTTTAAAGATTCATAAAGCATCCTCAGAGCAGGGTGTACTGCAGTGAAGCTGTCTGTGAGCAATCCATATTTCAACCTCTCCCTTTCGGCCTTCAAGAGATGAAAAGAAAATTCTTCACAAAACCCCCAAGTTCTGTAACTTTCTAACACAGCAACAAAGGCCTCAAACAGTTTTGAAAAGGCAGACTGATCCAGAGGAACACCAGACCAGACTGATCCAGAGGAGCACCAGACCCAACCCACAAAGTCCCAAAATTAAGTAACTTGCCCATAGTAATTCTGAATTTCTTCACCAATACTTGCGAAGGAGGAGTAATTATGTGCATTAAACCCATGGCACCCAAGAAATGACATGTAGGACAAAATTTTCCTTCTAAAACCTTTGCACTGCTATAGATTAGAGGCCGTAATTTTTCCAAATATACTTAGAGACAGAGGAATGATATCTCACTAGATGCTTCACTAACACTTTTCTTCAGCACATCGTGGGTGGGGGTTTTGTTTTCCTATTGGTTTTTGTTTTATTGTTTGGTTGTGATTTTTTTTTTTTTAAATTATGGTTTTCATGATGATGATTCAGAGAAATGCATAGGATTAAAGATAAAATCAGAGCAATTACAAAAAACAAATTTTGGGAAGGCTGACCACTATCAAGACACTGGCATTTTGGCAAAAGAAAAGGAGTCCAATGGTCCTCTGAACTAGAAGTATCTGGTTTGGCCAGAGAAGTTCTTCCACAAAGAGCAGAGAAAGTTAAAAAGACATTACCATGGGATGAGTCACACTCTATCTCCTGCCCGGAGAAAGAGCCTACAGGATTTACATGATTATTTCAGACTTACCACCTACATTTAGGTTGGAATTTGGCAATATAAATCCCACACTACATATCAGGAAACACTGTCTTTCAGTAATCATCTTTTGAAATTACACATTTAGACAGTATTCCAAATACCTTCATTCTCAAATACCTGCAAAATTAGGTTAACAAAGAGGAAAGGTAAAGTATCAAACACTGATTTTGGTGCAACTCCAAGGGAAAAGCAATGCAGACAATTTCTCTGTCCTCTCACTGCCACCCTTTTAAAAGCAGGTTAGAAACCCTCAAAGGCATGTCTCTGAAAATAATTTTTTCTTTCATGCCACCCACAAAGCCTCCTAATATTTACTTTCACCATGCTACCATGATATTTAAAGAATTTTTTTTTAAGTAGGGAAAAACAAAAAATCTAAAAAGACACTGGTATATTTCTTAGCCAGGGATTAGAAATACTGATATTTAATGAAAGAACGGTAAGGAAAAAACAAATGTTTTTTGCATCAAAGAAAACCTCAATTATACTTCTCCTAATAGTGCTGGGTGTGAAATGGTTTGCAATGCCTCTGCTGCATCACAAATGCTGGCAGTGCTCTCACAGGCTGACTGAACACTTCCTTCTGGCTCCACAAGCCTTTCATCCCACATCTTGCTGTCAGCATGCATTTGTGCCAAGTACGAAATCCTTTTTAGTCACCCTGTTTTAAAGGAACAGCGCAGGAGACAATGTTTTGGACTGCAAAGTGACTCCAGACACCATTTAGCAGGGTAAGCAGAGACTCAGAGGTAGATCTGGGTTTTCTCTTATGTGTTGTGCTTTGGAATATGAACATCAAAGGAGGAATTTTAAGGGATTACAGTTCGCAAATATCCTGCAACTTGCACTGAAAATTTCAGGGAAAGAAAGTAAAATAGAAAATCTAAGCCTTTATTTTTCTGCTTACACAGGAGATGAACAATTTTGAGTGAGTGGCAATATTTTGCTAATGGATGGGCAGGGAGAATCCTGTTAAAGGGAAAAATCCTGTAAAAAGATCTGCTACACCACACTGAGGAACAGTTTGTCCAGAGGGGAACGGAGTCAGCCCTTGTTGCCTTGAGCTGCCACACACATCAACATGGTTGAGGGAGGGAAATCCAGTGACATTTCTAGAATTTCTGCAATGGGTTGGGGCATCAGTGTTTTCCCGCAGGCAACATATAAACGGGAAAAAAGCATTCAGAAGCTAAATGTAACCAAAATTTTACTACAGAGGGCTGTAAGAGATTTTTATGAGCCCTTAGGTTCTTGACTAACTGGCATGATTGTGGAATTAAAGTCACTTCACCATTGTGAATCCAGTAGAGAAAAAAAAGAAAAGAAAAAACACAACCCAGCTGATTTCACAGATTTGCCTAATTTTACTCTTCAAAATGTATTTATCCTTTTAAAATGACTTCTTGTTCTCTTGCCAAAAAAAAAACCCAACCAAACAAAAACAAACAAACAGCCCAATAAAAACCAAAGCCAAAAAAGCTTAAGAAGAAAAATATTCTGCATGGGTTCCAAACTCTATTTTGTTTTAAAATGAGGACTTGTATAGTACAAAGGGTATTGCAATCACTGGCAGAAGTAACCACACTTGAGATCCAGGACAGACTGCACAGGTACCAGAGGGCAGAGGCCATGTCACCCTTTCAGAAAGAAATGCCAGTGAAGGAGTCTATATTTTAAAAGCAAACCAAGAAATAATTTTAGCAAGTAGGAAGTGCATTTTAGCAGTCATCGGGCCCAGGACAGTAAACCTTCTGGAGGACAAAGTCCAGCCATGAGCAGACACTTGCACCATTGTCTGCTACAACCCACAAAAGTCTAAAGTAGCACCTGTCAGGATGCAGGAAAGAAAAGATAAATCATAGAATGGTTTGGGTTGGAAGGGACCTTCAAGATTATCTAGGTCTAACCCTCCTGCCATGGGCAGGGACACCTTCCACTATCCCAGGTTGCTCAAAGCCACATCCAACCTGGCCCTGAACACTTCCAGGGATCGGGCATCCCCAGCTTCTCTGAACAACCTGCTCCAGTGCCTCACCACCCTCACAGTCAAGAATTCCTTGCCCGTATCTAATCTAACCCCACCCTCTGTCAGTTTAAAGCCATGCCTTGCTGTCCTGTCACTCCTTGCCCTTGTAAAAAGTCCCTCTCCAGCTCTCTTGTAGCTCCTTTAGGTACTGGAAGGTGCTCTGGGGTCTCCCTGGAGCCATCTCTTCTCCAGGCAGAAGAATTCCAATTCTCTCAGCCTGTGTCCTTTAGGCCAACACACGATAACTATAGGCTAGAGCAGAAACTTTGCAGAGAGTTTTAATGTTTACTCATTGAATGTTTTAACTTATTTGATTATTAAACTGCAAGCCAGGAATAAAACCTATTGATTTGGCTTTGCCTTGATATCTGTCCTGTTTGATACTAAGCAGCTGTTATTGAAAGTGGCTGAATTTTGGTAAAATGCTCCTACTTTACCTCTGTTGGATGAAGGGGAGCTCTGAGGATGTGGACACTTTACCAGTCTCTCAGGCTGTAAGTGCTGATCATCAGTGCCTGTTTATGGTGCTGGGTCTCACCTTGGGACCCAGAGCTCTGTTACGCTCACTCCTCATTCCAGAGCACTGAACAGGAGAGATGGGAACTGGTCCAGCCTTGTAATGGAGAGGGTGTTCTCCCCTGGTCTCAGCTCTCTGCTTGACTCAGCTGAGCAGATTTCCAAACCAAGGCACAGAGCTGGCAGTCGGGCTTGTGTCCCATGTTCAACTCTTTAACGCCATCCTCCAGTCACAGCACACCAGCTGGACGCCAAGGGCTCAGCCAAGTGTTACTCATCACGTTTTTGGAGGCTCCAGAACAACAGGGAGCATTTGCATTTCACTGGCTTTTCTCTGCCAGGAGAAGGCATGAGCCCCATGTGGAGGTCTCCTGTTTTCACAGGTCACCCAACGAGCAGATTGGCAAACAGGCATTCCCTCACAACAGCTACTGATAATTTGGGTATTGATGTCAGCAAGTACAGAAAAACCCAACCAAACAAATAAAAAGCACACAGAAGGCCTCAAAAGGGAGAAGAAAACGGAAAAGGAAAAAGAAGATGTGTGCACACTCTGGAGATCTACAGAAATCTTTGATGGTGGGACTAACCAAGAAGTTGACTACAAAAAATTAAAGATCCACGAGTTGGAGGACACCGGAAGAAACACAGAACTGAAGAGTGGTTCTGGACCCCTCTGCACTTGCTCCGTCTAACCGGGCAACATGCTCCTGAATTTTCAAAGATGATATTTTAATTTTCAAAATCCTCAGTATTTTGAATTGTAACAACATTGTTGATGTTGACTTTTAATTGCCATTAAGAATTGAATTTTAAGAAAGAGCAAAAACAACTAATTCTTGGTTTGCAGAGGTAACAAACATCCCAGCGCACAGGTACCTCTCATCCTCGAAGTTGGGGATATTTGCAATTACAACCTTCCAACCCCGTGAGAATAAACCAGAAAACGGAGTGATTAAAGCACAGTGCATATTCATGAAGCTGCTATGCAGAAAACTGTGAATTACCAGCCCTTATCCAAAGGCCAGCAGTCTGTCCCTATCCTAATCTGTGGCAACCAACTATCTGCAGGGAATTTAACACAGGCTTCAGAATGCCGGAAAGAAAAGAAAATGCTTAAAAGTCCCAAACACACCAATGATTTAGGAGAGTAATAAGTCTTACAAAGAAAACAGGGAATCATTCCCCCAAAAAAGTATGGCTGTTGCATTTTTTAAAAACCTCTCACCATATAGTGTTTTTAATTTCATTTTAGAAAGATTCTTTGAAGTGTTGATGTAATTTGACTCCCCATTAGCTGTCTCTTAAGCTTTTAATCGAATTCTAACCATAAAATATGATTATATGCTGTACAAATTTCATCAGACCAATTTCAAAGTACTAGAAATAACCTTTAGCATGATTTAAATAGCACCAACCTGAACCTTTGCAGGCAGTGCCACTGGCTTTCAAATATGTTCAGAATAGTTCAGAAGCAGCATCTCTTAATGTATTTTTTACTGTCATGGAAGGAAGTCATGGTAATGGTTATTTTGAACTAAGAACGTTTTTTCTCCATTATCCTCTTATTCTAGCCAGAGTAAGGGACTCAATTTGAAATACATTCTTGAAAAAAAATAAAGAAAATCTGACCCAAAAAAGCCTTAAAATGAACAACTTTTCACACTGGTATTGTTAGATGGGCTATTTCTTACTTGAAAGCAATCACTTCTGGTTTAGATTTGTATCTGACGTATAAAAAAATATGTTGCGTTTTACACTACCATATGTGGGAATTCAGGGCCGGTTTCACACATGAGGGTGTGCACAGTGCTGGTGTGACTGCTGTCTAGACACCTACAAAATTCCATTAACAATTTCCACCCATGGGTTTCAGTTCTTAATTCATGTGTTACTTCTATGAGGTAAGGACGTGTTAGCTGCTTGAGGCTAGAAAATGAAGGATAAAATGCATTATAAGGTCAACCAAGAGACCCGTGGAATTAAATCTTCTCTACAGTCCCTAGCCAATAGCTGTCAGTGCAAGATTGCCAATACCAGCCCACATTTCAGGTCTGCTACAGTTGCTCCACTCTCTTGCAATGATGCTCTTCAGTGAGGGACCTCTCCAGTGATGCAGAAGTGTGGGTGTTCCATATCCAGCTGCCAACATGGTTATTCCATAAAACCATATTGCTTCCTAATACGCATTCACTGAACAGAAGGAGACCTGCAAACAGGTTTTGGATCTGTTGAACAGCCTAGAGCTTAGTGCAGCCTATTCTTTCAATTCTTAGTACAATTTAGACAAGACAACCTTGATGCTAAAATAAAGACTGAGTCTGTCATGGTGTGTGTGTGTGGCTCACTTGTCCTCCCATCCTGTGTAGCACCACACTACACATCCTTATTTACTGCAAGCATCTGGTTTTAAGCACATGAATGGGACTACCTTAAAGAAAATGTAACTCAGAGTAGAACCCCCTTTCTGATGTTACAGACTGCCAAAGAGAAGCTCCACTTACGGGCCTTGGCAAGCTGTACTGGTACATCTCTGGCCTGTAGGTGGGCACCCACTGCACGCCCGCCCGCGGCCGGCTCATGGTGCCGGGGGCACTGGTCACCACCTCGGAGTAGGGCAGGTGTGGGGCCGAGCCATAGGCGTCCTGCCTGGCCTGGCCCCCGTGGCCTGCAGAGGCCAGGCTGAAGGCCTCCTCCAGCAGCATGTGCATCTGCTGCCGGACCTCGTCGATGGAGGGCTGCGAGCTCAGCGTCGACGTCTCCGAGTGGCCCTTGGCCTGGCGGGACCGGCTGTAATTCCGGGGCTCGTTGACACGGTCAACGTTTGTTTCTTCTATAAGTTCAGGCTCGGTCTGTTGGGAGGAATAAGAGTATATGTAAAAAGCTCTACAAGACAGTATTTGTGCTGGAACGTACACAAAGCCAAGAATTGTGACAACGTAGATGCACGACAAATATTGGAAAGAAATTACGTGATGCAAGGGAGTATAATAGCCTTTTATGTTCTATGTTGTTTGCTGGGAAAAGTAGCAGGGACACTCTGTAGCAGATTAAATTGTCAGTGACTCACTTAAAAACAATTAGAATTAATGTTTGAATTCCTGTCTTGGTTGTGGTATCAACGGGAGTGCAACTGTGCCAGGACGAGTATGGTTCCCCAAATAGTACTGTCACTATGAAGGACCCCTTACAAGGGACAGCTTATTACAGCTAGAGAGACTGAAATCCCTTTGTTCATGCTCTCGCATTAAGATTTCTGAAGAACTAAAGTTTAGGAGTTTTTCTGAACTCCCTAAAAATGACACCACAAACTCGGTCCTGCCCCTTGCAGAGAACACCCTGGCCCAGCTCAGGGGTCCTACCCAGCCCCAAATAGGAGTTACACAGATATTCATGCAAAGTTAACATCCCTGGGAACAGGGAATGAAGCACATTCTCCAATGAGCAGGTAGTGCTTGGGCAGCTTAACTTCATGGGTTACTCCCAGCGTGATTCCTTCTGTACAGATAAGTACAAACAGAAATCATCTCTCTGACTTTTTTTGGCTGTAACTCCATGAAAGAAAACAATCATCACATTGTAAGAAGTTGACAGTGGAATACCACACTTCATCTGTATTTTATAAGATCAGTTTTACAGCCCAGGGTTTTAAAAACATATGTTTTAAACTAGGAACTTATGCCTTATAATTCTTTAAATACCTGTAAAATGCATTGACTATGCCAGGATAACGGGGATGAGCAATAGGATATGTGCCTCCTTCTATATATAGCATGTGGTTAGAACTGTGCCAGTGTTTAAAATAACCATAAATAAAAGAATACAACAGGATGTCCTTATTAAAATTTCCAGCACTGTCCTGATCATTTGAGTGTTCTATAGCTCATAGTGTGGCATACTTTTTTCCATTTAATAGGGCTCTTCTACACCTGAATAGATAAGCAGCCGTCCCCCCAAGCTTTGGCAAGATATAGGACAATCATAATACATATTTCTGCCTTTTCAGAGGGAAATATCAAACTGGTTTTCTTCATCTGTTATCAGTCACTCAGAAAACAGTTACCTTGCTAGTGAAAACTGATAATAAATCTAAGTAAAAAATTAATTTGCTTTCTCTATTTTAAGGATAGCTGTATTTTGTATTTTATGAAAATACAGCAGAAAAAATATAATAATTAATCATTTGCATATTAGAATTTAACCATAATTTATATAGTTATAGTTGCACATCAGATTGGGGGAAGGAGAATGTAACTGCACAAAATTATCTTAAATGGAAAGTTTGTAGGAAATCTTGAACTAAATACTTTCCCTTAATTTTATTCCTCATTTTGATTCCATTGTTGTTTGTGTTGCTACAATAAATAAAAATCAAGCACGTTTTAGAAGCCTGACTATAAAATGCAATGGTAGTTTGTACAAGTGCAGCCAAAGAGCCTGTGAAATCATAATGTCTTGACTGGATGATTAATAACCATGGCTCTTCTATTTTTTCATGCCTGTAAAAATGTGAGTGGAATCCCACAGCAGAGCTATTAGTACCCAATGCTGAAATAAATCAGGTTTTCTGCCACAATTCACTGGTGGAGCCATTAGACCTCTACAGAATGTTTAAAATATATCACATGTATACAAGATGCATATTAGCAGCCAACATTAAGGCAGCTTCGATTTATCAATATAAAAGCTGACATGAAGGTTTTGGAGGAGAGTAATAATAATTTCTTTTCCTCATATTTTAAAGTTTATTTCAATTCATCCTATCACTTTCTGAGGTATGCCATTTGCTATCCTATCAACCGAAACACGTAGGTATCATAAATAGAGGCCACCATACATTAATGCAAGCATTACAGAAAATCTTACACATTTACTCTATAATAGAAGGAACTAGAGTTACATGAAGAGGGCAAACAAAACCCTGCCGTGAGAGACAGACTTTATACACCTCTTGAATAATTCTGCTGCTGCAACTATATCAGTAAAAGTCTTTATGTGAATGTTAATCTATAAGCTTTTGGATGCATTGCATTAATTTAGGTATATCAACAAAATTATGCCAGTGATTTCTTTTGGATACTGATCTCTTTGACATGTATAATAAGGTCATTTTCTTCCTTTTATACCAAAACAAGCCTAAATATTTTCTGCTCAGGTATGAAGCTCATTAACGGTCTAGAGGTTCTAGAGTCTTTCATTATGGCATTTACGCGATGCACAGTTGTTCATGAACATGTTGAGAATAATAAACATGCTAATGAAGTCTCCTTAATCTAATTCCTAGGTGAAGGTGATAATGGTAAACTCTGTTGGGATTCTTTAAAATTGAAAGCTCGGTACTGTTCAATAGTAATTCATTTATAAAAGACACTATAAAGGCAAATAATATACTGGAAATATCAAACAGTAGGATGTACACTCCAAAATAATACAAAAAGCTATGTATTCCATATGGACAAATATAGAATATTATATCATTATCCTCGTATCCTTACCAGTTTTTAGCTCTGAGAAACAGAACCATGATTCAGAGAAATATCACAAAAAATAATTATAGAGAATGAAGTATATTTAGAAAAGTATGAATGAAATATTTTAGAAAACCATTTAGAAATTTGTTATTGAAGAGAAACCTTATGGTTTCGCACATGAGTGTAGCAATTCTTAAGGAGTTTGCTTAGAGAATCTAGGAGCTCTTAATCTCTTTTCTTTAAAAATGAAAACATTATTATTGTTGGGAAGATAAACCTCAGCATATAACCTGGGTGTACTGGTAACAGCTCAAAAAAAACCCCTGTTTTTTATGCTGGAAAAAAACTCTCATGACATGAAGGCAATACAAACTGTTTGATTCATAAATTTCATTATTTGGCACTGCTTATAAAATGCAAATTTCACTATTCTTTGGCAGGACTTGCTGCTAAATAACAGGCTGGGAGGAAAAGGTTAGCAGGAGTCTGAGAAGGCTGGAACATTTAATATGACAAATTGGATGTCAAAAATTGGCACCAGGTGTTACTGCATGAAACAGAAAGGGCACAAGAGTCAGCACTCAAACCAGCCCTTTCTCAGAGCCTTTTCTCACCCATTTCCAGAGGTCAGATTTACAGAGGTGTTTTGCTGCACCTCTGGTGAGATCCAAGAATTCCATGCACAAATCCAGCCATCAGTGCCCACCCGTGGGTATCCTGGGAGACGGAGCCTGTCAGACGCTCGGCACAGCTCTGAGGAGCCTCAAGCAGGAGCGAGGGACCAGCCCACGCTGCAGGCTGAGGCTTGGGAGCTAAATTTCAATATCCTGTCCCATTTTCCTGGTGGCATTTCTGTGCTTTCAGATGGGAAATGCATTCAGAGTTGGAAGAGGTGCACTGCAGTGGATCTGCAGTGCATTGGGCAAAGGGATTTTATGTAACTTATCGGTAAAACACTGTGCCAGGGACAGGTCGCCCAACTGCAGCCTCAAAGGGAAGGAAAAGCAATTTTTTCTGTGATGTGCACACATCTCAGAGTTTATAATTACTCTATGGACACTCCAGAATCTGCATAAGCTCATTAATCTATTTTCAAGGTTTTTAATGAATTTCCTTTAAAATATGTTTTATATACAGTATACACAATATATTGAAATATATTTTGAAAAGCTGCTGCCATGCCTGCTCCCAGAATGTTTCCAACTTTGATTTCAGGAAAATATCCCCTGTGAAAAACTAGCTTTTATTAGCATAGTATTAGAATCCTAATTCCTCAGAAAGCAGTGTACCAGTCAGCCCACGCACATGGCCCCACATGACTCCTGCAGTCTGATGGAAAGTGTCCAAATGCAGGAAATCATTTCGGAAATCTGACAACTACACCATGCCCTGAAGAATTTTGTAAAAGATTTAAACTTTCCTGAACACATCCCCTGACCTTGGTACATTCTTTCACCTTGCTAAAAACACTTTCCTGGCAGAGGCAGGGATGACAATAAAATCCCCCCCAAAAAAAAGTTTTTCATCTATAGTGTTTGGAGGATAGGCAACCACAGGTGAAGTTCCTTGTTTTCCAGAATGGTTTAGAGCTTCTCTAGGGACTGATCTTCAGGGTTGGCTGAGCTACAGCAGTCTGTACACGTGACAAAGGATTGAAAAATTCGACATTGCCCCAGTGTGGGGCCTATTTTTAATCCTCCTCTTGGGTTCACCCAGTGTCAGATTGCAGCCAGTGTTTGTTTAGACTGCACAAGACAACTCCTCTGCCTTGTTCTGGCTGCATGAGCTCCTTGGACCATAAAGCAGCATCTCCTCTGGCAGGGTTTGACATTTACGTACACAAAACTCTCCCAGCTCTGATGGGAGTAAGAGGACAATACCTGTCCCTAGGGGATTCCCACAAAACACTGACATTGGGACCTAGGTGACAATCCCAGAAGTTGGTTGTTCATTATTCTGAATCCAGAGAGCAGCTTCAGGCTGCTCTTCAGAACAAACAGAGGATTTTAATTGCAATGAGAAAAGCTCACTGTCAAGTGGCCGCACACTTAGAAGAACTATCTATATTTAAGATTTAATACTTTGGCAAATAATGGGGTTTGGTGCAAACGTTTTGTTTGCATTTCAGACCGTAAAATTATGTTGAGTGATAAAGTGCATGAAAGAGTCAGCTTTTTTCAGGATGCTGAGTACACATAAACTCCTGTAACATTAAATATCTCATGGCAATCTGGCTTGTGGGTTCTCAGTAGTTTCCTGGGTTAGGAGCAAGTTAAGCCTTTGCTGAGCAGATTCCACTGCCTGCATCTAATAAACTTACATCATATCCACTGTTACGAATCCCACGTCTAGGCCTTTCTCGAGTCACCAGAAGATCCATCTCAGTTTCTCCTGGGCTTGGACTGTTCAGAGACTGCCTGCTTCTGTACACAGAGTTCTTCAATGGCTGCCTAGAAAACATGAAGCAAGAAAACAGTAAAACGAAAGAAAATTTGATGACAGGCAGCAGTTTTCAATACTTACCTCTGTTCTTAAATGATGAGGTTCACAAAAATGCCACTTTCTTACAGGATATTCTTTCTACATATATGAAGTGCTAGAAATCAGTAACGTTGTTGAGAGATGTTAAATTTTTCTTACAGTTTAAGGAAAATAAAGTACAAGACATGGACATCAGATGTGGGAGCTTATCAGATGAAATATGTCCCAAGAAGGTATGAGGACCCTTTTAACTGTAGCTGATACGATTCAAATCCATTTAAAAAAAAAAAAAACAACATATAAAAAAAATAACAGTATCTCCCACACACACAGATGGGGAGCAGAGATTTTGTTAGCTGAACCTGAGCAATGAGAGAGAAGCAGAAAAATGCTCCACTGAAACAAACACCCAGCAAAGGGAACAGGAAGAGACACAGTGGTGGGAGGAAACTGCTTGCAAGATGCTGTTTTTAAATAGCCAGTTTGGTAACTGGCCACAGCTTTCTCGGAGAGCTGTGCTTCCTGGGATTCAGCTGCTTCCAGCACAGCTCTGAGCAGCACTGGGACAAAGTGCTGCTCATCCCTGGGCATGGAGCTTCCACTGCTGGGTGCTCTGAAGCAAGGGGAAGCAAATGAAAGAGAAAGGCAGAATAAAACTGAGTATCCAAAATACCCTGTAATGTCTCCAACAAAACCATTTCTGCCCTTGTTACTGGTTATGAAAAAACAAATGCAGCATCTCTGTGTGGAATGCAGAACATATCTGTACATATCTGCAGGAGTGTTTGCCAAATGGTGATACAGGAACTTTATGCTTCATCAAGATGCATCTTTTTAAGAAGGCTACTTCTAAACCAGAAGAGTTTACGAGTTCTTGTTCTCATACTCCATCTGGCCATTACTCATTTTGTTGCACACTCCGGAGAAGCACTGCTCCTGTTGTAGATCAGTAACAAATCAAATAATGGCATGCCAGCTTAATTTATTAACACAGTAATTACACTCTTAGAGCCTGACAAAGTTATCTTTGCCTAGCCATGCTATTTTTCTGCCTTGTGCAATTACTCCATTCAGAATATTAAAATTAGATCAGGTCATCTCACATGTCTCTGTGCTGCTTATTTTACATAGGGGACCTGGCAATGCTCATAGTGAAGTCAAGTTGCACTATTATGTCTGAATTCACGCTTTCAAGTCACTTCATGGTTTAACATCTCAAGAACCATCAATGAAATGAACAGACAAGACAGTCCAAATTAATTCACTGATAAATAATTCTTCAGTTATTCCAGATCTTGTTAACAGCACTTTTTGCCTTGACAGATTAGAGCAGCAGAAACTGGTTTGCAGAGATCCAGAAAGTAGGACATTAACATGATCAGACAGGATAAAAGGTAGGATAAAATAATACCAATTTCACACATTTGATTACATAAATTACTCAGGCATGTACTTGGTTTTAAAGCAACTTTCAACAACTTCCGTGTGACCTTTGATCACAAATCACCATGCTCATATTTGAAAGTCCCACACGCACTGCCAAAGCAGAAGACAAGCAGAGCTTTTGGAATAAGTTTCCGCTATAAAAATAACATTGAATAAATTCTTTCTTCCTATATAGTTTTTCTGTGACTATGCTATTGATATTATCAGAAAACAGGGGCATGCACAGGCTAATCAGATCTGACAATCTTCATCTTAAATCAAAGGTCTCTAAAACTTCATATGTTTTACAACAGATCCGTAAATACTTAGTAGAGGCAGTTGTGATATTTTCTAAGGGATTCAAATATACAGCTCTGTAAAACATGCAGATTCTTGACCTGATTACAAACTATTAAAGAAAATCCAAGAATAGTGCGTATCATCAGTAGGCTCTTAAAAATTACCTTGAGATTGCCAATTACCTCATTTAAGGGAGTTTTACTAATGAGAAAGGAGGTATGAACAGGAACAACTGGCGTTCAAATGGGTTAGGAAGCGCCTTCTGGGAACACAGCTGGAATGTTTTAAAACATAGTATTATGGTACTGATGACTGAAAGGTACCTAGAGCTCTTTGTTCTGGAAAAACAAAAGCTCTTTGTTCTGGAAAAAATCAAATCATTTAGCAGCAATGCTTTGTAAATCACTTTTAAATACAGTTTTAAATTAATCTGAAATATAAAGGTAACCTTGAGTAATCAACTGCATCTCTATTTTCTGATATATTTTGGAAGTTCTGTATTAATGTGACTGAAGTTAGAGGAATATATACAAAACAGAAAAGAGTGGAATAGGCCGTTTCCCTAGAAACTTTGTAATCTTTGACTTACTTTTTAATTATACCATTTTAAAAATTACAATTTTTGCAAATTTTAATTGCTGTAAAAATGATTCAAAAGAGAAAAAGTTAGAAATAATTTTTTTCAATTGTATGCTTACCTAGATTGCTTTTAAAGCAATTTTATTTCATTACAGAAATAGAACTGTATTAATTCGTTGATCAATAAGCAAACCACACATTACCTTGTAGTATTTATCAAGGTTTTCCTCCAGCAGTGTGGCATTTTATCCATCTTGCTTTTGTTAGAAAAACAAGGAAAATAACTGTCTTGTGTGTTGCAGCATATCGAGTTCAGCTCCAGGTCTTAATATGGAAATTTTAGCACAGAATTCAGAACTGGTTTGTTTGTAAACATCTGCAGCATCTGTAAAGTTCGTTAAGTGTTCTTTGTCTTCACAGAAAGTGCATCAGAAATCATTGTCTCTTTTCATGGAGGGATACAGATAATACATTTAACAAGTAAATCCAGCAGCCGGCCTTTCCTGGTTCAGCTACACATTGGAATCGTCCCTCCCCAGCATTTACCTGCCTCCCAGCAGTTTATATCATGCCAGGGATCACTGTCTCAAGTAGACTGTGGCAGGTTTACACAACACACTGGAAAACACGCAGGAAAAATGTGTGGGATCTTCCCACACACTGGCACGTGAACAAACAAGCATCAGTGTGTTTAACAAAAAGCACATGGCTGTGTTAAAGCTTCAGTAAAATGTTTTAAACCGTTCCTGTGAGCCATGTGACACATAATGAACATCCAAATTAATGCCTCAATCAGTGACTGTAGGTACAGCACACAGCCACACTAAGGTGTTAAGGGAACTTTCCAGTTCCCTGGATTAAATGTATTCCTCAACAAGTGCTCCCAGTGCTCTGTGTGTACCTCCTGGACAAAGTGTGCAGAGCAGAGCTCCCGTGTAAGGAAGGTTCCATTTCCCACCTTTTCAGTGCACAATGAATTGAAAATCTGCACAAGGAAATGGTGCCCCAGGACATCCAGCAAGAGCTTAACATACAGCTGAGTCAGCATCTTTTCACTGACCAGTGCAGCCCTGGAAAATCGCTCTTCCAGGGCAGGATCTCTCAGCCATTGAGGTCCAGACCCATAGAAATTCATCTGATCTCAGCTTTTGCCCATATTCCAAGCCAACACTGTTCCTGTAATCCCCATTACCGTCTTCTTCACCTCTGTGCCCCGAGGATAATTGCTGAAGTTGCAGTGGGCAATGCCTGTGTCACCAGTGATGTTTGATCACAGTCCATTTACTCTCATAGGAAAATTTTGGTCTGAACTTTCCAGGAGATGGCATGCAAAATTGCACCTCCAGGCATGAGGGCCATTTCCAGAGGAGAGGTCCTTCAGTGACTTTTTTTTCTCTCATGGATCAACTGATGCTTGTCCCTGACAACAACAAGAACCAGAGCCCTCCTATGCAAGGTGCAATGGCAACACACTCTCTTATAATCCTTTACACCTCCAGAACTTCCAAGGAAGAGGAATCTGCATGCTGTGCCGTTCCTGGGGTAGGACTGGTGTGATCTCCTCTTTCCAGTGTGCCAGTTTGTGTTTCAGAGAGCACCAGCAACAGAGCACCCACTCACCCACCGCAGCAGCTCAGGCACAGGCAGCACCTGCACTCCCCCCTCATTCCTAAAATGGGGAGATGAACACTACTGGTGTGCCATCCTCAGGAGACACTGGAGTGTTAGTCAAACATGAGTAATGTTATGCAGTATGCCAGCTTCACGTGACACATGAGCAAGTTATGAATTTCTCTGTTAAAGGCACAGGAAGATCGCCAATAACAGGCACACGCAACACCTTACAGATGCTATCCCCGCAGGACTACATGGATGATTCTGTTATCTCATGCCTGCTGCAATAGTTATATTTAGATTAAAATAATGACAAAATAGTAACACCGCTGAATTTTGAAAAAGAGCAAATTCAGATGCTAACTTCCTGCCTGAAGTCTGCTGTAAGTATCTCCAGTAACATTACTACTTTTTCTGTTTACCTTTGAGAATGACTCACAAGAACTTGCAACAGTCCCTTCCCTTATTTCTTTTCTTGCCATTTATTTGTTTTTAAGCGCACCGCAGCTTTGCCAAAGAACATGCTTTCCATGGGTTGTATGAACTTTTTTCATAAAGCAGAAGGGACCAGTGACCACACAACAAACAGCTGGCTCATTAAAACGCCCCTCTGCCTCCCAGGACATCAACTCTCCTCCCAGACAAAGAACTGCACATAAAAACTCTCACCTGTTCTTAGGCTCAGCAAATGGAGATGAGATATCTGCATCTGGATCCAAGATGTGGTCAAGCTCTTTCTGGTTTTTCTCATACATCCTCTTTCTGTCTGTCAGTCCCTTGTTATTGTCAACCTGTGGGAAATCATAGTACCCCTTCCTCTTGGCTTTCAGGCGCAGCTTGTTGCGGTAGTGCTCTATATCAGACTTCTGCTTCAAAGCCTTGTTCACCTAAAAGGCAAGAAGATGTTTCAAGGCTGGTGGTGGGCTGGCTACCCCTCCAAAGGATATTGTCAGCGTGTGTTTGATGCGCTGCATGTGTCATCTCTCGGTACCACACCGTGCCATCTGCAAGCAGCAAGGAACTGCAAGTGAACAGAGTCGCTGCATTTTTATGGCTTGGCAGATGGTTAAATAATTTTAGCCTAAAAAACTGTGTACCATTACAACAGTGACTCAGATACACCCACTGAGGAAAAACACTGCTGGTGTTAGCCAATTGACATGACCCAACACCGTGCTTGCTTCTGGGTACCACGGGCGCAACTCACCCATCAAAACTCTGCTGGGGTACAGAGACATCACCCCTGACTACACAAAACCTTAAATAAGTCACCACTGATGGCTGGGGAAGAGCTCCAGTGAAACGTCATCAAGTGTTTCTTTTATTTATATGCTTTTTTACAAGTCTGTCATGGGCTCCTGTCAGAGAGGATCCTTTAAAAAAAAGGGTGTTTGGTCTGTCCTGGTACAGCCCAGTCCCATGGTTGCTTCTCAGTATTGAGAAAATTTCCCTCCTTTTTCAAATTGCAATTTACTTGGAATCAGGAATTTACCTGGGCTTTGTGCTTCCAGAGTCAAATTCTACAGTCTCCTCACAAGCTACAGGAACTGTGTGTACAAAGGTGCACACAGAACCAGGAGTGTCATCCTGCTGCCTTACAGAAAAGAGATGCTGAAAGCTAAATAAGCCTTTCTCCAAGTCTGGAAGGTACAAGGCACATCAGGATTTCAAATACAAATATGAACAGAGCACAACAGGCTGCTGTAATCCAGGCCCACATGGGAAGCCTGATGACACTGTCTTTAACTGTGTCCCCAGCAGCAGCCATCCCTGCTGCCTGTAAACTGTTTTTAGCTGCTGAAATGACTGTTGCACTGTGAGTTTGTAAACAAGGCACCTCTGTGGCCTGTTCCCATCATGTTTAACAACTTTATAAAAGCCTCAGTCCTTTGTAAACAGACCAGTCTTGATTAAATTTACATCAAAACATGAATATTAGTGTTGGAGTCAAACCATGCTTTTTGGCCAGCATCTGGATCAGACATTTGTGCCACCCCACTTCTTTCCTTTGAAACAGCTGCACCCTCTGTGCACTGGCTGGAGTGCAGAATAAGGCCATGGTCCCATTGCATCCCTTCTCACTCTGGGTGAGATGTATTGCTCAGTATAGAAAGATCAGCTTGGCACTCTGATGATCTATACATATTTCCAGACCCAGCCACAGAATTAATGTAGGAAAAGATCTTATTTTACTTTCTGCCTTTATTACTCATTTTTTTAAGTATGATAGGAGAGAAGGACACTGGGAGGGTAGAAATATAGAAAATTGCCTCTTCCAAGGTTGCAGGCATTCACAGGTGCATTGAGAAAGAGCAGATCTTAAATTCTCAGATCTCTGAGCCCACAGTGCTAATGGAACTTTATATAGTATAAAGGTATGAGGCTCCTAGCAGCCCTCAATTCTAACAGGCTTAAGATCATTCCACTTGTGGCTGTAGCCAAGGAAACCCCTGGAGGCATTATCAGCCAGTCCTTACCTCTCCATTAATGATGGCAGATTCCTGGCTCCTCTCTGAAGCAGCATGGACAGCAGGGAGGGCCACGGGTTTGATGGCGATGAGCTGCACCGATCCCGAGGAGGTGTCGAAGGGGTCGATGGCAGACTTGGCAATGTTATCAAAGAGAATCCCTCCTTCCTCTTCGTCACTCACAGCCACTAAAGCACAGCAAACTCATTCAGCATAAAGACACAGACATTTCTGCTGCATGCTCGAGGGGAAATTCAGCAAGCACACGCTTTGGATTAATGATGTGCTCAGTGCACTCGAGGTGCAGACCTGGGAGACCTTTACACCGGGAATAACATCCTATCAGATCACAGGAAACATTACATATTCAAAGGATTATCTGTCACTTCCCTAAAGAAGGTTGATTTCCAATCTGCACTAATAGGATGGAAAAAAGGAGAAGAATGAAACAGGAAATTGCATGAAAATTACAATGAAAATTAAAGTACGTGTTTTCCTAGGTTTCACATGGAAACACAGAAGTGTCCACTTGTCAAGGTATCAGTAGCTACACCTTATCTAACCCAAGAGAATAGCTTTCTTTTCTGTCTTATTCTGCAAGAGCAAGGGCATATTCAAAATTTGCTGAAATAAGGAGGTTTATTTTTCAAACTTTATTAGTGCTAAAAACACCATTTATTAAAATAAAAGCATTTTCTGTTGTGTGTTAAAAATGCTTAAGAAACTGATGGTATCTAATCTTATGTTAATTTTTTGCTTTGCAAGCAGTTCCTCAGGTGTCTCTGAAGTACAACTGTTAAAATTTCTTAGGAGTCAGAGAAAGGCTTCTGAAAATCTTTAAAATTAAATGGCACAGCAAAGCATCTTCAGTTTTAGATTTCTATATAAAGGGATAACCCTTTCACATGCAATTGGGCCCTTTCTCCTCCAAACTTTCTTTGCAAACCTGCATCACCTTGTCAGCTGTTGAATCTGAAACCTTTTACCCACACTTTGAAATGAAAGAATGACACTAAAGCACAAGCACAGATTCTACAAAGAGATCCTTGCAAACATTTTTGAATAATTACGCTATTAGAGGGAAGAATGTTTGCTCCATCTCCTAACTGACAGGAGCAGAGATCCTCTGCTAAAGAACAAAGTGGTCTGCTCTAAATTTATTTCCTCTGAAAATACACTCTGGTTTAATATTTAATCACTGCACAAATTACAATGGACTTGTATAAACTCAGCAGTTTAGACAGCCAATGATTTTGGTAAGAAAATATTTGACAGCAGCAACATAAAATACGAACCCCCTGAGTAAGCTCATTATCTTCCTGTCTGTGCTCAGTGCGACTGGAGTTGGCACCACTCGAGCTTTTGAGCAATAGATGGGTTAAATCACTCTGTCACTAAATATTGTCCCTGCAGCTCCACAGAACTGTCCAAACACGATGGAGTCTTTAGTGGGTCCCTTGTCCCTCCTGGGGTTGTTCAAACACTCCAGATCTGCGTGCTCAGAGGAGCGAGTGGCTCACGAGCCCGGCTCAGTGACAGTGACCAGGACTGCCAGGGACCACCAGGACTGCCAGGGACCACCACAGCAGCAGGGCCAGAGAACGAGGGAATCCTCGCCTGGCACTGACCACACATGAGCAGGGAGGCGTTCACATTACACTGAGTATAAAAGTGAAGCATGGATGCTCTTCCCTAGGGGAATTTTGAAACCCAAAACCCACAGAGAGC
The DNA here is from genome assembly GCA_013397935.1 of Dasyornis broadbenti. Taxonomy (NCBI): domain Eukaryota; kingdom Metazoa; phylum Chordata; class Aves; order Passeriformes; family Dasyornithidae; genus Dasyornis; species Dasyornis broadbenti. Next base: position 1,621,306 of record VZRN01004996.1, on the reverse strand, counting down.
TCAGCTAGCTGCAGATGCAGGGGGTGTTCCCCCAGACCTCATTGCAGGATCAGAAACCAAACGTTTTTCTTAATAACACAGAATTCCTCTAGGACTCATTAAAGAAAAGAAAAATTAAGGGTAAAGAGAGTCAGAAATCACAGATGACATCTAATTCTGATGTGGAGCACTAACACCACAAAGCACCCTCAGTATCAGCCCTCTCAACAGTGAGCACATCTGCACCTACTGCAGTGCTACCAGCATGGAAATGAGAGCCAAATGGGACTAGAAATTGGAATTTTATTCCACCCTAGCTTAGCATTTATTCATTAACTAGCATTTATAATCTAAAAGTAGGATTTTCCCATTGCCCCTTTTTCATTGGCAGGTGATATGAAAAGCCTGTGATCTGCAGTCGCTGGCACACTGCTGTAATCTGTATTGGCAGTGAACCGTAGCAAGCACTGGGAATTTCATTATTTGCTCCTGTCCATCTCTTCCCGAGTGAATTTACAGCAACCGTTTATAACAAGACTGAACCACAACAACCTCCAAACTTTGAAAAACAAACCAAAGGATGTTCAGAGAAATGTGGGAGGAGTCCTGGAGTGTTTATTTCTGCTGTGCTTCCCTGCTCTGAGCCACTTCACCCATCCCAGCATCTCAGCTGGGTGAGCAACAGCATGGGAAACTTCAGAAAACTGCCCACATAATCTTTATACTCAGTCACAATAAGCATCCTATTATAGTTAGCAACATGGTTGAAAAGTGGTGTTTTACATTTCTGTTTTCAAACAGATGCATTCCAGCATTATTGTGGAGTCGTTCTACTCATACCTGCACTGTCTGTGTGAGCACAGAGTGAGACTCAGAAGCTCAGCGGCAGAAAAGGGCAAAACACAACTTAATCGCTACTTAACAGCAATTTCCCATTTCTGAAGCATCGCCTGCTAGATATCTCATGCCACATGACCCACTGAGATTGAATTACTCTTCCTTATCTTCCTGTGACTGCAGCACATGAAGATCTATCCAGAGTAATCATTTATTCGGGATGAGTGCTAATGGCAGTGAAGAGCAGTGTGGCACTGAGTTCTTGAGGAGCAGGAACATCCCTGAAGCTGCCTCTCCACAGCCCTGAAGCTGTGAGTGCACAAGATCTGCTCGATGCACGCTGCCTCAGGGATGCTGTCCTCCCATTTCCATGCAGCTCTGCGCTGCTTCCAGCCGGCAATGCCAGCAGGTGGTGCTACCCACTCGTGACCAGCTGGTCCCATGGAAAAAGGGCTGTGGAACTGTAGCTCTGAAAGGTTAAAAAACAATTAGACAGGTGAAGTGTTCTATTTTTATCTAGTTAATAATTTAGGGTAAAAAAAAAAAAAAAGGTTCTACTTTTGTCAGCTAAAGATTTCAATGAGGGTCACAGAAGATTTCTTCTCTCTCTTTCCATCTGCTTTGCCTTTCCTCCTCTCCCCTCCATCAAAATATGCTGGAATGGAGAAAAAAAGGACTGAAATACTTACAGCTTAAAAAAAAAAAAATAAAATTAAAGACATTTAAATTGCCTGTGAATCAGGTCACCTTCCAGCCAAACACTTGAAACAAAGATTTCTGCTGTCCTGCTCAGAAGCAATCATTTGAAAGATTTTGGAAGTCCTCAGAAAAAGAATTACTTCAATAGAGAACAACACATAAAGCCAAGCTTGAGAAGCACTTGCAAGCAGGTAGACATGCTCTGCCTTTTCTTTTGTTAGTCAATGAAGTATTAAAATCCTTGAAGATTTATTTTACGTGAAGGGAAGGCAAATATTGTAACTGTACCTACAGAATATAGCTACAGTTTGACAAAGAGCAATGTCACATATCTAAAATAGCTCCTTAGGAAAAAGCCCAGGTATCAGTATTTCAAACAGAAATCCTGACTCCTGAATATGATTTAGTAATGGGAAACTATTTTCATTTTAGAGAAAATCTCTATATATAAAAAAAAAAAAATTGGACATTTTTCTATATCATCCAAGTCATTCTATTGGACAGATGACTATCTACAGAAAGGTACTAACATGAGCTCTTAGCAATAAAAAATCATCTGTTTCTGAAGGAGTTTACAGGCCTATGAGTAAAATACAAGTTTCCTAACATTAGTATCTGACTCTATTCAGGACAGAAGTACCTCCCTATAAGATACTGCAATGTAACAGAAAACGTTTGTGTGCACGCACACCCTCTTTTAACAATACACCCGGCTCTGAGACAGTGCAATGCTAAACCTTTCACAAACAACACAAATACTGTATTTCCAGAAGCAGACAGCTTACAGGCTTATGGAAGCAGTTCATGATTCTTCCTGGACAGTGTTTCCTTAGGTGCAAAGTCTGCTAAAAGCATGGTGATGTGCCTGAGGTGTTGCAGTCTCGGCTTTGCCTGGGACCCTGAAGCAGGAGCCACCTGAGCAGGTCATTTGAGATCTCTAAACTGGTGTTTGCAGGTTTCCTATGAAGCTGTGTACACGGGGTGTCTACTTGTCCCTTAGCAGCTTGTTTTGTTCCCTTTCTATGGAGGTTTCCTGTCGTTATAAGCAGGAGCAAGCTCTGTGGTTGTGTTTTCTCCTCCAGCCACATCTACCTCATCTTTCTAAACATCAAAGTCTTTCGAAAAGAGACCATGTAGTTCACAATGTCTGCAGTGAATCCATCAGCTCCTTTTCTTGGCTGACACTTCTGTAATAAGTAGGTATGTTCACTAATTAAAGGAAAATTATTTAACTGACAAGGATGATGAACATACAAAAGATAGGGAAGGCTTGAGAGCCTACAATGGAAGCCAGTTCTTTAAGGAAGTAGTGCCCTAGAGGTTTTAAAAACCTTTGGAGAAATAGTTTTCTGTTTGCACAATAAAACTGTGCATTTGTATTCTTCAGTGCTGACATATTAGTGAAAAATCTCATCCATCCAGGCTGCTACTGGATCTGATGGCATGAACATCTACATGCTCTTTACACTATTGCTTAGATGAAAACTGCTGTCAGACTCAATTACTGGCAGAGTAAAGGTCGTCCAGAGGGGAAGGCAAATGAAAATGAAGAAACATTTAATTGTGTGACCACTTGCAGATCCAGGATCCCCCAGAGATCTGCTGCAACAGGAACAACATAGCATGCAGTATTCTCTTGCCATGAGAAAAGCAACCAAAAAGACAGGGTCAAAAAAAAAAAAAAAAAAAAAAAAAAAAAAAAAACGGGAAAAAAAAAAAAAAAAAGAAGCGGTATTAAGTAAGCCTGAAGGAAAAAAAAGTTCACAGTCACCAGCAGGATGCTAGCAGGATCACAGTGCTCTCAATATCTAAAGCAGATAAACAAGCGAAAAAGGGCAGTAGAAGAAATTGAATCAGTATGGGGAAGAATTAGTCTGTGTCACATAAGCTGAAGTCTTGGGAGGGAAAAAAAAAGATTAAATGTGTAAAGCTTCTGGGAGGTTCAACTGCAACTGGTGCCAATGCACAGGATTTCAGCTAAACTGGTGGATTTTGTTTATTCTTGGATTTTTTTACCCCCCTTTGGTTAAATGTAGTAAATTAGTCCAAAAAGCCTAGGAGTTTACTGTGAGGGGGTGAAGAGTCAGATCAAATCCCTACTAAACACCCTTTCTGGGGCAAATGAAGCCAATGCTTCAGGATGAAAAGAGGAGGCTCTTTTCTCTACACCATGAATTCTTCCCATCACTCTGATTTCTTAGCTTTTCAGAGACACAGGCATCATGAATGGGAATCATTTCAAATCTGTACATGTGCTGCAATGCTCAGTCCGGGCCCCTTTCTGACTGCATCTTACCTCCAGGGATCTGTCCCAGCTGACCATGACCCTCTGGAAGCAGACATTGTCTTGTGCTTCACCCAGCACAGAAAAGGCAGAAGGGTGCTGGATGTTTGCTGGGATCCACCAGATCCCCCAGGTAACTCTGTGTCCAAGCTGCTACATCACTGCCACTGGATTACATTTCTGTTGCCATATTCCATTTTATTTTGAGTCACCACAGACAACTGCTCAGAAATTCAGAAAGACAGGCTGAGCTGCCGCATCAGACAGAGCGAAAACTAGTGGCCCACACTTCTGTAGAATAAAGGAGGCAGTGTATCATAGCTTGGCTAAGTTACATCCAAAAATCCCTTTGATTTTAGCTAAGCCAATAATACAGAGTTTTTCCCCCTGCTACTTTGCTCCTGCAGACAGCTCTTTTCCTGGACAAAGGAAATTATAAAACTGATATTTTAAAAAGGAGTGAGCCCCTTGACTGAATGACTTCTGAAAAGTTAGATCTGTTTTCAAAGACAATGCCCAAATGATTGAAAAAATAAGAAACTGGTCCAGCTGGAGAAGGTTTCTTACACAAAATTTGACTGTTTGGGAATGCTGCTTGTATACCTCCACCTGTGACATATCTGTCTGTGATGATGAGGTTCAAGTACAAATCTGAGCTCAACTACACAAGTTCTTAACTCAAAAGTCGGGGAGCCATCTGCTTCATTAAGATTGATGGCAAATCAAAATTCTTGGTTTTCTCTAAAAAAAAACCCAAGAAATCACACTCTTCCAAAGATGTTAATGGGAAGGTTGTAAGACTGAGCACTTAAAGGTTGGAAAAACAGCCTATATAAATTTCATTGGTTTCATTTAGTGAGGAGCTGGTGAAAGAAAAGGTTGCACTGCAGGCTGCTTTAGTTCTTTAGGTCTGAGTAGGTTCAGCCATTTGCTTCTCCTTGAATGATGTTTGGCCTGATAAAATGATAGGTGGAACTGCTGAAAATATTGAAACTGGTAACATATCCTGTTCTTCTCCTCCACTCTCTCTTGCAAACCCATCCCAGAAATTGCCAGTATCTCTGTGGGTTGATTCATTCCAAGTACAGTCCTCTAAGATACATAACTGGGCACTTTTTTAAAAAGGTTTTGATTTTTTTTTAAGTGCCTAAAGTAAATGGAAGTACAACTCACCAACCTTTAGAAAGGAAATTTTCTATTAATGTACTAAAAAGTATTCTTCAAGAAAAACCATACAGTTATCTTATAAAAGCTTATCACTGTTTGATTCAAGTAGATATTTTGTGTTTGCTGTAGAAATAATGCTCAGCTGGAGAGTTCTCCTGATCCTCCAAAGCACCAGGTCCTGAAGCCAAGCCTGTCAGTCTGTGCTGGTTTCACTTTGTTCACTCACAGCCCTGACACACTCCATTTGGAGTCAATTTTGATACAAGCCATATAGAATTTACGTACTGAGGTTACATCCAGTGCTGTCATTTCTCCCTGTAACTAAATGTCAGCAAGAAATAGAATCCAAAATTGGTCTGTAACTATGGCAACTAATGAGCCATTCTGACTTGGAGTCCCCAAATCCAACATGTGACCATCAAGGGTTTCATTCCAGTTTGAAGATGCTGCTTCTCAAAGAAGAAAATCTGCTGCTGCTTTTGTCGACGCATGCGTGAGAGCCACCAGCCAGGCTGGGGAGCCGGAGCAGGCTCAGGCAAACAACTGGGAGAAAAGCAGCTTCTTTCTTCAACTGGAAGGAAAACCAGACACCACCTTCTGTGGATGCTAATCACACTGCTAAAGGTAAAACCCTGCAGAAAGAACAAACTGTCAGAGATGACAACAATGTTCGTAATCACGGCACGGGGGAACAAAGTGCAGGCTCGGTGATGAGAAAGTAATGGGTGCCTTGAGTTTTTGGGTTTTTTTAATTTCAACTTCAGTAGGCATTTGGGATTACAAAAATTCCAAAGTCAACTCCATAATTCTGATAAGGGGAGGTTGTTTCATCTCCCATGACCACATTCTCCTTCTCAGAAGCTGTTCTGAAAGGGTTGTTTGAGGAAACTCTTCCAAACATATCTTAAAAGATGTGCCTACAGCTTGAAAGTTCCCATCTCTTTACCAGGGAACTAGCTATTTATTCTCTTTCGTATCTGTGCCAGATGACCAGGTGACCCTGGCAGTCAAGTGAAGAGAGTTCTTCCAGAAGGAGCTGAAGTCTCTACCAGGAGGGCTCTGCAGGTGAGGTGTCTCATGCACCAGTTTCTCCTAAATTCTAATGAAATTAACATTTAAAATAAAGGGTCAGTATTCCCTTATACTACACTCAGAGGTTTATTTAAGTAGCATATGTATGTTCTAGAAATGCACTACGGTCCAGGTCAGAAGAAAGGATGTTAGGAGATAGTAAGTTCTTTTAAAAAGAAAAAAAAGAAAGACAAGAAAAAACCCGAGTTCTTACCAATTTTCTTTGAAGATATAGAACCCAACAAAACAAAAAATACCTTCACTAAGTTAATTTCCCTACACATGTAAACAGCACCTGGCATTGGTTTTGAATATTGGCCTTCCTGGGTGGGTAAGAAAAGAGACAGCACAAATTTACAGCTTTTAACTCTAGAAAACATAAATATTGTCTTGTAAAATGAGCTATATTTGGTACAGCGAAAAAATAATTAACTCCTTTGAAACTTAGAACCTGTTAGCCACTGTTTTCTATTCATAAGGAAAACACAGATCTGGGAGCAAAGCTGTAACTCAGGAAAATTAATCAGAGAGAAGAAAAGCAAGGAAGAAAGAGGATTTGGTACTACTCTCAGCAGATGTTCCTGATCCATCTTGAGCCACAAGGTCACCAACATCAACCAAGGTCTTGTCAGAAACATCCAGCGTGACATGCCAGGTGCATCAGGAAAAGCTGCCAGTAAGTGATAATAACAGGTGTGCCAAGGATGTGAGGAAAGATAAAGCACTGGATGTTTCACACTTTCTCAAATTAATTTTTATCTAATTAATTCATCAGATCTGGGCCAGCTTAGCAGCAGCAGCACAGCAAATTAATATCTTAGGGATCTACACAACAAAACAAGCTGTAAACCCTGTCCAGCTACTAAGCAGCATCATGTCTTCATTAGTTTACTGGCATTTCAAGAAAAAAGGAAAAGGGGAAAAAACAAAGAAAGAAAAGAAACTGGCAAAGGCCCACACAAAGAGCAGACACCACAATGTTTCATGGGATCTGGAGAAACAGTTATAGCAGTAAAGGGAAAGGAGAAAACCCAAAAAATCACACACACAAAATGCCCAAGGACTGCTTGAGGGTAGAGGAAATTGGTTTCAACATCCCTGTTGCCTGTGTGGGTATGGCTGTGGGAGAGACCACAAGCAGCTGTGGCCAGCAGTGACCATCAACAAATGCTTCTCACCGTTCCTTTTCCTTCCTTCGTCTTTGGCCACTTTTTGCGGTGCCATCACTTTCTGCAGGGAGCTCCGGCCCGAGCTGGGCTTTCCGGACCCATTGCTGAGGATGGAGCCGTTCTGGCTTGGGGACTGGCTGCAAGTAACCATAGCAACAAGGCAGGACGTGAGTTCTTCCTTCTGAACCTCATTTCAAGGTTATTTCATTTGCACAGTTTGCATCACTGAGTTTTCAAGTCTGATTTTGTACCAAAAGGAGACAGAATATAAACAGCACACAGCAGCACAGTAAAGGTAGGAGCAGAGTGATGGGAGGTGAACACGACTTTCTCAGTTAGTTCAGGGCTGATGGGCATCTCAGAGGCCAGGAATGCAACTGCTCCTCGTGCACAAGCTCCACAATGATTAAAGTGCCACCACAGAGGACAGAAAGTCCTGTTGTCAATTCAGTGTCATTAACCCAGACAAAACAAAGTACACCTTTGTTTCTGGATGTATGGCTAAACCAATTCCTTTGTTATTTAGTCTGCATTTGCAGTCAGCTGTTGTCAGCCACAATGCAAAATTCACTCGCTTGCTTTGCACGTATGCACACACAATGCAATAAGAAAATTCTCCTTTTCTCCTTTTGGCACATAACCTGGTTTAACTGGCACAATTATTGGCTGGAACTCCTAAGAAAATTCTTGTTTTAATCAGCCATTGCATATCCTTTTCCTGAAACTAGTTCCTGCCCAGGGTGAGGAGGGAGGGCAGGGCAGAGCCGCTGTGCATTCAGTTCCAGCAAGAAGCAGGGACAGAAATAAACAGCGTGATCTGGGCTGCAGTGGGAGCAAACTCCCACCACAACTTCTCTGCTTTTTGGAGTAGACAAGTTACTCAAATCCTAATGCAGAAGTTGGGAAAAGCAGACCAAAGTAGGAAACAGTACATTTGGTGCTACTCCATATCCAGATGCAGTCACTCTATTTTTTTTAAAACATGAAATTTGGCACAAAGGGAATGAAAACTCTCCACAGGACCAATGTAGTTATTCACAAACCTATCTGAAATCTACCACTGAATCATCATGGGCAGTGACAAGGTGATGTAAAGAGGTTACATTAGAGAAAAAAAAATGGACCTAGTCACAGAGACTTCCATTTACAGAGAAAGAGAATCAAATCAAATTCTATTGCTGTCACAATGGTTTTATATCCAGAAAATGGTACTAAAGCAAAACAATTGTCAAAACCATCCTGCAAATCATTGCCAATAGTATATAATCAGCTTGAAATATACATTCATTTACCTCCAGTTCTGGCCACCCTGTCTGGTGTAAATAGAAAGCATTTAGTGTGGTCAGAACAGTGAAGGACAAATATGAGAAACGCAGTTCTTGGGGATTGCCTTTTGAAGATAGCCTTGGTGGAAATATGTATAATTTGAGACATGCTTTTTCCAGCTACAGGGCTCTAGGAGAACTCAGCAAGCAACACAGCTCAGTCCAGCCTGAAGATTTCGTTGAGAAATTCTATTGAAAATAAGTATTCTCAAGAAGCAGGATTCCTCCCCTATAAACCTGTCTGTCACTGCTAAATGAATTACCCAAGATCAGTAAAAAAAAATCCATCCAGGGAGAGAACAACACCTGCAGAAAATCTGCTCAAATTGGGAACACAGAAAAGAAGTGAGCATGGATAGCTTGCACAATTATTTCTGTGCTGACACTAATCTAAATATTCATCCTTTTTCAGAGGCCCTCATATTATTAACTGAGAAGTTTCCTTCAATGGTGATAGCACAGGAGATATTCTGATCAGTTAGCAGCCACTTCAAGGCTGTCTGGTTTAAATTGACCTTTCGAGGCTGTAAAGTACCCTGAATGAAAGAGCAAATACATAAAGGTCAAGAAATATTTCTTCATCTTCAGCAACCATTAAATTCCATTTCCAGACACAGCTCCTGGGAATGAAAAATACTGAAATTCTACATGTTCTCACTTACTCAAGTAATCACCCTGAAGGAGGGAAAACTAATTCTTAGTCATTTGCTTAGAAGGGCACCAAGGTTCAACACATTTTATAATGAGAATAACTTTCCTGGATCAAGTTTACTTATCAGCATTTGTTTAAAATGGTGCAGATTAAGTGGGGGATTTCTGTACTCACCCAAAGGATTGAGGGAAGTGCTTAACCACTTTGGTTAGAGGATTAATTAGTAGGGCTGGTTTACATTTTTATGTGTATTTACACATGGCTTTGGAGAGGCTTCAAAACATTTAAAAGAACAATTTCTGCAAAGAATTGCCCGGCCCAGCACCAGCAACCGCTGCCAGTGTCACGGTCATCTTCCCTTTGTCATTTCTTCAGAGGATGGAAGGCTTGGAAAGGGACAAGTGCAGTTTGGTTCCCATGGACTGCAGAGCCTAACCCTCACATTTCAACGCTTTATAGCGTGAACAGCACATCACTGGCATTAAATGGCAGAATAGCAGTTTACATCCAAATGCAGCTGGCTCTCTCTTCTCTACTGGTCCTCTCTGCAGACAGCTCTTTCCACATTCCAGGTGATTTACTGCACAGCCAAAGAAGTATGACAAACCAGGCACCAGCTCAGGATCCTTTTGTCTCCATTTTTCTGTAGGGAAGAGCTCAGCTGATGATCACTGGGGCTGTCTACCCCCCTGAAGAGCAGCAGTGTGGGTCCTCCAGCCCCACACCATGCCACCTGATGTCTTTTGCTTCCTGTGTGTCCCTGTCACAGCATGCAGCAGCACTGTGCTGAGTCTCCCAAGCTTTCCCATTATTCCAAAGGGGGAAATATTGTACAAGATGAGGTGACTCAGCTATGAAGGCTTGGTTTTCTCTAGAATTTCTCTGCCCTAGTCAGATGCTTTTCTTGTATGTTACCAAATCCCTTCAAGAGGCAAGGGCTGTGTAATGCCTGTGAACTACACAACAACTGCTACCTCTATTCAGGCTGTTTACCTAACAGGTTTATTTTCCTCTCTTCCCTTCAATATCATTCCTCAGCTCCACTCTAATTTAATTCCAAAGAGAGCAGGTCAAGGTAAAAATGGCCTCAAAGCATGCAAAACAGCTAGGATAAAGGGATAATCTTCTTTCTTCGCCTGCAAGGACCAAGGCAAGAACTAATGACCTTCTATTCAGCTATTCTGTTGACGGCTGAGGGCAGACATGAGGTAAAACTTCCTAACGGGAAAGGCAGGAGAGAACAGATTGCTGGGGGAGGCTGTGATCATCCCACCAAAGGAAGACTTTAAAATAAGGTAGATGAAGTTGACTTGGGGGGGTGTTTGACCCTGCAGCAGAGAAGAGGAGCCAGATAGCTTCCTGGGGAACTTCAATCCGTGATCCTACAAACCTGGATACTTCATATGAAAAAGGTGCAAACCTGGGGCACTTGATCCTAGACACTGACATTATCTAGTCTGTTCTCACACTCCAGAAGTTTTGTCCTGCTGTAGATGCTTTGGACCTAGAGGTCTTTCATAATTTAGTGGGTGTTTAGGCTTTTGCCTTCTGCTAGTGAAGGCATTGGGTCCAATTCTGGAGTGACAGACCCTGCCCGTGGAGTTACAGCAATATACAGTGGCTGAGGACCTGTCTTTTTGTTCCTAGAGAAATTATCAGTGTCCATGCTACAGGTCCTGAGTTTCATTTGAGTTCATCTCTTGTGCAGCACCAGCATGCATATAAAAGCCACTTCACCTCCTCTGTGAAGACTTCTTTTGGGTTTTTCTCATATTTTGCAGCAATCTTACACATCCAGCACAGACCAGTGTTGTGCCAAGGATACATCATGGAGGCACCATCTGCCACACACAGAGCCCGGGTGCCAAACCTTACAGCAGCCAGCAGCACGTATCCTATTAGAGCCCTCTGTGGAAGGATCCCAGATGCCAGCCCATACCTTTTCCTCGTCTCATTGGATTGGGCAGTTTTGATGGTGCTCCCGTCCTGGGTAGTTTCTCTCTCCTGGGAGGCAGGAGCATCTCTGACTGGAAGTGGAAGTATGACAGTCTCCTGCGTCACAGGTAAAACCTCATCCTCTGCTCCCTGCTGACCCAGGTGTTGCTTGGCATAGTCAAAGCCTTGCACTGGCTGCAAAAAGAATAAGAGAAATAATAGAAATTTCCAGCATGTATTAGATGTTAATATAAATTTTCAAATTAAATGTAAAATTGTCCACTACTCCTTAACTTTTTTAATTACGTAAGTGACAGGTTAAAATACATAGATTACCATGTGAATGCCCAACAAGAAACCAATTTCCTGATGAGATCTCCATTCCACACACTTTAAACATGATTAGTTAACATAAAATTGATCTTGGCTAACCTTTCTTACCCTGCTGTAACACCCCCAGAAATTACTTTGACAGACAGTGAAAGAATGAGGATGTGGAAGAAAAAATTAGGAGGAAAAAAAAATAACACCATACAGAAAACTTTCTCTGACAAAACCCTTGCATTTCCAAAGGTGGTGGGAGTAATTTATTCCCAGTTAAGAAAAAGTAAAAAAGGCACACCTCAGAAAGTTTCATGGGCAACATTTACCAGAAAAGAATCTTTTTCAGATCAGTGGAATTATATTTCCCCTGGCTTGCCAGTTGCCTACTGGGAAGGATATTACTGACTTCACTTGTTTCTCTTGGGAAGTGGCATTTTCACCAGAGCCTTGCAGCAAGGCAGTTCTTGCCCAGCAGAACTAACTCATGCCTTCTGGGCAAAACAGCCAAGGAAAGGCGGATTCTCTCAAAGGAAAAATTAAACATTTAGACAAAACTTGACTTTCCAAACTGCATTTTCAATTGGAAGGAAAAGAGAAGGGAAAAAAGTCCCAAAACCAACCCGCATTATCTGTTGGAAAATAAATAAATAAATAAATCGCTGAAATAAATTTCTGACCACCTCTGGAAAATATGTTTTCGCTACACTAAGTTGAACTAATTTACCAAAAACTGGAAGGTTTCTCTTCCTGAAGTAAAAAGACTCTTGACAAAATGCTAAAAAAAGGACCACAAAACACTTCAAAGTTGAGAAGAGGTGATTTTAAACCTCAAACATACTTTGGGAAATACTTTGGAATTAGTTCATAACTGATTAGTCTCTCCAGGTTCCTGTCATGTCATCATTGAATATTTTAGATCCAGAAGAAAATCAGCAGGAGAAAAAAAAATGCTGTTGGCACAGAAAAAGGATGAGCTCTGAAAAACATTTTCTCTTGTTGTGTCCCTTATTCAGTCTGGGCTGCAGCTCTAAATACAGATGCATTTCACAGGTGATCTCAGCCTGAAAAGAATGGGGCCGTCTTTTACTTTTTGAAACATAAAACATGGTTTTTCTTCGTGTGGATCTGCATGGCATTCCCAATCTCCTGTTCAAACTGAGGCTAATGGTTTCCAATGTGATTCCATACTTCAGCATTCCTCTGACAAGGAGTTTCAGCGCATTAGGGAGTGAGCTAATGCTGATTTGGGAGAGCAGACAACTGCACAAATCACCCCCATGGAACTTGTGACATATCAGAGAAATACCAATTCACCATCACCCCTCCATGGCAAGCAGGGTATCACAAAACAGCCACCAAATTAGCTACAAAGGCAGCAAATGAAGAAAGGGAAGCAGAAGCTGTGTGATGGACAGCTAGGAAGAAATACTGCACAACATCCTAGGTAGTAATATTGTTGACCAAAATAATGGGTTTCAACCTCATTGTAAATATCAAGTGTCAGTTAAGACCCACCCGTAGACATTCTGCAGAAAAGATAATAGAAGAGGCAATTAAATCAGTTATTTCTCCTTCCATGCGTTTATAAGAGTAATATAAGTTTCAACTTATACTTAATATCTTACCAAAAAAAAAAAAAAAAAGGAAAAAAAAACCCACAAGGAAAACACCAAAAATATAAACCCAAAAAAAACTCCAAACAAAAAACAAACCAAAGCAGAAACAGCAGGACATGAGAATTACTAAACAATTCTGCAGTGTCCCAGCTCAAATCTACCAAAGGAAGAAAATGAAGGATTATTTTAATCAGAGTTCTACTTACCACCATGTCCAGTAACAAACTGCAATAAAAGGAGAGCTGAGAAAGTCATCCTCATCAGCAGACATATTGCATTAAATAAAATTTGATCTTGGATCCCTGCTCTGCAAAAGCCCACAGGAGCAGATGGCTTTACCACCCCTGAAGGGAGCTGGCAAGGCTAAATCACGATCAGGCACCGCTGAAGCACTGCAGGCATAGATGTCCAATACATCCAAAATACTGAGGGAGGCTCAAGGACTGAGATTCTAATATTGCTCTTGAAATAATAAATGGATAATGAGACCACTAGATTACACTGCCTGGCAAAGGGCAGAGTGAATATAGAGAGTTGTTTCTGGGACTCTTTTTCCTTGTAGTGGTCATGAAAAAGAAGGAAGGAAGGAAGGAAGGAAGGAAGGAAGGAAGGAAGGAAGGAAGGAAGGTATTGATGTGTTCTGCCTGAAGGCCGACCATGTAGGCATGCAATAGACACTTTAAATGAACTAACTGCTTCTGTGAGACAGGCTAAGAAACATATTTTACTATATCCGGTTAGATTTGGGCAAGGAATTATCAGGCTCTCTCTTCTACTTTCCAAGGGATTGCTGTATTCTTATTATGCATTCAAAATGCAGGAAAATGACCTTCAAGAGCTCCGTGNGAAGGAAGGAAGGAAGGAAGGAAGGAAGGAAGGAAGGAAGGAAGGAAGGAAGGAAGGAAGGAAGGAAGGAAGGAAGGATCAGCCTCTCCCCTCTATTTTTATACCTAGGTGCAGTTTCACTCCCTTTTTTTTTCTCCTGTGCCCTTTATCAAACTGATAGCTCGTTTCCCCATTGCCTGCAGTACTTGCTTTTGCTTGTGGGTCTTAAACTACAGATCTTATCTCTCTTTACCTGCAAGCTTATTCTTTCGTGGTCTAAAAAAAAGGTGAGGTGACAAATGAGATTCTAGACTTTAAAAACAATCATGCTGTGAATTAGAAAGCAAGGGAGGCAAAAGTTAAGCTCCATCCAAAACCTCAAAGCAAAAACAGTTGCCTAAAATAAAACCAGCATTGAAATAACATTAAAATAAAATCCTTTCACCAGTTTGAATTTATACTTCTTTTCATTTTACGACTGGGGAGAAAATTGAAAAAAAGCTAACAGTCCCTTTTCCCTGCAGCTTTATCCAGATGTCCCTGACTGCTGAAGCATTTCAGAACAGCAACACAATTCGCAAGGGAGATCCTATAAACTACGCTGCGTATGAGAGGTCATTTTGTAAACTTCATTTATTTACCCTTCAGTCTGCTACAACACAAAAGTCATGCCTTAATTACCAGGCACAGGCAGCAGCCCTGCTGCTCTGCTCCATCACCTCCCCCTGCTACACACAGGTATTTAATGCCAAATGTGCCATTACCCTCCACGCTGTGTCCGTGCCTCCCGTCCCGCCGCAGGGACGGAGCAGCTGAGGGATGTGGCAGAGGGATGTGGCAGCTCTGCTCCGGCACGAGCTGCAGCCTCCCGCGGCTCCCAGTGGCAGCAGGACTGCAGCAGCGAGCAGCTCAGCTCTGCCCATCCCCTTGGAACAGGACTTCTGCAGGCCGAGCCCAGGAGACAGCACAGCCGAAAAACAAACACACCTGACAGCCCAGGATGCAGGTATCCCGTCGTGTTCTCCTTTCCCCCCTGAACAGTTTGCTGGGCGTTCAAAATGGATCACAACATTGCTCCGGTTATTCAACAGCAAATCTCAGACGCACAGAAGCAAAATATTCAAACGGCTGCTTAAACTACAAATCACTCCACTGTGACTCCACTTCGAGCAGAGTCAGCATTAATCAGCAGTCTCAGGCACTTTCCTCAGCCGTGAAACACAACAGACTCATTTTAAAGGTGGCATGGATATGTGCTCATCAGCTGTTTGTGCTCCCAAACTGTGCGAAATGTGGCAATTACAGTTCAGAAAATTACCACTATCCCTAACACTGGAATTAAAAATAAAACTAAAATTCTTCTTTTTAAAATTATCTTCTTTTCATTATCTTCCCAAAATAAGTTTCTTAGCCTTATTTTAAGTAAAAATGCTGAAATCAGGAATGACCAAACCAGATGATTCCCAGTCCCACTGCAGGATTTATCTTCCACAGTCCATATCCCAGCATAAACTCTAAACTAGACCTGGCAGACCCTTTCTGATGGAGCCATCATTGTGCAACTAAATAGAAAGTAATTTAGCTTTCATTTGGAAAAGCATCGCTTTTCAGATAATGAATTAAATTAAATTTTATGGAGTCTCAAAATAAACCAGAAAGGGGAAATGTACTCCAGAAGTGGACGTTCTGCACTCCAGCTGCAGTGTGAAGAAACCTGCAGGAAAAGCTCCTGAAATGAGTGTAGTGGGAGTGTTGGGAGCTCAGCACCAATTGTTTTGTTCCGCAGATCCAGCTCCCATCTGATGACATTGACAACTGATGCAAATGGTACCTGACTGAACAGGTTTTAACCTGAGCATGTGTCTCACAACCTGATTAAATCTGATTTCTCGGGAAAAGTAAAAATCCAATTTTGTCTTTCTTTTTGGAATGAAAACAATGAATTAAAATATGAAAATATTTTCACGTTTTTCCTGTGCTGTAGCTGCAACCAGCAGTAGGTTGTTGGGGGTTTTTTAAATAGCAACTTTCTTCAGCTGGAAAGCATCCCATAATGATGGGCAGTTCAAAACAATATATAAATTTAGCCTTTTTTCTTTTCTTTAGTTGGGACTAAGATTATATAAAAAAAATAATCAAGTGGTGCATAGCACTTACAACAGCCCCTAATAAAGTGTAATTTGCATTTTAGAGGCTTCAAAGGGGCATCAAATACCACAACGATATTAATTCTTGTTTGTGTTTGTGATATTTTCTGTTTCACCTTTGTAGATCTAGTCTTAACACTGGGTGGATAAGAGTGGATAAATAGAGGAGCACACTGGAACCGAAATGGAAATGTCTTTTTTGCATCATTTTTGACACAAATGTCTGGTTTCCAACTGGCACCAGCTGCACCCATCTGCAACAAACCTAAGGAGAAAAGAGCTGTCAAATGCATCATGCCTTCCTTCAGCTCTTCTTCCAATCTACATTTTTCAGCAGAAGCAACAGAGCTGAAATCTCAATAATCCTGCTGTCTGTAGCATTAAGAAACCAAAGAAAAAATTCATCATCTCAGTCCCATGCCAGTGGAGAACAAAGGCAGCTAAAAGGGCAAAGGAGCAGTCTGACTTACACACAGGCTCTGTAGGCTAAAAACTCCTGTCGTTGCGTGGCCCTGGTCAAGAGCCATTGAACAGCAGCATTGAGAGAGCAGACTTTTCACTATGGAGGCAAAACAGTATGCTGTGACATTTTTCTGTCACAGACAGAGAATCAAACTGGAAATGCATTTGATTTGGGAAAAAAAAAATCTTGTAATTGATATGGATTAATAACTTCAAGAGAAATATAATTGTTTGAACCCAACCAGCAATATCCACATATAAATTAGAAAGTTCAAAACATCAAAAAGAAAAATAGCAGAAGGAGGGGAAAAATTTCAAATGTCTATTCTGGATTAGGAGTTTGGGGGGAGACGTTTGGTTAGGGCCAGGTCTGAACTGCTGCCAAACCCAGAGCTTCAGACTTTCCCACCTTCAGCAGGCGGGAACAGCTCAGGCCATGGTTTTTCAGGTCCTACAGCAGATGTGCTGATCCAAGCTGTGAGTAACAACCATTTCAATTCCAAACATCCTTCAGCTACATCTACCAGAGAGCCACAGCTTTTGCAAGCAAATGGACCTTTGGATCTAGAGCTGGGTCACTCACTTTGGCCCTCTGAGGCAGGTTCATCATGGTGTCTGGTTTGAAGTCGTTCTTGTTCTTCCTGCACAGCACCGCGGTGATGATGATGATGATGACGGTGACCACAGCAATGGGAGCCAGCACCGCTGCGATGATCCACAGGTTGTTTGGGGGGTTCTTCACCACAGCTACAGAAAACGGCAAACCAACATCGGTAAGATTCACTGAGCAAGATTCCAGTGGCTTCCAGCCTTCACTTGCCCTCATGTAAAAATAGTATAAAAGAACTGCGAGTAATCTAGCTTTCTGTACAAAGGAATACCTTTGTATTACTTTAGTAGAAAAAAAAAAAAATCAAAAACACTGCTCAGTTCATAAATTGCTGGTCTCTCTTCTCTTAGTTATGTTACCTGGTTTAATGCAAAAGCAGCCATCTGCTCCAAAGTCAAGATAAACACCATGTTAGATATCACTCCAATGGTTCATTTACAGAATAAACAAACAAAAAAAAAGGTGCAAATAATGCATCCTTAACTATTTTTCAAACACAAATCCAGCTTAGAGTAAGGTAACATGTGTGTTAAAAGAACACGCATGGAGTCCACACCTGGTGTCAAAGACTGGCTCAGCAAGAGTAAACCGGCAGAGCTTTTTAAAAAACAATAACTATTTGACTCAAATAGTTATTATCAATATCAGTGAGGCAATAAGAAAATGCTTCTCTTGTGCTCTAGAAATAATTTATCATAGTTAAGGTCAAAGTGAATTCATCATTTCTGAAGGAGTGGAAATAATGAGGCTGGAAAGAGCTACTTGCAGATATATTAATAATGGCACCAGGAAAAGGGTAGGTTTAAGAAATGCAGTGATGCAAAAACATTTTAGATTCTATTTTATCAGAATAATCTCTCTTAGTATGAACCTTCAACTTGTTCACACATAAGAGATCCTCCTGTGGCACATTCCCAGTTCTCTCATTTCATTTCCTTTCTTTCTGAAAAAAACAATCAGACAATCTCCTTATATTGCTGGATTTTGCTGTAGTGAAATATTCAGTGGACTTCTCCATGCTATCCCTGTTTATTTTGCTGTGGCACTGGTTGCTGGCGTGGGCAGGCAATTGTGAGAACACCAGCACAAAGCAGCCGCTCCCATTTCCTAGAGGACAGGCGCTTTCAAATGTCATTGAGCTTATGAGCTGTCGGAGGCACTCAGCATCTCTCCGGATCAGAATTCGCATGCAGCTGGTTAGCTCGTTCTGCAGCAGTTATTAGGAACTTTCAGTTCTCCAGCTGAAAGTCTGGCTGGAGCCTGAGCCCGTTTTCTTGGTAGTTTTGCGACTCTTTGCAAAGCCGGCGTAGTTTGTTGGGTGATGTAGGAACAGCACCATTAGGCTCAGAGCTTGAGCACAAGACTGCCCAAAAGGCCACACTGGAGCCTTTCAGGGTTTCACTTTTCAACTGACTTGAAGAATTCTTAATTATTGACTTTGACATTTAGTTTGGGGATGAAAGGGCTGTGGGGAAGGGAACTGAATCTGAATTTTAACAAATAACAGTAACTTTAATGATATAGACTGCTGCTGTGGAAGCAGCAAACAATTGTTGAAAAATTATATTTTTTCCTTCTAGGGAATGCAGAAGAAATGATGACTTTATGGCTAATAGGATAGACTTTTAGGAGTTTGTAATTTACCTCTTTAATTCAGTTACCAGATTCCAGTGTGACCTGAAGCCAACCTATGGTTCATTCAACTCAGTAAGACTTCAGTGGAATTTGAAACAAGCCTTTCATTCTGTTAAAGCTCAGTCTCTGGCTCATAACACAGGAACACCTATATTTTGTGTTATTATTCGTCTGTCTTGTCTAACCCAACTCTGAGCTCCCGAGGGTACATGTCTTTTCTTACTGTATTTTGGGACAGAACTTTTTATTCTGCTAGAACAGAAATTATAATGAGCAAAAATGAAATCCACACAAAGTATTTTCTGTGGCAATACAAAGACAGACTACAAATAACCGTGTCCAAAAAGAAAGGAATTGGGTTTTTTTCCCGTGAGCAGGTATAAAGATGGAATTATCTCCTACATTTCAAATACTCTACCTTCAGAATCTCGGTTACCTCAGGTCATAATTTCAATTTCTGTATATTGTCTTCTTACAGTGTTCTGTGCATACTGGGCTGGTATGAAAATCTACAGATAAATGAGGCTGCCTTATCAGACCATGGAAATACAAAGCTAGATGATGAGCAGTGGATTCCATAATTGCCTAAATACCCACATAAATATAAATCACATCACTGCACAAAGAGCTTGGAAACAGCTATATCTATATCTTCTTTAGTAAAAAATACATTAAAGTAATACTCTCATGGAAAACAAAATTATTTAGAATTCAAATGTTGGAATTTATGGAATGGAGATCCCCGGGTTCAGCTGAATTAAAGTCAGCAGCAGACCGTGATCAAATCAAGGATCAGATACAGTACATAGTGCATTCTCTGGAAATTATATCACATTTCAGTCTTCTAAATTAATCCTATGTTTATGCATGATATATAAATTACTTATTACAGTGGTCTTCTTCTGTCACCATTTCATGTAATTATTTCAGTTTCACTGCTCCTTCAGGCAGATATAATTGCACCAGGGACAACCACTGTATGTGCTGTGTCACCAGTAAGGAGACCCAGTGCAGAAGTCCCCTATATGATTTTGATTCCTTCTAAGGAATGACTTTGGCAAAGTGGAGAGATCCAGTTAGCAGAAGGCATGGATTTGTACACTGATCTGTTACTGCGTGAAAAAACACTCCAAGCCTAACCACAGGTTTATGTCTATGGATCAACTATACGAGAATATGAAAAGGAAAAAAAAGAAAAAAAAAAAGAAGAAATAAAGAATCCTGTGTCCACAATCACTCAGTAGCTGATGAAGGTCTTGAAAGAGAAATTTGAAAACACTTTACTTTTCAAGAATGGATTACTTTTTGGCCATGTTTTTCTGAATGATACTGTCATATCTTGAATCTGAAAACTGTCCATATGCACAAGTAGCTCTTTTCAACTTCACTTTTCTGATTTGTGTCTAAACAATATCTTTAACAACCATGTGGTTTCCTTGGTGAAAATGATTATTGAAAAAATAACAATCCCTTTGAGATAGAAAGAATCTACACCATTTTGAACTCAAAAATAAGAGACATCTTTATAGCCAGCACATCTTATTTTGGGCCAAGTTATTTGAATAGCAACTTTGCCCAAGTCATTATTCTGTGGTCTCATGGTTTTGTCAGCAACAGAATTAATTCTGACTTTACAGGTCCACAGTGTTTAGTTCATGGAATAAAACAATGATTTAAGTAAGAATTTTTAAAAGAATTCTTACGATCAGCTTGCACTTGGATGACATAGCCCAGTGTCAAGGCCATCCGCTGGGAGTCAACTGTACTCAAAATTTTGGCAGCTGCAGTGCCCAGCAAAGGCTTTCCGTTGTATAAAGTGTAATATGTCAGTTCAGCTGGCTCCTTGGGTCCTGGAATGCGTTGAATTTTCACCATCTTTAAGGGAAATAAGCAAATAAATAAATAAGGAGAGAAAGAGAAATAAACTGTGTTCGCATTACACCACTGCAAAACTTGCCAGGAGCTATTTGAAGGCAGTGCCCACAGAACTCCTTCAAGACCTCCTACAAGCATAAGCTCCATGCAAATATTCTCATAGGATCAGAGCTTCTCCCCTCCATAGCCCAGGTTATTAAATCAATCAGTCACAGAATTGACTGACTTCTTAAAAAAATTTGAACTATAATCCTAAGGTAAAACCCTACACTAAGAAAAGCATGCAGTAAAGAGGAAAGGATCAGATGTTTGGACATTACAGTCCTCTGAAAAGGGGGAGTTCTTATAATCTGTCCCAATACTGAAAACTCTACGTTAGTGGCATATTGCAGTTGAAAAATAGCCTCACATTTCACTTCTATACTCATTATTTTTCATCCCAGGCTGATAACAAAAAGAACCATACTTTTCCCATTTTATTCTGCAGAATACTGGCAGAATTTTTCCATTGTACCTCTACCTTTCCTGAGAGTGGAGAAAGTGTCAAACACTTCTAAGGATGACAACAAAAAAGCATTTTGTGATTCTTCTCCATTATGTTATGGACTAAAATTTTACAAAAAGGTTCACGCTTTTGGCAAGTAAAATGTGTTCCTTCTTTTAAATTATTTCAGTGGAAAAGTAGAAGGAACTGTGTGGGCAAATGGAAAATGTAAGAACTTGGGTTTATATCTTACAGCAAATAATTCTTGAAAAACACAATGTTTTGGGGTTTTTTAATAGCTAATTTTTGAAGATTGAAAAAGAAATCTTTGAATTCCCCATAGCATCAGTTGGCTTAATTGATGAGAAAACAAAATATGATTATTTCAAAATACTGAATGTGAAATGCTGTAAATAAGAGAAAGATGATTAATAAATTACTCAGGTCTGAGATCTCTACTTCATAATGTGATCTGGGGCCACATGATTCAATGACTAACCCTGTATAAATAAAGGCTGCTTCTTACATTTTTCTTTTCAACAAAAAGAAAAAACACCAAGTTCTAGCTTTGAGTTACCTAGGAAACTTTTATCATGAAAAAAAACCCCAACTTGGAACTCTGCATTATGCTGAATACGCTAAATTATGTACTTTGTACCAATCCTCATAGCAACCAGAGAGAAAATATTTATGAACACTGATTAACTAATGATGATTTCCCGAGGATGACAGGCACGCCAACATGGCTGGCTGCAGAAAAAGACAGGATTAGCAATGCCAAGCATTCTGCCCTCGCTGCTTTGATATTCATGAGAAGTACAGGAAATTTCAGCCTAGTTAGAAATGTCTTTTACAGGAACTGAAGCAGGACACAGGCATCATGAAGCATTGAGCACCTGCACAGTGTAGCTGCCCACAGTGGTGGCACGTTTGAACCGCCTCCCCTGCTGGTGGGACATCATGAACAGCGGGGCCAAACGCTGCTCCATCAGTCTGGCAAAGCTCTGGTTGTTCAGCCCCAATAAAGCAATATCAACCCCTTGAATGACTGTGGGAATGGAGAAAAAACACATATCAGCACATCATGCATGGACAGGTAAAATAACACGTGGTCTGTGGGACAGTTTGGGACAGGGAGGTACAGACTAAGTCAGAAGAAAAATACCTGGACACTGTTATCCCCTCTCAGTAATTCCTGATGGGGTTATAATGTGCTTCTGTTTCAGTCCTTGCACTGTTCCTCTCAGATAATCTCAACGATATTTCAGAGAGTAAAAATCTCAAAATACCACTTTTAGGCCTTCAGTTTACCAAAATGCCTCAGGGAAGCATCTACTCTATGATCTTCAATGTAAAAGGTAAGTTAAAACCTATTTGAGAGCTGCTGGGTTTATGCGTATTGCCATATGCTCCTGTTAACTGAACCAGTTTTCCATCCCAAAGATTTGAACTCTGAAGTTTGTATTTTGTTCAATCTCAAACAAAATATCTGGTTTGAGAGCACTGAAACCTGAATAAACACTTCTGAAGTATAAATGAAGGCATCTGAAGTATAAATGAACGCAAGATTTAAAAGAGACTGGATTCTAAAGTTCAAAAGAATGATACGACATGCTGATTCAATTCATACATATGTATGGTTTTTCCAATATTAATTCAAAAAAGTCTTCTGGGACCACCAGGATCTTTTTGAAAACAGAGTTTCCACTGTAATATCAATAATACTCCAGTGCAGCAAGCGCACAGAGGCAAGATATGGAATATCAGGTTCACAGGGTCCATACTGGGAGGAGCTGTACCACTCCCTTCAGAGGATCATAATCTCTGCATAAACTTATGTTTTATTTCAAATTTATGAAAAGATAGAACTGGCACCAAGCCTATTTCATGTCAGAGCCCTTTGCTCTTGCTCTTCTGAGCATTAAATAATTCCAGGTACAGACACAGCAACTAGAAAGGCTTTGGTATCACTCAAAGATGTCTGGGGGAAAGGGTCTCTTTCTTGCTCAGTTATCATTTTTGAAGACAAATGATTGTGAATGAGAATGTGATACCTGTGAAATTACTTGATAAAAGAAGTATTTTGAAACCTAAGAGCTTCAAGTGAAAGATACAACAATCCCTGCATCCAGATAGTCAGCAAATCATAACAAAATTCCTTGGTGTAACAGCTTCACCTTTGTTCCTGGGTTATGTTCACAAGCCTCTTTTGATTTCAGATTTAAATCCAAGTCCCAGGGTATTCAAAAAATAATTTTTTTTTTTTTAAGTCCATTTATGTTTTGAAACTCTGAGAAGATAATGCTGTTCTCAGAATTGTTTAAACCAAAGTGCCGTCAATTCTGAGGTGGGTGTTGATCACTGAAGATCTCACTGCTCAAGATGATGAATCACTTGTGCCCCAGAGTGACTGTAAGTACATTTGCCCAGTTGGAGGCAGGTTCAGTGGGCAGCCCCTTATTTCTGTATAAAATTACTGCACCACTGTGTTCATATAAATGAGCATTAAAAATTATTACCTGAAGTACACGGAGGAGGGAAGGACATTAAAATGTACCTGTTATCACCCAGTAGTCTCTAGTTGATTCTGAGACATCAAGGTTTGGATATTCCAAAGCTTTAACAAAATAAAAGATTAAATTTTGTCATAATATTCCAACATCCTACACATTATATGTTCCAAAACTGGCTAACCAGACAGCAATAAATAAAATTGAACTATGGTCCCAGAGGAGATCTAGAGTATCATTTTCAGGGTTACAATTTCTTTTCTGTCTGAAAAAGTACACCACGTGTAAACATAAGAAACACTGCCATACAAAGTACAACATATATCTCCTGTTGCCAAAATCCTGGCTGGTACAGACTTGGAGATGAAGTCCAAGACTGCCCAGAACCAAGAATGAGAGGTAATAGGTGTTGTATACATTTCTGCTGCTTCTTCCCCTGCAGAAAACAGATGAGACTCCACGATGATTCTGTGATTAATCCTTAGATAACCCAGACCTCAGTTTTAGCCCAAAATAATATGAAAATATTCCAGGATCAGACTCTATATGGATTGCAAACGAGACTAACAAAACTGTGAGCACACCTTGGAGTGTGGTGCTCTCTCACTGTGCACCATTTAAGGCATTACTACCATATGTGTCAGCATCTGTGAGAAACTGATATTTGCTGTTTTGATGCCTTTTGTTAGCTCCTCCATCTCCAAAGTGCACTAGCCTGTAAAGCTCAATATGCTGCTAATTCATTCTACAGCTCAGCATTTGTTCAACAGATTAATAAGGGGAACTTAATTCAGAAAACATCCATGCTCTGCACGTTGATAGGCTGCTACTGAGTCACCTTGATTTTTAAACCCCAAAGTGGCTTGGAATAGTAAACATTGTAAGGGATTTGATTACGCACAGTAGCTGCTTTTGAGGAGGATTTCACAGCATGCCCTGAGCTGTGCATTTCCACGACGGACTGCAAAGGCTCTGGAGGAGCCACTGGAGCCTACTGGGAAATAACATGCTCGGAGAACAACCTCAATATTTGTTTGATAAACTGAGACAACTACACTGCCACATGAATAAGCATCAAACACTCTTCAAAGGAAACATTTTCCAGACACACTATCAGTCTGGAGCCGTAAACACTGTGTGTGCGTTAAGTTCATGAGCTTGCAGTACTGCTGCTGCAGTGGGAATAAAAAACCAAGAACTCCAGAATGAAATATAAGCCGTCGGTTGTTAAAGAAAGACTAGCTAAAGACTTTATCAGGTCTGTTCATCATGTGTGGGGGTCAGCAGAGAACTGCAGCGCCACACGAGACTTGCTGTGTGACAAATGGCTTTCACAGCTCCTGACTACCAAGCATATGCCTGTATTGCCTCTGCGAGAGGCACCATGATCCTCTTTCTATGCAACAGGCCCATTTTGGAGGCCAACCACTTGAACTGAGCACAGCCAGCATCAAAACTTTCTCCAGCTTTCTCCTTGTGCTCCTGGATGCCTCATGAAGAAATGTCATGCACACAGGGCACCCACTAGCCATGAAAAGGGAGCCTGTCTGATAAGGAATGGGCTACATCCCTCCTAGGTCCCTGAGCATATTGTCAACAGCTTCTCTCCACCTCCCCTTGTCTGTGGAAAGACTTCATGAAAGCACAAGCCTACCTTGAGAGGCGTCTTCTACCCTGTGATGGAAAGAAACTCTGATTCAAAAGCACACCAACACAGTGCAAGAACTTGTCATCGGGCAGTTTCACCTATTTGTTTCAAAATGTCATCATTTGATTGGTAATGCCTCAAGAAAAACATACAAACCTCCTTTCCCAAGGATTTGCACCGTCACCAAAGTTAGCTGTGATTCCTGACTGCCTCACAGCAGAGAGCGACCCCTTATCCCACAGAAAGCTCATCCTGCAAGTCACTGATGAAGAATTGAACAATATAATTTCTCTGCTGTTGGGCCGTTTGCAAACAAAATGGACTGACCAAAAAAAA
>VZRN01004996.1:1569031-1595673 GCA_013397935.1 Dasyornis broadbenti | reverse complement strand
AAAAAAAAAAAAGAGAACTTGTGTTTTTCTCAGTGCTCACTTTCCAGCGGTTTGCTGGGTATATCAGTTTTCTTCTGCACTAATGTACCCAGCAGGGATAACCTGTCTGCAGTGAGCTTAATTTCACACATCCCGTTAACAAGCAGATTAAACAGAAATCCCCATAATCAAGCATCTTGTCCCTTTAATCATTTTAAAGACATTAGGACGCAGTCAGAGAGTACACACACCACAGAGGCTGCCCACAAAATTGTCTCCAGCTCTCTGTACCTCACAGCCTTCCTAGCAACTGGAATGCAAGAAAACTATTGATGTTAAAGCACTCAGATCACTTCTAAACTGAGGATGCAGTTCAGCAAATACACCAACAACTTTTTAAAACAGAAGCATAGAAGAATCTCACTGACTACCCAAACACACACTCACAGCCTGATCACAGCCCAGCCCCTGGAGCGACTACTGGGGCTGAGGATTCCCCTGAAGCAAAAGCTTCAGCAAAATGCTGAAGCTAAAGTTCATTTGGTGCTGTGTTAATCTTTCTTGAAATGGAGAATTTGGGACCTTTTGTGCTTTGCTTTGCATAAAACTACAATTTTATTTTGTTTTTAACTTGGAATGGGATTTTTTTTTTTAATTAGTGACAGAATATATGTGTTTTTCTTAGTTATTTGCCAGTGTTGCTAGCAACAAAAATAAGCAATGAACCCAGAGAAGAAAAAGACAACTACCACCTCTTCTTTTTTTTTTTTTAATAAAAACCAGTTTTAAAAGTAGTCAGAAAAACTACCTACAATACCTGAGCTTGACAACAAAGCTAAATTCTGGTGCTGGCTAATTTTGATGCTGGGAAGCACATACTTACATTCAGCGATGGTGAGAGGTGGGTAGGTGAGGTAGAAACCCACCAGCTCAGCTGACAGCTGATTAAGAAGGTTGCTGGAAATAGTGCCATTTAGAGTTGTGCTTTGATTTCTCACTACGTAAAACAGAGTGACAGCTTGGGAGACATTGGAGGTGTTCAAAATCTGAAATAGAGGCAAAAAATGATGTGTTGCTGTTCAGCTCGGTTTAAAACAAAACCAAAGAAACACCAAGCCAGTGCAAAGAAACTGGGGAAATGTTAACCTGAACAATGGATTAGTTACATCTCATTCAGCTTTACTTGTGTGGTACTTTAATCCCTACTTTAGCATTTGCAAGGTTCCTGGAGGACAGCAGCAGGCAGGAAAGGTGCAGTCAGGACTGAAAACGTTTTTCCCTGTTTTTACCAGGAAATGTGGGATGTGGGAGAGGATGCTTATCAGAAAAGTCATCCAGTGCTTGACACAGAGAGTTGGCTTGTATAGCTTGCTGTCTTTGCTGCCTTCCTACTGTAATTCTCTAGATCCACACCTTTTCCATATGAAATAAAGGGATATCGTGTCTCTTCTGTTCCTAGCATCGTACGAATACCTGTTCACCTCCTCACTCTAGCTCTATGCCAGGCTCTTCCTGAGCCCAAATCTGATTACTGCATTTTCTAGGACCAGTTTTATTTGGCAAGTACTGGATAAGATACTCAAATACCAGGAGCTACACCCACATGTTTTCTTGGAAAACTTATGCCCTAGGGCAGGAGGGTTGGGTTTTTTGACTACTGACAGGTAAGCCCAACAGCATTCATGAATGTTATTTAAATACTGCATTTTTATTATTTGGATCATAAAGTAAACACAGAAACCATGGTGTAAAAGCAACAGAAGAATCCAAGATTAGACCAAAGTTCTTCATGGCCAACGTCCACTTACAAATGGCTGGAGCAGAGGGTTGGGGAATTAGCACAGGACAAGAGGAGTAGGTGGCCTGCAACAGTGTGACTTTATCCCACAGCTATGGTTACAGACATCAATCATATGCTTGGGTTTAAAAAGGGTTGATGACTTTTTATTCTATGTTTGGCCTGATTCATTACAGCACTTGTGACTGGAGAACCATGGCCAATTTCATTTCTCCTTGCACAGAAGATGTTTCATGCCTTTTACCCACCTTGCTGCCCTTCCCTCTACTCTCCTAGCGCAGCAGTGCCTTTTCTGATCTGGCTCTGTCT
Source organism: Dasyornis broadbenti (assembly GCA_013397935.1). Classification (NCBI taxonomy): domain Eukaryota; kingdom Metazoa; phylum Chordata; class Aves; order Passeriformes; family Dasyornithidae; genus Dasyornis; species Dasyornis broadbenti. The sequence goes on along the minus strand of VZRN01004996.1, from coordinate 1,593,587 downwards.
GCTCCAGAACTGTTCCTCAGTTTCAATTCATCTAAAACCCTCAGACAGTGTTCTTAGCACCAACTTAGTCTTTTGCATGATACTGGAATAGCTTCAGAAAAATTTATCATGAAGATCACACCCTTGAGCTCTTACTTTTTATCTTATTTGTTTCCTCCAGGACCTCCTATCTCTCCTTAAATTGGCAATACCCACAAAAACAGCTACTACCTTCTTCTAGGGCTCTTTCCAAAATTGCTTAGGTGCTTTGTGAGATCTGCCACTTCCACCACAAGCAAATTAGCCACCATGAAGTTCCCCTCAAGGCCACAGGTCCAGCTATTGAAAAGTTTGATAATCATTTGACCTGCTGCGGTAGGTCCTCTCTTGCTGTGCACTTTTCTGCCTCTCTGAGCTCCTCCAGGTAGAACACAAAGTAACTAAGCAGAGCTCTGATGACAAATTTTCTCCGTCTGAGGAGCACAGTCCATACACAGAGTATTATCATAAGTCAAATACGTATCATAATATCACCCAGAGGATAATTTCTTTATTCCTGAAGTATGGCAATAGAGCATAAGGGTGTTGGCCCACTACACATATAAAGGTGTGTAAAAATAAGGCCCTTAGCGGTGAATTTGTGCCTGTGAGTATAAAACTGAAATGCATACCAAAAATAGAAAAATATGTTCCATTATTTCAGATCTCACAAACAGATATGCCTAACACCATCTTTATACCTGAATAGCCTCACTGAAAGCAATTAATGTGTCAGAATAACATATGCAGTAAAAACATACATTTGGAAGATTATGGTTTTATACTTGGGGTTTTTTTGAATTTCATTTATACAGTTGAACTGCAAATAGTGAAACTGTAATTCATGAAAAGCAACAGCCTTCTATAAATAATGCATTTGTAAGTTCTCCTGCAATGCATAAAACAATCTTATTTCAGATTAAAACATAGACTTCCTTCCACAGTGGCTAGCAAAGGCATTGTGTTGGAATACAAACATACCCATGACAAAGAATAAGCAGGAGAGTTTGGCAACAGGCACTGGCAAAGCACCCAGCACTGTACCTGAACAGTTAAGTTGTTGCTGGTGTTTAGGACCTTTCTTTCAGCATCCTGAAATGCTCTCTGGAGCCGCTGTTCCATGGTCTGAACAAATTTGCATGACTGAATATTGTCTGTTTGACCCACAAACTGCAGCTCTGGAAAAGGAAGGTATTAGCATGTGGATAAAGAATTCTCAGTTGCAGCACCGAGAACAAAATTATCAATTTACGCATTAAGCAGGTGAAAATAATGCCACTTCAGAAACTGCACTAAATTAGCCTTAATTAAGACAAAATGTAGGAATTAAATTGTGTTTGTTAGAGCTGTTATTCTCCACAAACAAATGGAGATTGCTTCTGCAATGACATATAAGATGGTAAGGCCAGTTCACTGTGCATATACTTGCTCAGAGCCAGGCACTAAGTGAAGTCATTCTAAAAGACAAGTTATAGCCTTCAATCTTGCAGGTCATTTGGTCCTGCAAAACATAATCAACCATAATGCTGATTCTCATTCTGTTCTACTCTCATTCTAGGAAAAATGTACTTAACTTTAACTGCCATAAGTTTGTATATATAGACATGTAAGCATACATATAAGAAATATTTTTTATCATGTAATACATCATTTTAGAGCACTCTGCCCTCTCATAGCTTATACTGCCCTGCAATCACTCTGCACTTTGGTGCTTACTACAGTACAGAGGGGTTTAAGCAGTGATTGTGGGTCAGAAAGCTGGAGCTTGGGTCAGATGGGTCCAGCCAGAACAATGTGTGTGTGTGTGTGTGTGTGTGTGGATAGATAGATAGATAGATAGATAGATAGATAGACAGACAGACAGACAGACAGAAAACATGCAGACGTTTCTCGTCTGATTGCCCCAGAAGAAGCACGCAGGTTACCGCACAATCCATCAACTGAAGGCCATTTAACCAAAAGCCAAGCCTCAGTCAGGCACATTGGTGTGGTGCCTCCTCCCCTCACAGCAGTGCCAATGGCTGTGACAGCAGAGCACCAGGAGGGACAGAGATGCCCACACTGCTTGTGCCAGGAAAGCAACACCTAAAACCAAAGTAGAGCCTGTCCTGCTGCCACATCACTGCTCCAGAGAGTCCCTGAGCGCACATTCTCCCAGGCAGGGCATCACTCACCTGTTTTCAGCTGGAAATGGTAGGCAGGAAGGGGCTTCCAGGGCAGGGCCAGGGCCACCACGGCCTGGAGATGTGGCACGTGCTGCTTCATGGCTGCTGTGGCGTTGCTGATGCCGTAGGCAAGCAGCTTTTCAATGACAGCAGCTGGCATGAAAACCATTCTCCCCCGTGTGACGTAGTAACCAACTGTGAGGTTACTCGATTGCTCCAGGATTTCAACCTGAAACACACAAGGAAGCATTATTTTTTCATTATTTTGTTTGCAATTCAGCCACTGTTTGATGGGGCTTCTCACCCTGTGTGTCCATTGCAGGGTTTTTACCCAGTAATCCCCTATAAACCCTGTGGGATCAGTTAGTGTCATATCAGACATGGTATTAGCAGAACTGCTTAGAGAGTTTTAGGCTCAGCCCACACAGCCTGGGTTCCAAATAGAAGAAATGCAGTGCTGCTATCACAGCTGCAATCCTCCAGGTTAGGCTGGGCCCTCATTCATGCACAGATGCTGGGACATTTTAATTATGCATGGAAAAATACAGGGAGCTTCCAGCTCCTTCTCCATGCCTGAAGTTCACTGACTTTATGCATGTTTCCATCATTGCAGATTTTTGAAAGACAAAAGTTTCCAATATTTGATTGGACTGTCTCTTATATACTATTTTCCTGTACTGTCCCAGATGGTTAAATCTATGACTGGACCTATATGAGTGGAAATGCCAAACCACAAGAATGGAGTTAGTCAAAATATGACCTAAGTTTTACATCAAAATCCTGTATTTTCCAGAAAGTTTTAGCCCTGGAACTGGTCTTTCTAAGTTTTAGCTGGTTTCCTCTATTAGAAGGCAACTCCTCTCAAGCTTGCAAAAAGGTAGGGGACTAAATCTGACAGTTTTTATTGCTGCTGCCAAAGCTCAGGAACACACAATTCCCAAAACAACTAACATCCTCTACCCTTGCAGCAATAAAGCGTGAGGACCGAAGTCAACTTGTCGCCCTCCGTTTTGAGCAGAATTACTTTTTTCCTTCCCAGAGGCTTGGTGAGTGTAACTCCTTACAGCCTTGGATGCCACACAAACCCCAGCCTGAGTGCACAGGAAGCTGTGTCCCAGGGAAAAGCGCCCTGGCAGCCCACCTGAGCCTGCTCTCACACACAGCAGCACAGAGGTTCGTGCAATTTAGCTGCGAAGTGATGAACACATCACCTCCATTTATTTTCAATAAAATGTGCTTTCTCCCTGCTCAGGGTTTTCATCCCTGCAGAATTGCACCTGACAGGTACTGGGCTTTCAAAGCAGGGAGCGGATTGACAGCAGTGACATCCCATTTACCAGTCGTGCTCTCGCCATTGATCCAGGCTGAGCACAGCAGCACTTGGTTGCCCCTGAGCAGAAGTCACTCCTGAGCTGCAGAGGGACGAGGAAACTGCTGTTAGTAGTCATTTTCCAGAACACACTAAAAAGAAGTTTGCATTTCTCTCTTCTTCATCAAATAATCTGGTAAAAGCTTTGGAGTATCACTTATATTTTCAGAGACCAGAGTGGGTGCCACCTATGCCTGCTCTCCATATGAAAAGCTCAGTGCTCCCCTCCTAGAGGCTTCCTGCATCCAGAGACACCACTGGAGCTGCAGCCAGCTGGGATTCTTTGGTGGGAGAGCTGTTTTGGTGAAATCATGCAGGTAAAGCCAAGCATGCTTACCTGAGCACTGACATTCTGGTTGAAAGCTTGTCTCAGCACTTGGTTGAGTCCTTTTCTCACACTCTCCCTGAAGGCATTGCTGATCATCATCCTCCTGGTGTTCAGAAACAGAACTGTGAAGCAACAAAAGCCACAGGGTGGTTTGAGACATCACCATGCTCCTGTTTGCTTTCTTTAATTGTTTTACATTGGGCTGGCTGTGCAGGGATCATCAAAACAGCTTGGATTAACAGCAGCTCCAAAGACAGAACTGCAAAGGCTCAGCAGCTCCTGAGTTCCCTGTTCATCCCATGGCAATAACCCATTGTTTCCATGTTTCCAGAGCAAGGTCTAACAAATGCGATTTCTTTAGCAGTGACAACAAGTCTTTGCCATGCTGCTTTTCCAAGTGAGCCATGAGGCCACTCACTGCCTGCGGACAGGCTGGCACAGCATTCCCAGGGGACTGAGCCAGAGCTGCACAGGCAGGCTTCACAGCTTCATGGCCAGAGTTACATAAAAGAAATATGCTGCTCCACTGCTACAATTATTTTCCATTTAGGAAGCATCTGTATGCATTCTTTAATAAACTTATCGCTATCTTCTTCTTTTTCTCTTATAATTTGCAGAAAGAGTTTTATAGCTGCACTTGAATACTTTCAATCATATACTGTACACAAATTACTTCTATCTTTAGAAACAGCTGTTGTACTCATGACACTTCTGATGGGGATATTTAGAAGCTAACAAACACATCAGGTCCAAAAGCTGCTCATTTCACTGTAGCCTGTATCATGCAAGGTCATAAACTCTATCTGTACCCATTCTTTGCTGAGGCCTCCAAGAGGCACATATCCTCTGGTGCTGTGCTGTGCTAGCTCAAGGAGTCCATGTGAATCCTGGGCAAGGTACTTCTCCAGGCCCCTTTAGTACAGAGTTCTTACAGCTAAGGAGAAGCTGTCCATGAAAAAACAGCTAAAGCCAGAAGTGGCACTGTTCACCCAGAAAACTCCCATTTTGAAGTGTGCAACTCTAAATGCTAAACGTTATTTTCAAATGAATCTTTCATTATAGAATTAGGTGTTCATATTAGAACAGGATTAGGTATTTGTGTGTGAACAGGGCTGAGGTCCAAGGCAGGTTACTGCACTGTCCTCTTCAGCAACACAGATTCCTTCCTGCAAAGCAGGGACCAAACCATCCTGTCTTACAGGGCTGTCCCTCACACAGGTGGTCCTGCAGAGAGCCCCTGAACTTCAGAGCTACTGATCTCTCCACTTCATTTGACGAGGTCATGTTAAAATCCAAGCCACAAGTAAAGCCAATGGCATTTCTAACAACCCTGCTTGTACCCATCTGGTTTATCAGGGCAGCAGGTTAATCATTACCACCCCACATTCTTTGACAGTGCATTTCTCACACCTCACTACTTGCCCTCACAGACACACAAGGTGCCTTCAGCAAAGCCAGTGGTGCACGTACCTGTTCTGACCATCATGTTGGCAGAGAGCCGGCATTCCAGGGAGGGAGCTGCTGTCATGTTAGCGAAAGCGGCTGCTGCCGTGGTTTCGGGAGGAGCAGGGGTGAGTTCCACTGGAGAAGGGGGAAGCCTAGTTGTTTTCGCTGATGCTGTAATAGATGTCAAAGCTGCTGTCATTGTCAGTGGGTATGGGGTTGGCGTTTTGGTGATGACTGAGCTCGGGAACTTCTGAGTGTCAGTTATCTGCCTTGGAACATGGGCTGTGGGTGCGAGTGTGGAAGCTGTGACCGTGCTGCTCTTGGGGGTTATGAGCATAGCTGGCATGTCCACAGGTGAGGCGGTCGTGTTCCTTGTTGCAAAAGGAAAACCTGCGTGTGTTCCTACTGAGCTTAGATCCGATGTCAGTTTGGTGGCAGTGTTATTTTTTGTTAGTGTCAGTATCGGTGTGCTTAAAGCCATCACAGATGGCAAAGGTGTGTTTTCAGTGCCTAGAGAAAAGAAGGAAGAAGCTGGCACTGGTGAAGCTCGAGATGATTTTCTTGTGAGTGGTTTTGCTTCTGAAGTTTCTACTGTAGGTATTGCACCAGAAGATACTCCAGATAACACTGTAAGAACAGAATGGGTAAAGTTGGTTGTTGACAAAGAAGGAGACTCTGTGTTGGTGATGCATGGACAGAAGTTATGATGACTGAGTGCAGAGCACTGGTGGTAGGGGTTTGCAATGGGATGCCCTTGGCAGCTTTATTAGGTATGTTACTGGGAACTAGACTATGGCTGGTAGCACTTGTGTCCCACTCCTCCACACCGAACATGGTTGGATTTTTATCAGCCATAACCAAATAACCAGAGGACTCCAACTGGTTGTCTGCAAATTCTGGAAAATTTCCAGAACCAATGTGTTCTGAGATCAAACTACAGAAGAGAGTCGAGCCAGAAGGCCTCGTTAGGGGAGAGGGGGACTGGGATGGCAGTGTGCCGAGGGTGACACTGCTCCTGTTGGGGGCTGAAATAGTCAAGTTGTCAGTGAGCTGAAAAGCCAACACTGGTGCTGTGCCTATCATTTTGATCAGTATAGGAATCATTCCAGCATCACTTGTTTGGGATTCTAGAGAGCTAGGGAGAGCACCTGTAGCATTAACAGGAGGCACATGTAAATGGAGAGGTGCTTTATCATGTATACTGATAGGAACATCTTCAACAGTGAAGAAATCAGCCATGGTTTTGGCTGTGCAGCCATGCTTTTTTTTTTTTGCAGAAGGTCAGGCATTGTCAATGCAGTAGCAAGGGATGAATACTGAACAGGAGATGTTTTCAGAGAAAATGCATCTACACCAAATTCTGAAAAGCTGTTCTTTTCAGCAAAGGGTAAATTTGAAATGTTTTGACTATGGGATGCATATGTATAGTTTGCTGAAAGGGTGGAGAAAAGTGGCTGCTTGTAATTTGTATTAATTTTGTTTTGCAGACTTGAAACTACTGAGTATGGTGCATGGTACTCATCTTCCAATGGAAAAGTACTTGGAGCAACTTCTCTTACTTCAATTTGGACTGAAGTTTTTACCGAAGGAATACTAATGCCAGCTGCAGACAGCAATGTTTTATTGGTCCATGTGGAAGCTGAAGTTATGACTTCAGGAGGGCTGACAGGATCTAAATTGCTTTCAGAGTCTGCATTCAAAATCCTGGAAGAGCCAGAACTGTGGCTGTCCATCACTGTTGTCATGGAAACAAGTGATGGCAGCATACCCCACACTGGAGGCATGACAGAGGCGCGTGGCTTTTTATCAACTTAATGTAAAGTCTGACCAGAGGTTAAATGGTTTAAAGCTCTTGGAGATGAATATTCTACATATGGAGTCACAAGAGCGGGCAGTCTCATCTTCCTGTCTTCATTTACATCTGTTCAGTTACATCTGCACTTCCTGCATCTCCAGGTGGAAGATGTGCAGTCACATAAACAGTAGTAGCAAAAGTATTTGTGATAGCAGGTTCAGGTGTTGAGAGGCCTACAGTGGAGGTAATTAATGGCATGGCAGCTAGATTAAGACTGGTCGCAGCCATCTCCTAAACAGTGCCTAGTATCCTTCGTCCCATGGGGAGTGTACTGGTTGGGATATCTGGAGAAACTTTGAAAAGCTGAGCTCCACAATGCAGAACATTATTAGCATTAAAGTTCATGGACATCTTTGCAGTCCCTCCTCTTGTGAAAGGCTGTTGAGCTGTCCTTGCCACAGGAAAGCCACCAGGATTTGAGAGAGCAGGGGCAGAAGCAGCAGGGGCTCTCCTGCTGTTTGCCTGATAAGTTCCACCAGTCAGGTCTCCTGCAAAATTGTGATTCAGAGGCACCAGCGAGCACTGCGAGGCAGCAGAGGGTGGGATTTGCAGCCTATCCTGGTTGGCTGCTGCCGCCCTGGGACTGTCTGTGCGTGCTGCCCCAGTAAACACCTCGTTTGTCTCAGTTAGCAAGGGAGACCTTGGGCTTGTTGGAGAGGAGTGTGTTGCATTTCTAAAGAGAAAATCTGTTTTGCTTCTGAATTCTCATACTGGCAGCACTGCGCTGCGAGCGTGCCTTGCATCTGGAATAAGTGGTACTGGCAATGAAAGGGACGACGTGCTCTGTGTTGAGCTGGAGACCTCAGCCAGGCTCTCGGAGGCAGATGACATGAAAGGTGCAGGGTTAGAGCCTGTGGTGCAATTAGTCAGTGCTGTGAAAGACTGAGGATGACTCACTGGCGGCATTAGATGGGGAGCATCCACGGGATGGAAGACTGATGTAGGAACCTCTGCTTTATCCTGAAAAACTGATGCTGACAGAAGAGTGATACCACTAATTCTGTCAGTCAGTGCTGCCCTAAATGGCTGAGTGGTTTTACTCCAGTGGAAGAGACGTTCTATGTACTGCCATTAGGGAACCATGACAGGCTTTGGGAAGTTACTGTCAGGGGAGACTGATGCATTTTTAACCCAGGAATATCAGAGTATAGAGATGAAAAAGAGGTCTTTTCCAAAGGAGACCCTTTTCTCACTAATTCTGTGAAATGTACTGTTGTCGATCCAATGAAAAGCATGGCCCCCACAAACAAGTTGGGACCCCTTCTGTGATTCACCACACTGGAATGCACCACACTTAGAGGACTATTCCTGCTTTCACTAACCTGTGAGCTAGCTGAATCTATGCTGAAGAAACCTTCCGGATCTGCAGACAAAGGCACTTTGAAGGGCAGTACAGCTGGTTTAGAAAAGTTAATGGCATGAGATGACTGAATTACCAATGAGGAGAATGATGGTGATGGAACAGCTTCAAGCATGTCTGATCCTGAGGTGGTTTCTTTTGAAATGGAGGGTGTTTCTAATGGCACTGGCTGGGATGACAGAGCTGTACTCGAATGTGTCACTGGTGGTGTAGTGGACAATGTGGCAAACATACCAAGCTGAGGCAAACCTGTTAGAGCAGCTGTGTCATCTGCATCTTGAGATGACGACCTCAGAGGCGACTCGGCTGAAACCTCAGCGAGTTCCTGGGGTGCATTGTTCCCACTGCCTTGATAAAGGGAGGGTGACAGGTGCATTTGATCCAAAGTCCTGGTACGTGCGCCAGTCAGAGTTGTTTTTATCATCTGAAGCAAGTCTGCATTCTCCAAAGTCTGTCCCAGAGAAATATCAGCTACTGAGGAAGTCTTCGTTTCTGTGGAAGGCCGTGTTGGTGATAGTATAGATCTCCAGTTAGGAAAAGATCCTGTAGAAGGAGCATCATTGTTATGCTGTTGCCTGATACCTGTAAAATAATAAGCAAAATTAGTTTATTCTTCCCCAAAAGGAAGAGAAGTTGTTGTGTTATAGCTACAAATCACGACAGAAAATGCATTAAGTTTAGTAAAATAAGTGAACTTTTTGTGTTTTCAAAGTGCATAAAAATTCAGAGAAAGTTTACAAAAAAAAACCAAAACATGAAAGCCAGTGAAAGGTTCAACACAACAGATTGTAAACCCCTAAAATCATTTCATCTGACAGAAAAGGAAGGAAAGCTGCCTTGGCCATACTATTCCAAAATCCTGCATTTACCAGGGATGTCCCAACATACAAAAAGACACATTCTTAAGCTTGGGAAAATTCTTGAGGTTATCATGAGTCACCCTGTGTCAAAATATTATGTGAGAAGATGGGTTTAGAAGCAGTGTAGAAAGGGTATAGGTTTTGACAAGCAAGCTTCACTGACTTGGCACGCAGTCTGACATGGGAATAGAGTCAGCACTGGCTGCATTCCTGTAGGATGCATCTGGAGGTGCTCATCCTGCCAGTTCTAATAACGCGCGCAATTACAGACACAAAAGGAGGAAAATAAAACAGGGATGAACAAGAGGAGAGAGGGGCAAGGTCCAAAACAAATTAGGGAATTAAACTCTTTTTTTGATCTGTGCAGATGTACAACACATCATTTCAAACACCAGTTTACTCTGCATTCAACACCATAATGTTCCAAGGCTTTGTTTTCTTGAAATGATTACAGTTATTCTAAAATCACAGCATGGCAACTCTCACATTTGTACTAATTCAAAGATTAAGATTCACTCAAGAGTAAAATTTAAGGTGGTGGGGTTTTTTTCCCTTCCCCCATGTCAAGACAATAGATCAAAACTCAGCCCTGGCACTTGGTACCATGCCAAGCTGTGTCCCCTTGCATAGCTAAGCAGAGGAAAAACATGGAGCTAAATCCTGCCCTCCAGCTGCAGCACATCTGGATCACACACAGGAGATGCCAACCTCCTCTGTAGCCTTATGAATAACTCAGCAGCAAGCAGGATCTTGAGACACATAAAATGGGCTGGACATTATCTCCAGCCACCCACAAACTCAAGGATCAGCAGAGCCAACAGCACCAACTGGGATCAGCCCACAAGGACAGGAGCCAGCAGCAGGAGACCTTACAGCAAAAGAGAGGGAAATGGGTCACGTTGCACCTCTTTAAAGCTAAGTTTCTTTCTTTCTACAATTTTCTTTCTTCCTACAATTTTATTTCTTCCTAAATTTCTACACTGCCCATCATCCATATGCACAGGCCAAAGTAGATGATTAGACCAGTTCCTTCAGGTTCCCGTGTGCATTCAACAGGAACATGCTGGAATTATGTTTGACACTGCATTTTCTCTCTCTGAAGGAAACAAAAAAAAAAAAAAAAAAAAAAAAAAAAAAACAAAAAAAAAAAAAAAAAAAAACAAAAAAACACAAAAAAACCCCACACATGGAGATGAGTTNAAAAACCCCCCACAAAAACAAAAAAAAAAAAAAAAACCAAAAAAAACAAAAAAACAAAAAAGAAAACCCAAACCAATGACAGCTCTTCTATTTTATCCCTGTAGTTAAGAGCTTTATCAAGCCATGGTGGAAAATCGCCATTATTATCTCCTTCACTGAAATGAAAGAATAAATACAGACTGCAGAAGCAATTGGGTTTAGGGAAGCAGCTCCAGGGCAGGCAATAAAATAGAGCTCTGCCCTGCAGCAAAGCAGTCCCCAGGCCTTTCACCTGACACAGGCTGACTTGCGTTGTTTTGGGGAAAAGCAAAGGGAGGCAGGCACAGGGCTATCTATGGCTATGAGAAACACCAGGCCAAGCGGGAGCCAAATCCACCTTTATGGAGCTGCAGCAGAAGGTCAGCAGGCTGGACAGGAGGCTGCAGAGTCCACCAGGGAACTTGACCCACCAGGAGAGGTTTGCAGCACTGAAGAGATGCTTTTGCATATGGGCCATGGCTGCTGATGTGTCATCGGGACACTGGATACTGGTGTGGCCTGGTTTCTGATACTCTCTGTGCTCCACCCTAGGTTGGAAGGCACGCTGTGTTCTAGACTGAGTTTTGGTGGCTTTTCCTTCCTTGTGAGTGTGGCAGCTTTTTAACGGAAAGTAGGAAAGAAGATGACGTGAATTTTGCTCAACTAGAATGGATTCAAACGTGCTTGAAATTAGGAACTAGATGGCATGCTTTGCAAATTCAGGCTTTAGGCAACCCGCAGTTTAAAGATCTCTGCTGGTGAAGTCATCATTAGCCGATCTGTTACACCTCCAACTGTCTTGTTTCACCTCAGAACTGAAAAGAGACTGCAAAGCCTTCATGGGGGATTTCTCCTAGCACTTAGTTCTAGAACTAGTTTAGCACAAGTCCTAAAGGGGAATTAAGCAAGCCAATGTTTTCTTGTTTTCTCAAACAGCAAAACCTGTCAACATCAATCCTCTCACAGACTGCACCATTCCTCATACATTTCTTCACACGTTGGTTTAATGAGAATGATTACAAGCAGAGAGACAACATAAACCTGGAAAAAGCATTGATGTTACCGCATATTGACAAGAAGTGAAGAAAAATTCAAATATTGCAAAGATAAAACGCTGAATAAAAATATCCTCTAGTCACTGCTTAATTCTAGCCTTTCAGTTCTTGTTCCTTCCATCCCCTACCAACTGCCAATTTCTCTGTTTATGCCCATTAATGAAGTAAAGCTCCCGAGTTACTGAAGCTTTAAGAAAATTATACAATATTCTGCAACCTATGTACGATGCTGGCACTCCACTGCAGCAGGTCTTCTTTGACTCTATGCCTATGGAAAGATAATGACTATCAGTATCTGTTTCAAACCATAAATTCAACAACCAGGCAGATGCAATACATGGAGTTTAAACTGAAGCACATACTCTTTGATGGAGAACTGTTAGGATGGTATCAACCAGTACAGATCCCTACAAAAAACCTTGCAAACAAAGACTATATCATGCAAAAAAAAAAAGTGTAGGCAGGAAAAGATTTCACTTCTACATCTGTCAACAGCTGAACACACTTGATGAAGGAGGAGCCAACCAATTCAAATAAACAGGAAAGCCACAATGAGAACTCCCCACAGCGAACATTGTGCACTGAGCCACTGCTTGTAAACACCAGTAGCTGCTCCTCCTGCCTCTAGATTACCTCTTATTCCCTCAGGCTACTGTTGAACCACCACCTCCAAAAATCCTAATATCCATTTAGCAGTAACCTCATTGCAACAGCATTGATGAGGGACCTTTCCATTAGCAAAAATGATAAACATTTCCACTATGCCACAGCAGGAGGTTAAAAATGGATACATTTTGAAGAAAACCATGGTTTTTGCATTTCTGAGCACTCTGTGCTCACCTAAAGGAGTGGTAAGGACCCTCACCCCTCCCGTTTAATAAAGTGAGGGTTCCCATGAAGAAGGTGTAAACTGCCATGAGGACACTCCTTACCTTCTCTTCTCCAAGCTGAACAAGCCCAGCAACCTTAGCCACTTTTTCCACATCTTGCCTCAAGGTCTTTCATCATCTCCATCACCCTACTCTGGACACACTCTAATAATATCCTTGTGTCACTTCTGAGCCAATACAAAACACCAACTCAAAGGCCATTTCAACAATAGCAGATATTTGTTTTCTTAACTTGTGTTGCATTACTTACAGATCACCTGGATTAATAACATTTAAAAGTGAAGCTGATAAAGAGGACATTAGAAAATTTTACTGCATGACTGATGAAGACATCTTCCCATTATATGTCAAGTATGTATCTTTTCATAACCTTCAGCATAGTGAAGACAGAATTTCAATTTTCAAATCAAGTTCCTTTAATTATTTATTTCTGAGCTAAAAGAAAATATTACCCAAAAAATCCCCAACTGTTATTAAGTACTGTAAAGACTAATTTTTAGGAAAAAAAATAATACCTATATAAGAGCAATTGTAGCCATATAAAGCACAGCAGAAATCCAAAGACTATATTACATAAGCAATCTGGATTTTATACAGGTCTAAATCAATCAGCCCTAAGAGAAAGCAATTCCAAAGATGCCTTATAAAAGATCAGATTTTGAGAAATACAATTACGTGCAAACACACACTTCAGCAAAGCTGTCGATAATGTCTCCCAAGCATTCTCATGGAAAAGCTGGCAGCCCAGAGCTTGGGCATGGGCACTCTTTGCTGGTTAAGAGCTGCCTGGATGGCTGGGCCCAGGGAGTGATGGTGGATGGTGTCACATCCATCTGGGACTGGTCACCAGTGATGTACCCCAGGTTCGGTGTTGGGGCTGGTCCTGATTATGTCTTTATCCATGATCTGGATGAAGGGATCAAAGACCCCCTCAGTAAGTCCACAGACAACACTAAACTGGGGTGGAATGTTGATCTGCTGGAGGGTAGGAGGGCCCTACAGGTGGATCTGGACAGGCTGGAGGGATGGGACAAGCCCAGCAGGATGAGGTCCAACAAGTCCAGGTGCCAGGCCCTGCCCTTGGGTCACAACAACTCCAGGCAGAGCTACAGGCTGGGGGAAGAGTGGCTGGAAAGTGGCCCAGGGGAAAGGACCTGGGGGTGCTGGTTGAGAGTGGCTGAACATGAGCCAGCTGTGCCCAGGCGGCCAAGGAAGCCAGTGACATCCTGGCTTGGATCAGAAATATTGTGGCCAGCAGAAGCAGAGCAGGGACTGTCCCCATGCACTCGGCAGTGGTGAGGCCACACCTTGAGTGCTGTGTCCAGCTCTGGGCCCCTCAGATGAGGAAGTACATTGAAATAATGGAGCAAGTCCAGAGAACAGCAAAGGAGCTGGGGAAGGGTCTAGCGGGTAAGTCCTGTGAGGAACAGCTGAGGGAGCTGGGGTTGTTTAGCCTGGAGAAAAGGAGGTTCAGGGGTGACCTTCTCACTCTCTACGACTCCGTGAAAGGAGGCTGTAGCTGGGTGGGAGCTGGCCTCTCAGACAAGTAGCAACAGGATGAGAGGACATGGCCTCAAGCTGCATCAGGGGAGGTTCAGGTTGGACATCAGGAGGAATGTCTTCACAGAAAGGATTGTTAAGCATTGGATGGGGCTGCCCAGGGAGGTGGCGGAGTCCCCATCCCTGGAAGTGTCCAAGAAATGACTCAACAAGGCACTTATGGCAGTGGTTTATTTGGCATGGTGAGGTTAGACCAAAGGTTGGACTCGATGACCTTGGAAGTCTTTTCCAACCTTAATGATTTTATAAAAACAACAACCTACTTACAAGTATTGCTGAGAGACACTTTATCCAACTCTATCTAGTACTAGATAGCACAATCCTAGGGCTGCTTCTCCTCTTTAAAATAGTGTCACTAACATATCAAAAAATGCATATTTTTTCTCTTCTCAAAAGTATGATGCTTCCCACTTCACTTATTCTTTTACCACAAGAGATTGAGTGACCAAAGGTCAGATAAGAAAATTAACAGAAAAGGAATCTCTGTTACACCAGTGAAAAAATGCACACCCTAATCACAGGGTTATGCAATTTACTTCCTTTGAAGAGCATTAAGCTTACACAGTATGACCGTAGGACCACTTCAGAGTTTTCCTAATATAATTTTTTTCATTATTTGTTAAGAGCTTACAATTGGAGAAATGGCACAAAAATACGGATTTCATGAGTCAAAAGATATGAAACACACTCCCAATGAAAAACACAAATACTCAGCAAAGCATTTATAAAAATAGTTATGTAGCATATCAAAACTTTGCTCACTGAGCAGAATGGCAAAAATTACGCCTTCATAATATGTTATCCCAATCATACATTGATGAGATTAATACATCACAACCTATGTATCCCCTACATCTCACTTTTGGCATCATTCCACAGGCATTTGCAGCTTAATTACACATCTTTTGCAAAACAATTAACCTGTGAATGTTTTTTAGCCTTGACAAGAAGCAAGCCTACAGACACCTGTCCTGAGGCCTGGTTCACACCCCCTGAGCCGTGCCTGGCTTTTTGGTCAGTGTGCTTTGTGTTCACCCTCAGAGGAACCTGCCTAGAGAGATCAGCAAGGCACTGGAAGGGAGAACACAGGTGGTTTTCGCAGCTGCCAAACCTACAGCTATTATAGAAGGAATGGGTGTTGAAGAGGCAGAGAAAGCTGGGAAAGAGTGAAGGTAAAGAAACCAGAAAACTAAATCCTGTTGTTCACAGATATCTCCTTAATATCAATTTTTTAGGCAGATTCTAAGAAAAGTTAAGTGGTTCAGCAGACAGTTTCTCGCATTTGTTTCTGCTGTAACTTTTCCCAGATTAGCTCTTGACCTTCCAAACCCAAAATTCTGTCGTGACAGGTTTAAACTCAGATTATTTGACTAGCCTCTATTTACCTGTCCATGTCTACGAGATCCAGTCATTAAAAAAGCATTCCCATTCAAAAAACAAGTCCTTTTCCTAATGATCTTAGAAAATTTACCTGAAAACTATTATTGATTTGATTTTGAAAACCACAGAAAATATTTTGTCCTGACACCATCAGAATTCTGTTGAAATGAAGTGGTTTCACTGTGAGGGAAAATCTGTGTGAGGAGGTACCCCATTGCACAGAATTCCCTTCTCAACAAATAAAAGTTTGTTCTTAATTATAAATAATAGAGAAACATTTGGATACAATATTTGGTCATTTCAAATGCACTGCCATGCATTTTTCTTGCATGAAGATCAAAGCAGCAATCTTTTCTGTTTGGAATGCTGGTGAACTTTCCTTGCTCCCACAGAGTTCCCTTTGGGTCCTGACGTTCCAGCGGCAGAGCTTTGCATGAGAGACACCCTTTTGGCTATCAATTAAAATACAGGGCTGCAGTGGAAATGCACTTCTCTCCTGCTTTTGGCATGGCCTGCCCTCCTCGCTTCCCCATCCCAAATGTCAGCTGGTTGGAATTCGGGAGAGCAGAGCCGAGGCTGCAGAGGCTTCGCGGCTGTCACCGATATCGCTCCGGGAAGCGACAGGCTGGTGTGACTTGTACCGAGTGCCAGCCTTGCCCGGGGCTCCAAAGTGTCTCCTGTGCCACCCAGGCAGCTCTGCTGGGAGGCTTTAATCGGGTCCAGCAGCGGGGAGGGAGGTGAGGAGCAGTGCAAGAGACAATAGATCAGCCAGGGCGAGAAAATCCCGCTCTTGGCGCGGGGGAAACAATTCTGCCACCGGCGATTGCAGCTGCATCATCTGCATGTTGTATTCACAGAGCAGATGTTCAGCTGGATCATTAGGAAATGCAGGAAAGAGCGTGGCAGAGGGGGATTCATCACCACGCTGTGCCACGGGATAATTGCACATAATCACACAGAATCCAGAAACTCTTGCCCTTGAGCCTGCTGAACATCCCCGTTACCATTTCCGCTTGAGTTTATCCGGTTATTCACAGAATTTAAGTGAATAAATGACATCTATATTTATTTGTTTGTTATTATTTTAATTAATTTTTAGTGCTTTTTCAGCAACACTTTTAGGATCAATACCTTTGTGAGCCTGACAGCCTGGTTTAGCACCCTGCTTATCTCTTTATTTGTAAACAGACATTTGCACCAACCTTAGCAAAGGAATTGTGTTTATTCAGGAAAGTTTCTGTAGACACTGCTAGCATCAGCATAAATGATTTAATGAACTATGTAGCAAAAAATTTCAAGGTCATTTGGGAACATACAATAGCAAAGCTGCCAGTTCTCCTGCTTTTACCTTGAGTTTTACAATATCTGAGAGACTTCTTTTATGGAACAAACAAAAAGAAAAACCATCCCAAAAAAAACTTAAGTAAAACAGACTGTATTACTATTTGAATATTTTCATTCTGCACATGAAAATTCTGAATTCTAATGGTTGTGGGAAAAAGAAAGAAAACTAAAATATTTTTAAATGTCATGATTTTTAAGCAAATCACATTTTTACAAACTGGTTAAAGTTATTTATTTATTTTAAATTTACAGAGTTAGGATAGACTGTAAGAGTGGCACCAAAGTCTTAAAATGCATGAAAAGAATTTGGGTAGCAAACTCTGATCTTTTTAGACTCTTTGAGAGTTAGGCAGCAAAGGACAGGAAATGTGCAGCAGTTTTGCTACTGCCAGTAACTGAGGACTCAATAAGAGTAATAGTAGTACAGCTCTACTATTACATGCAACAAAACATGTCTTTTCTTAACGAGAAGCCACTCCTTAATCAAGCTTTCAGAGTTTAAACTCCCCAGAAAAATCAAACACAAGAGGAGACTGCAGAGAGCTCCTGCTAAAAGCCGTTTAGATTATTCCACAAAGAAAAAAAACTACTATTTGCAGAACTTTCCTAAAGAAATGACGGTGCTTTCAAAAGGTTGAACTGTGGGCCAAATTACATAATACAATATATTTTGACATGCTTGTTGAGCAATTGTGAATGTTCCCTTGAGCCAAAAAGCTTTCTGCTCACCAACCCAAGCACGTCTTCAAGGGAACATTTAAGGCCGCAGCCCATGAGTGGAGAAGACTCCCTGGACCAGGCGCTGGGGGCACGGCTCACCCAGCCCACTCTCCTGCAGAGGGGAGACCCAAATTGGGGCTGCAGAAGGCTAAACCAGGACACCAAATCAAGGATGTGCAGGTGAGTTCCTCATGTGCCACAGGGGCCATCCCTGCAGTAGGGAGGAGGCAACAAACAGGTTGGCAGCACCTGCAGCTTCAGCCAGCGCTGCTGGTAATTGAGCTCAAGGGTTATAACCCTAATACTTATTAATTTCAATTTATTTCAGAGCTCTGGAGTTTCAGTTTCTAGAGGTAACATACACCCACACACAAGGCTGGGAGAGGACAAGCTCTCTGTGCTTTTCAGTGACTATTTCAGGCCAAGACATGCAGGACAGACAGGGAGGCTGTGCCCTGGGCACCCCTGTGCTTGCCCTGGAGGACTTGGAGACAGAGCCTATTTGGGGTCTGTTCCAGCAAGATAACCAGGAGAGAAGTTAATCCTCCCTGAGGAGAGATAGGATCTCTGAGGTGCCAAGAATACAGGATCGATACAAGGAGCGAGGTTTCCACAATGTCTTTGCTACTTTCAAGCTCTTTCCACTGCCTGTGATGAAGGATAAAGAGGTGAAGACCAGGAAAGAAATGTAGGTCACACACAGAAGTATCCTGCTTTCTCTCTCTGCACAGTGTTCGATATTGACTCACTGATAATGCTTTCAAAGTACCAAAGCCTCTGCTCTTAAAAAAGAAAAAAAAAAAATTATAGATTTTTAGATTAGAAAGCTTTCAGGTCACACTGAGGAGGTGTGAAAAGAGCAAATAGCACACCTTTTTAAAAAAAAATGCAACAAAATAATCAAACCCAGATTCTATTCTCTCTTCAAGATTTGCCCCACATAAGCAGTGTTTATCTGACCTGATATACAATGCAATTTCTGAACCCAAAAAAGTGAAGTCTATTACACGGCCTCAGAAGGCACAAAGGTTAAAATACTGAATACATGAATGAGCCAACAGGCAAATATTGAGTTGAGATTTTGGGACATTCTTCTTTGGAGTGGATTCCTCCTTATGTCCATGAATGGGACTACAAACATAAGCTGTTGATGAGAAAGAGTCCACATAAAATGCATAAAATTTTCTTTAGTAAAAGTATACTCCTGAGTAGGATTGACAGCACTGAAGGTAAGGGACAGTACAGAAATCTGCTTTGTAAGGCTTTGGGATTTTCCTCTGTCCCAACATAAAAAGGACAGAAACTAGTGAAAAACTCTCATGTACAACAGCTTGTTCTTTCTTACGTATTGACTCTTCAGAAATTATTGATTTAAAGACAATCCCTTTCAAAAAAAATCTGATACTCTTCTTTTTAAATTCAATATTGCCTTTTGATTCCTACCTTTTATGAATGTAGCAATAGACCAGTTTCAAAAAGGGGGAAATCACTTTCCTGTGGAGGAAATTTTCAGCTTCCAGGAAGCTGTCAGAGAACACCCTGAGGTCAAATCAGGATGACAGGCAGCAATTAAATTCTGAACAACAAAACAACCTGCAACTTTGCTATGACCTGCTGTGGATATTCAACATGAAGTGCAATATCCATTACATATTAATGAACTATGCATATCAACTAGGTAATTAATTCTTAAGTTCCTTTTCTGTTCTACAGTAAATGAAGACCTGGCTCAGGCTAGAAATTATCATGAAACAGTTTAAAAGTTATTTCCGTTTTCTATGACTTTCACTGTGCACAGCCCATTAGTCTTTATTTTCAGGGTCTTTGCTGCATAAAAGTGTCAATAGCTCGAGTTTCTAGCAATATGTTTCCTCATTTCCCTTCCTCACCTCTTGGAAACCAATGCAAATATTTGTCTGACAGAACAGCAGTGCTGTCCATAACAAAAAAATCAGCCCCACTCATGGACAGAGGACAAGAGGATGAAGCATCAAGGGGAAGCCCAGTTACTGGTGCCAAAATGGTCAAAAAACTGCCCAGGCAAACCTCACTTTTCAGCCCAAAATTAAAATCCAGAAGAACTGTCATATAGATGCAAATATGTGAGAACTGCTTCTAAATCTGAAAAAGCAATAGTAACGTTGGCAAACTGTGGGGTTCCCAAAAATGTTGGACCTCCCAGCCCAGCTCCAGCCTCTCCTGGGAGAAATGGACACTCGAACCACCGCCTGGACAAGGTGCCTGCACCTGCTCCTCACCTATTTCCTTGCAAAAGTGATGATTTTGCCTGAATCATACAGGAATTTAATCTACCGGTATCAAAGCAGCAAAGCCAAAGCTCAGGAAGACCCAAGCCTAGGGATAAAGCAGGTAGATGTACCCAAAGACTGTAGTTCTGTGCTTGCATCGGCTGCCTAAACACAAAACACGTCACTACTAATCAGTGATGTGGTGTGAAAAAGTTGATCCTTTTCCCTAAGATAAACGCAATAACATTTTCTGTCAAATCATTAGACAACATCTTCCCTGTGAAATGACAGGAGTCCTAAAAAAATCATTTAAAAAAGCAGGATCACTGCTACAGGGGCGATAATATTTTAATAACAGCTGAAGTCACTTTTAATTGTAAATGGTTAACTCCTACCAAGTGAGCAGCTAGTTTCTCAAAAATAAGACACAGTGCCTGGAAGAAAGGGCATTATTAGAAAGAAAAGATGATGCCATTTCCAGATGGTGAACAGCACTGCACAAGTTGGTGGATCTCCTAATTTAAATCTCCAATGTACAGTAGAAAGATTTGGGACTCTTGAATAGATAGTAAGTAAAAGATTCCCTCTGAAAAGTTTAAAGCAAGCCAAATAAGATGCATTTTTTTCCTCCACAGTAATATGATTTTCTTGGCTGCCTTCTGCTGTGCTTGTTCATGGAACTCATATGCTCCATCACGTTGCAGCTAACAGAATGGCAAACATGGTTCTGGTAGGACAGAAACCGAAAATCCACCTTGGATCCCCGACTGAGCCCCATCTTTCTGACTTCTAATGTAACTCAGAACAAAACCCCTAAAAAACCCATCTCTGTGGCCCACTTTGAGCACCACCACGATATTTCTTGTCACTTGATTGCTGCTCTTTTTGCTAAAGTTCCTGTTCTCCAAAAATCTCTGGAAGCTATTTCTAAAAACAGCCTCAGACAAAACCAGACCCTAATTTCTCTCCAACCACCCAGTTAATCTTTAGGGACATGCGTAGTCACTTCTAACAAAAAGAGAAAGACGATGCCATACTCAGACAGGCTTTTCCTTTGTACACACACTGTGGAAACATTTTGCATTCATGTCAGTATAACTGAATATCTGGATTTTAAAACCCTCAGCCTAACCAGGATTTTAGGAGCTTTGCTGCTACACTGTCAAACCTATGCACTATACAGCATTTAAGAAGGTTTTCCATTAATCTGCTCTATGCTGGTATTGTTATTTAAATAAGATAATTCTAACGAGATAGGGATAACCAGGGGAAACTAATGAATACAGGATATTACTTAAAAATTAAATAAAGATATATGAAAATGCATGAAGGAAGAAGGTGCTAAAACTTTCAGGTCATGCAGTCATTTATTACTCTTTTTACTCAGTTAAGAGTTTCTCAGGTGTCAAAATATCTACATTAAGATCCAAGTATCTGATGCTATAAGAAAGAAACCCTGACCATCCAAGGCTTTGCTCCAGGTAAGATCAGAAGCAGAAGGTGAAAGCTTCTTCCCATAACATCCCTGACATGCGACACACTGCACAAACCAGGGCAGCTCATCAGCAAATTTCTTAAGTTTATGCCACTTCAGGTGCTCTTTCAACACATGCTCTTCCTCACTGTCAAGATTTGCTGGCCTGGATGTCAGGAAAACGGGGAACTGTGAATGCAGAGACAGCCACAGAGGTGACACACCAGCCTCATGAGAAGTCATTTTCATTCAAATGTTGCTGCTTTTCTTTCCTCAGTCTGGACACTGGTAGAGAAAGCTTGTGACTCCATGGGTGAACCGTGAACTAAAGCTGTGAGTGCAGTAAAGTGCTACAGTGTGGAGGCTGATCATGAAATGATCCGAAGATGCTCTTGACAATATCACAAGTAGAAAAAAAGTCTGTAAATTATTTTTTTCAAATATTTATTTGCCTCAGGTACATCTACCTCATTATTTTTAAAATTCTCTCAGTGAAAGATGCTTCTTTGCCATCTTTTCCTCCAGGGTCTGTCCTTCCCTGCAAGCCCCAAGAGGAACACGAGCTGTGGGACCTCCCCTGCACCCCAACAGCTCTCACACCACACCTATTGCAACTCTATCTGCTTTCCTGTCCTCCTCTAACACTCCAAGGGTCCCAGGCAGGAGTGTGGATCACCTGCAGAGCATGGAGAGTTTATAGAGAAGTAGAGTTCACTGGGGCTAAGTTAGCTGCAGAGAAAGTCTGGTTTGCACAGTGCCAAAGGGGCTGCCTTGAAAGAGCAAAGAAAAGCAGCTGAGAGGTGGGGGGAAAAAAAATTGAAAAATCAAGACAACTTCTGGTTTCACAAATGCTTTATTTGCAGGAAAGGGCAGAAATGAGATTGTAAATTCTGGTCATAGTCTAGAGGTTTGTCTTTTTGGCTTTCCCATTAATTTCTTTTTTCATGGTTTTACCAAAAGTGATCAGAATCTCAAGAAAAGACTAACAATTAATTTCATTCTTCACTGGCTACTGCTTTTTCATTAACAGGTGATGCTTAAAAGAGTACGAGGAATGTTCCCAGAATTCCAATTTAAAAAACTAAATGACAACAATTTTCTGCAAAGATTTGCCATCTCAGAAACTGTAATTTCACAGTGATAAATATGTTCCACTCACATCCCCTCCCTGCAAACCACCAGGCGCCGTATTTCTCAACCAAAAGCTTCTTTTATTGCACCAGTTATTTAAAACTCTGCCTGGAAATATTAAAATGCTGACAATAACAAAAATAAATTTTGACAACAGAAGGCAGTATATTACATGACTTAATAGCATCAATCACAGGACCTCAGTTTACAGCTATCACAACGAGGCTGCACTGTTATGAAATAAGATGGTTCATTGGCAGTGCAAAATTTAGCTAGAAGCTAAAAAGTTAATACCACACATTTATCCCCATCATAAAGAAACAATGCTATAGCACAGCAGTGGATTAAAAAGGGAGCCTACACTACAGGGTGAGCCAGGATGGGATTAAACTCTGTCTCCCTGTGTGTGACTTGTGTTCTACCATGAAAGCACAATTTCCTTATCTTCTCAGTACGGCCTTGCACAGCAGCATTTGCTCAAATATCAGTTCCGTTTGTTTATGAGAACTCTTTAAATCAAAATACAGCCTACTTTCTTCTTAGTCAATTTTTTTTTTAGTTATTTAGATAAATATATTCCAACCTATTGCAAACATAGTAAATCTAATCCCCACTGCCCTGAGCCTCCTGTTATCACTCAAGTTGTAACGTAAGTGTAAAGCTCATCTTAACTCTGGCCACTTAATACCATCTCATCCCAGGAAGGGACTGGATGTGCTCAGATAGCTTGGCTCCTGTTCTTAAACCCATCCCTTTCAAGAATAAAGCCTTATCTGTTGATCTGACAGCATTTTGACCTTGCTTTGCACAGCTGCAAACAGCTGCAAGAGCAGCAGGGCAGAGGTGAATCACACCTGCTGCTTCTGCACTCCGCTGCCTCTCAGATCCAGTGAGCTCTGGAAAATTTGTGGTATTTTTTAAAACCCCATACAAATATGCTAGGAATCATCAAAATTTTATTATTTTTTTTTTTACCTTTTTTCTTTTTTCCTTGGTTTTGGTCCCTAGCTTTCCCCGGGACTCAACGTCATTGAGAAAAGGAAAGTACAAATGAGACTTCTGGGAAACCACCCAGCAGCACACCCAGAACAGGTGTCAAAGCAATAGAAATAGTACATGGATACTGCTGCAGGCAAGTCATACCTTCTGCATTCTAATAAGAAATACATTAATTTTCATTTAAATTCCAGTCTGTGGCCTTTTTTTCCCCTTTTTTGTAAGCCTTTTTGCAAGCTATTCTGTTATGCACATTCATTCTCAGGTACATATGAAATGAGACATGAAGAATCAGTAATGAAGTGTAGTATATATTTACAAGTAATCCAGTCAGAAAAAAGTCCCCATATTAAATTTGATACTCAGTGGATCAAAATTGGGTAGATTACAGACAACAGGTTAAGATTGGGTATACTTCACCTCTGCTAAGGCAAATTCAGGAAATCTAATTTACCAAGAACACCAGAATGGATGCACTGCAATTACTGTAACTGAGAACATCAAAGTCTCTGAAGTCTCTTGGCACTATCATATGAAGAAATAAATCTTCAGGAACTTTATTTAATTGTAGATGCACATTAGTCATGCTGTCACACTGCACTTGGTATCACACAACGTGCCTCGAGGAATCGCATTCCAGTTATCCAAGAAAGACCACAGCCAGCTAAGTGAAAACAGCATTTGGGAGGCAAAAAAATATCTTCCAGTGGGTCCTCTCAGTGTGGCAAAGGACACCAAGGTTAAAAATAAATTGATATATTTAGTCTTCTGTTAGAGTTCAGGCATTCTGCACTGATTCAGCCTCTGAGCTGACCTGAGCCAAGCCATGTTTGCTGAGGGATTTGGAGGAACAGTCACCAGTGATTTAACTACAAAATTAGTCCTTGCTGGCCCACTGTTTCTTCAGGAAAATGTGGACTCTTTAAGCAGATACAGATAAATCTTGGGGAAAGGTTTGCACTAATGCTGAGAATAACGTTGCTCCCTACTTGCAAGATAGAATGCCAAAAAAAAGCACACCATTTAGACGAATATCGGTAAGATAACTCCATTCCCTTTGAAAACAGGCAGAAGAGGAGTCTGTGTTCTGTGATCAATGACCTGCTGCTTGGCTACAAACTACCTCATAATTCGAGAA
>VZRN01004996.1:1528658-1568900 GCA_013397935.1 Dasyornis broadbenti | reverse complement strand
GGGGGGGGGGGAACCACCATGGCATTTTCAGCTGGATAATTGATAATATTTCTTTTGATTTTTTTATTATATATTGAATAATATAGATACAGTTGCTTAGGTAACCTGCAAGGCAACCACTTCATCAACCCGCAGTCGAGTCAAAGCATCATCAAGGAAGTTTCTCCAAAATATCCAATATCTACTTTAACTGATCATCTAAACATTACTTTCTTGTGGCCACTGGCTTTCCCTTTTTACCTTCTCTGCTCTCTCTAGAAGGGTTTCAAACCCAACCTTGCCTGCTGGGCACCCAAGGAAAGCTGCCCTGAACCACAAACCTCACCAAGGCACAAGTTTGGAGCACTGGTTTGGATCCTGAGGGCAGGACACCTTTTCCAAACCCACTCTTGATGTAAATCATTTCCCTACTGGGACAAATCTCCATGTTCACCCACAATTACTGACTCATGGACATGTTCACTTGGAGGATGTGCTGAGCATGTGTAGGTCTCTGCAGTATTTTCCATGAAGATATGTATCCTCTCCGTGGGAAGGAGGAGGTTGTACAAAAACATTACTGAATTCTGTGCCCAACCAGCCTGCCTTCCTTCCTTTCTTTCTTCCATATTCCCAATGCAGGTGGGGACCAGCCTGGGAAGCAGTGACAGTGTTGTGTGGCGTGTCACAAAGGGTAACTGCCCAAAGCCTGCCCCTCCAGCAATTTTATTTAGTTATTTACAGCAACATTTACAAACTTGGTGGACTAAATCCCACAGTCGGTCACCACAACAGAGCAACCTGCTTTCCTGAGCTGTATATCGCGGGAGCATCTGCTGATTAGGCAGTGACCAGAGATTTTAGTCTTTTTTCACAAAGATAGCTAAATGTGCATTTCCTGTCCCCAAATGAAGATCCCCAAACATGTGCATTTCAGCTGTTTTGCCTAAAGAATATTTGTTGCTGAGCAGAGACACATTCGTTTCTAAGAAAATGAAAATATAGAGAGAGGAAGCTAGAATTAACAATATTGCATTCCTGTGGGATTTCTGCTCACCATGCATCTACAATGAGTTCACGAAACAGTAATTTAAAATTCTAGGCATTAAAGATTTACATGGTAGCTTGGTCTTCAGCTTCAGAAATGCATAAACACTTTAACACAATAGGAAGGATCCTCAGAGATTTATCACAGTTGTAGGAGCTTTGGAAGTTCTTTTTGGGGTGTTTTTTTTTTTTTTCCTCCTCCTTCCAGCTCCACAAAGCCCAGATGAAGAGCTGCAAATCCCAGCTGTTAACAAGGGGGCTGAAACCCTCTGGTACTTCAGAGGGAGAGAGCAGCCAGAGGCCCATGAATAACACCACCATTAAAGGTGAGAAATATTGAAATATTCCAGAGTCTGTGGAAAAGGGCTCAGGAGATGACAGCTGGAAGGCAGCGAGGAGCAAAGTGATGGCACAGAGAAGGGAGCACCCAGTGGTGTGAGGAGGGGATGGAACGCATCAGGCAACGCACATCCATGATCCAAAGAAAAGCCAAACTGCCCAGGGGAGTGCCTGGCAGAATGAGGACAACATTTAAAAAGAAAGAAACAAACAAAACCACCACAAAAAAAAGAATACCTAAAAGGTTTTGAGGTTTTGCTACTTGTTTTAGATTATCCCAACTCGATCGGGTAAATCTCAATGTCTTGAAACCTGGCTCATTTATTTTGACACTGTAAGAAGAGCAATTACGTGCACACATGCATATATATATACATTTCTCAAAAAAGAGGCTCAGTTTGCAAGCTACTCATCAGTTGAAGTGTCTGAAAATAATTTCATAAACATCTAATAAGCACTTGGCATTTACAAGCTGTCAGGCACACAGCAATCAACATTTTCATGCCGAGTCTGGACTTCTGCCCTCTGTGATCTGCCCTCTCAAAAATTAAAAGTAAATTAAAAACAAATTTTAGAAATGAAAATTTGTATATTGTGCTCCTCTTTTCGAGGTGGTTTTACAGGGTTGTTTTACCTTAAAAAAAAGAGTTCTGGGTATAAAGCTACGTTGGGTAGATAACTGAGTATTTTTAAGAAAGGTGAAATTTAACACCAAGTACTAGTTCGTGGAAATAAATACACTTGATTTCCAACCATATGCTGGCCTAAATGGTACAAATGTTAATTGTAATTAACACATGGGCAGAAAAAACCCAGAGAATTGTTCCAATCCAGCAGAAGAAAATAAGAAAGAATTTTTAATGGAATTATTTTAAATTGGATATAAAGCAAGTAAATTACCTAAGCTATTAAAGCATTTTGATTAAAAAAAATTTACAAAGAAATATTCCTGAAAATAGAGTATTTAAAATTTTTATTTTCAAATGAAACATTCTTTTTTTAGACCTGCTTAGAGAATAAGTAATCTGAATGTAAATAACATGAAGATTCAGTTAAATATTTTGTTGCATGCCAATCCAATACACTTGTGAGAAGGCTGATTGATTCAAAAAGGAGAAGCTGATGAAATTAATCTGAAACAAAATACTTTTTTCTGGTTTGACTGGAATAAAACCAAAAAACTCAGCTGAGAACAGGAGTGAGAGGATCCCCAGCTCCCCTGAGAGCCCAGCCCTGAAGTACTCTCTATCCTACAATGCCTGACAAAGTACTTCTGTTTCTCCAGAAGACGTGTGATGAAAGAAATGGGCTTGAGATTGGTGTTTTAAGTCAATCCACGGACCCAACACAGAACAAAACAGACCACAGTTCTATCTAAATATAAATTAAAATTCTATATAAATTTAAACTGCAGTGCCAGATGCTAAACACGGTAGTGAATTGGAAACAGCGATAAGAAAAGGGTGCTAAGTATCATTAATGGGGTGAGCTGTGCAGTTAATAGACCATTAGGTTGTCTCCCTGTTCAATGTGAAGGCTTTGAGCATTATTTTTCCAAGCACAAAGACATCCTCAGTCCAACTCAAATGACAGACTAGAGCTGCTCCCACTGCAGGGGTCACCATTAAATACAGACACCCAGACAGGTGACAAACCTGCTTGGAGTTACCAAGGAAAGTGACCAGGCACCCACTAAAGCCTCCCTACCACTCCCCTCCACAGCTGGACAGGGGAGAGAAACTGTAAAAAAGGGTTCATGCGTTGAGATAGGGTCTGGGAGAAACCACTCACAAAATATCGTCACAGGAAAACAGGCTCCAATTAAAGATATTAATTGAATTCATTGCTAACAAAATCAGAGGAGGATAATGAGAAGTAAAATAAATCTTAAAAACACCTTTCCTTCACTTCTCTCTCCTTCCCAGCTCTTTCTCCTCCCCCAGCAGTGCAGCAGGACAGGGAATGGGGATTATGGTCAGCTCATCACGAGTTGTTCTGTCACTGCTCAGGGAGAGGAGTCCTGACCCTGCTCCACTGTGGCGTCCCTCCCACGGGAGAGAGTTCTCCAGGAACTTCTCCAACATGAGTCCCTCCCACGGGCAGCACTTCTCCACAAATTGCTGGATGGTGGGTCACTCTTCCGTGGGGTGCAGTCCTTCAGGCACAGCCTGCTCCAATGTGCTAATCACCTAATGGCTATGAATGGGGTTTATAGGCAGCTTGCTGACACCTAAATAATGCTTACTTCTATATCTAAGCTCTCTGACTGGGATGCTCATTCTAGACACGATTTATTAAAAACCCACAAACTATGGAAACAGATGTGTTTGTACACCAGAAATAAAAGCAGATCATTCTTCAAAAAGGCTGAGAGAAAACAAATATTTTCTTCTGACAGAAATGCAACAAATTTTCTGCATTTCCAACGAGATCAAGAACAACCTTTTCCACGCACAGAGGGGCAAGATTTTACAAAGTATTCACCCAGAACTAATGTCACAGTACCAATTCCCAGGGGCTGCTCATTAAAATATCATAGCACTAAATAGAGAGGGCATCAAATGCACATTTTCCTAAATTCTTCAAATGCCAGCAGATGAAGAAACGCCTCTCAGGATCTCACTCAAGAGAAAAGGAGTTACAACTGGAAGACAAACAGGACAGGCTTTCTTTTCACCCGGCTGACCCCATATGACCTTGCATCATACTGGATCCTTAGTTTGAATTTGGAGCCTGTGCCAAGTCCTGCGCTGGTTTCAGTGGCCATGGCCAGGCTCGCTGACCGTGCAGCACGGCAAGGGGTACAATTTCCCTGCCCACCTATCCGAACACTTATTTTTTTCTAACTTAGTATGATACTTATTTTACCCAGAACCACAAGGTGAAAAAAATAATTACTTCTTTACACGACAAGGAGAGAGCCCTGCATGCACATCCAGTCCTCTGGAATGTTCTCCTGAAAGACCCAGAGGAGCCCAAGCACGCCTTTCCACACCAGTGCATCTGTCCAGCACTCGGCTCCGTTAATTCTGTCAGGTTTAAGAGAGTTCATTCTTGTTTTCTGTGGTGTGCTCTCATCTGTCTGTTCTCCATCACAGGTTTTGATTAACATTAAAACCGATACCGTGTCATGAGTGAAGTCACAGCTGGGCAATTCACACAGCTCTAGAGAGAAACGTTTTGGAGCTCTTTTCCACCGTCCCTAGCTAGGCAGCCCAGCGTCTCCACAGCATCTGCTTCACACGGCAATGACCATTTTTTCCCTGCTAGTTCATGCTGCAAAACAAATTTCTCCTCTAGGACAGATACTTTTCCGGCCTGAAATGCTACATCTGTTCCTAAAGCACCAGCAGAAGCCCTTCAGTGAGCTGTCAGATTCGCCAAAACCTATGGGTTGCACACCCTCGGCAGGCGTAAATCAGCCTGGAGCCTGGAGTGAAAAAAGTGAGGAAAATCAGGTCACACCAATAAAACCTCACCTTTATTTCAGATCTGGTCTACACAACCTGATGTCTTCAATCTAGCAGAAAATTCAGCCTTTACTAAAAACAGGTCATTTCTTTTGGGGGCAGAAGGGGAGACTGTGGCCCAGGGAGGAGTTTCTTTCCAGGCTATCGCTGCGACATTCCCAGCCCAGCAGCCCTGAGCAGCACGGCTGTAACCTTGGAAGAGCATCCACAGCACCTGGCTCTCCTGATTAACAGCCCTGCCCTCAGCTATTCCATGGCAAACATTTACAACAAGTGGAAAAGCTGGAGGTGAATCCTCCTCACGGGGCAACTCACGTTCTTGCCTCGATGAAGCTCACTAATAGGTTTAGTACGTTATTATTAAAAAGATTTTCTGTGTGAGGGATTTTCTTTATAATCCACGGTCCCAGGGGACATGGAAAGCACACTTTTCCAATTAGTTGATAACCATTCTTTTATTTTTCAAACTGCATAAGTAACCACAGGATGATCAAAATCTGCATTAAATGACTCATTTATGCTCACACACCTGCTTCTACAGAACATCCCAGAGCAGAGTGCTACAGAACACGTACACCAAAATGACATCAAAGGGAACTGGAAGAGTCAGAAGCCCAATTTTGCTCTGATCCAAGACAAAGAAAATTGACAGGTTAAACCTCTAGGAACTGAGAAGATAAAGTACATTTATATCTATCACCTCCCATTCCATGTTTAGTCACCAAAAGCTGTGTGTTGCTTGTATCAGTCAAAGAGCAAAGTGATACAAATTACAATACTGTATTTTCTCCTAAATAGCCGTGCAATTTTTTGTAACTTATTCAAATGCATATATAATGCAGATATTTCTTGCACTTGACATTACTACAGATCCACAGACAACTGCAGGTTGCTAAATCCTGAGAAAAACACCTCCAATTCCTTAAAAAAAAAAAAAAATGAAAATAAGCAAAACATATGAAAAAATTAAAAAGAAAATTATTAAAACTTTGTTCTTTCTTTTCAGTTTACCAAGCATAAGGCACACCAACTCATTAGGCAGAAGTAAACTTGTTTCCCCATCATCATTAATACATCTTCATGATTCCTTAGCAAATTAAAATCAATTTAGAAAATCATCTGCCGCTTGTATTGCAAAACAATACAATAAAGTAGGAAATACTTCAGAAACTTCTTTTCTGGAGAGAAGTCATTTCTTTTCGGACACACTGAGTGACCGCTGTGCACACACAAAGGCCTAAGAACATTCCTCTCTGAAGCACAAATACATCTTGGCCAGGTTTTACATTTTTCTCAGCAACTTTCGGCCAAACTAGCCCACAAAACCCTGAGGTGAAGGGGTTATACAAATCTGAACTGTCAGCATTACAAGAGCAGCCCCTCTGCCTTTTACCTCTAGAGCAGCTCTGCAGCAGGGCACAGGTGTTTTTTACAGTACCATGTAGGGTTTTCACTGAACTACTGACTCAAACAAAAACAGGAAATTCAAATATTTTCAACCCAGAGGTGCTGAAATATCACTGAAAGTTTAAAGTGTAGCAGTATCACCCACATTTCAGGCAGACAGCCTGAAGCTCTCAGTCACGGCATTAAACACACCTTGGTGCAGGGATGGTCTGTTTAATGCTTGATTGAGCTAAATATACAAAAACATGGCTCATTCTTTTAAATATTATTTCTTGACTTTTTAAATTAGTAGTTACATTAATATGTAAACATTTCACAAATAAAGTGAGGTGGAATGGTGATTTGACTTACAGGATAACCCTGGGTTATTATTATAACCCTCTTATTCCCAGACTACACATAAACAGAGCAGATCTTCTGCCCTCCATCTAGAGACAAGAGGATTAGAAGTCACAAAAACTCTCTGATCCTGGAGTTTGCCCTGATTCTCCTTCCTTCAAAAGAGCCACATATGGATCTCACCAGCTCATTCCTCCAGCCTGACTCTCAGGAAACCTGGAGAAACTACAGCTTGGTCCCTCAGCACTTGCGTCTCACATTTTCACGTGATGGTTGGAGAGAGAAGGGAAAGATCACAAAGGGCTTTCTAAGGACAAGGAAAGTGAAGATCTGTGGGGCTGAGAAGTGGTCACTGTCCTCCTCTCCCAAACACAGACACCGGACAGGTCCCATTCCCAATGCCCCACCTCTTCACAGCAGCTCTGCTGGAGGCAAAAGGGACAACTGGTGCTACCAGTGTGCATTTATTTGTTGTAGAATGAGAAAAGATAAGGAGTAAGTGCTAAAAATACATACCATGCTGGAACTGCGACTCACACCCACTGCCGAACTCCTGCCAAACCTTTGCAATACTCCCTCCGCTCCCAATAATCCCTTCTCCAGGACACAGCCCCAGATGTGACAAATGCCGTGCTCTGTCAGCCGCGCTACGCCGGCACCTTGGGGATGCTGCAAGGTCGCAGCACAGCAAGCACGGGCACCATGCTGCAGCCACAGCCTGGCACAGCTGGGCACGAGGCAGCAGGGCAGCCTGGCTTGGAGATTGTTTTATTTTAAAACAAAACTCCTTTCACTCGCACACCTCCTCCGGCCAACCCTCCCACACATGCCCAGAGGAGTGTGTCCGGGAATGCCGCCCTGTCACCTCAGCACCTGCACTGGGCTGCCCACAGCAGCACTGGGGAAAAGCCCCATCCCACTCCTGGGGTGTTCCCCAGGAGCAGACTTCTGCTGGGCTAAGATTTCTTTCTCTCTGTCTACTCCAGCCTTCCTTTTCACCTTCCTGCAAATACCTTTTGACGAAGAGCTCAGTGACGCCCTGCTTACAGCATACTCTTTGTTTCAGACTGGGTAAGTCCCTCGTCATTGTCATGTCCTGAGGTGTAGTTCATTCTGGCACACTTTTTCTGCCATCCCTTCCATTCCTTCGGCACCCAGACACCCCCAATCTCACCATTCCCACCAGACCTCCCTGTAACAAATGACCATGAAAACATATTCTCCAGATTTACAGTTTCAGCTGTGATATCCATTACACAATATTCCATAACACACTTTGCTTGAAGTCGCTTGACGCTTTTTCCGACACAAATCCAGAAAAAGCAAGGAAATGGCAAACAAGTGGAAGCTTTCTAGTAGGTGTTTCACCTACCACAGTCATTGAGATCAGCATGAAGGAAGACTGATGGTGAGTGAGAAACTCAAGGGAGTAACTATTTGGGGAAGGATGACATGATAATAATATTATAAATGGACAACCAGTTAGGTCAAAACAACATGAACTTCAGAGATTTTCCTCAATAATCACTAATTTAATGGCCTGCCAGACTTGGAGACCACACAAAGACAGGTCTTCAGTGCAAAGGTGCTGCCTTGGGGAACGGCCTCAGAGTACTCCTGGACAGAGTGGGGAGGCTGCTGTCCTTTCTGTCCTCCCAAGACTCTGCAACACAATGGATTGCTTAACAACAGCATTCCAATCACTGATAGAAATGGGACTTTAAATCTCATCTGGTGGCTTCAAGACAATTATAAACAAAGAAAACGAGTGCTTTTTTTTAAAGTGAAATTAATGGAAATAAAAAGTATTAGTAAGTCTAAAGAGCTTCTCACAAAGATGCTTTTGATGTTATCTGGCGAAAATTTTAATATATAGGAAGCCTGAAGGAGAGCAAACTACTCGGTGGCAAAGCAACCTCTCCAGTCAAACAATAAATTTTTAATCCCAGCTTTAGCACACAGAAGCAATAGATTTCATTCTAACATTAAAAAAAAAAAAAACCTCACTGACAAATACAATGAAAATATACTGTGATCCTCATAAAAACCAAAAACAGTGACATTTAAGATACGTTAAAAAATAAGTGAAACTTCAGTATCCTAATAGGAATGGTTCCATAATTCATACGTAAATGTTCATTTATTTTTTACACATCTTGTAATGATAATTCACCAAGAAAATCATGGAATTGTGAACTCAATAATCATGCTGTGTGCAAAATGAAGCAGAGGTTAATCTAGTAAAGTATCCCTCCATGTGCAATACCAAGCTGATCCTTTCATAATGTGATATTTTAAAATATAAAGTGCCATTACAAAATTCTATTATTTGCTGATGCAGTATCTGACACAGCTGGCAGGGTGACTTCTCAAGGGTCTCACAGCAAGTCAGAGGACAACACATGCAAAACCAAAGGCAGAGTCTTCTCTCAGAACCCTGGGTCTGAGCAGCTTAATGCAATGTTCTCCCTTTCTGTAATTTCTACTGACATAACATAAAGATTTTGTGCAACAGTGCTGAATATCCCATTTAATCAAAAACTGAAAGCTGATGTTATAAACATTACTCAAATTGGAAAGTCAAGTGTTCCAAAATTAGAAATGTTCCTCTTAGAACAGCCTTTGATTGCAGACCCTTTCCTCCAAATCCTTGCCTCATTCAGCAAAGGGACTGGATAGCAATCAGGAATTAAGACGTCAGTTCATGGATTTTTTAGTCATCCCTTCATACCATACAGTTGCCATATTTGTTGCATGCACCATGTTTCAGTCATGAGCTCCTGTTTATCACTGAGGATGATGTCCCTAACTAAATTGTCTCATCTGTTCCCTAAATGAGGGGAAAAAAAAAAAAAAAAAAAAGGAAAAAAAGATAAGTTTTCACATCAGGAATCTGAGGTACAGGAAAATTTATGCCAAAATTAATCCACTCCTTACTTTTGGATAAAAGATTGGAATCCCAAGAACCTGGTTTTTCCAAGTCTATTGCTCTTGGGGTGTCAGAGCCCAAAATAGATAATAATGATTCATTTTCTATACTGTCTTTTAAAGAGAAGCAAGACAGGAATATGTAAATAGAAACAACTGATGTGTGTGTGTAAGTACATGGTATTGAGAAACTGAAAGGACTCAAACCCTGTGCTAGGGTTTTTACATGGGGTTTACGCACTTTTTCATGTCCTTACAAAACAATCCACCTCTTTCTCTCTCTGGTAGGGTCCTCAAAGACATTCTGATTCACACCTCTCTAACTGTACTCTGAGCACCTGTATTCATGCATTTAGCTCTGCAAGCTGCTGCCCTTCTTTCAGGTTTGAAAGATGCAGAAAGGCTTGTGCATCTAAAACATGGAATTCTGCCAACTCTGCAACAAGATGTGCCTAACAAAACATCTTATCTGTAAACACTGTCCTGCTTATAACCCTAAACCATCCCAGCTGCAGCAGTGCCATGAACAGGGGGAGCTGAAAAAGCACAAAGACCGTTACACAGAAAATAAGTCTGTAAGATATCTTTTTTCATTCATCCTTTTATCCTCATCAGAGGTTTTGCAAACATTTTATGGACAAAAGCATCAACAGAACAAGTACAAACCCTAACCCCTAACAAGCCAAAGACAGAGGGAGAGGTATACAAACTCACACTTATCCAGTTCTGTACAGACAGCAAAGAAAAAAATTTTCACACTTGGTCTGTGAGTTACAAAACATCAAAGTCTGATTGCAAATGACCCTAGGATTTGCATTCTTTAGAAATAAAAGTCTTAAAATTGTAAATATGGAGAGCAATATGCTCCATAGCTATTTCCAGTGAAACTGGTGCTCCTTGGGAAGGTGTAAACATTTCTGCTGAATTAGGAAAAAGTCAGCTATTGATTGCAAGGGGTTAAAAATAGCTAAGTCAAGCAATTAAAAAATCATTAGTATTTGTATTTTTCTTTGTTGCTGTTGAATGCAACAAATATCTCATTTAGCAGGAATATTCATGGTTAAGAGATGATTTCTCTGCAGAAGAAAGTGAGATAAATGGCATATTTTTAGGAAATGCTATTAATTTCCAGAGTGGGTTTTGATGTGCTCCAAATAGCCATATTTCTGGCTTGCCCACAGTTACAGAAATCAGTGCTTTCCTAGAGGAGTTTGCCTTGATATGTTTGCTTCATTTTTCATACCTCTCAGCCTTAAACCAGGAGGCAAGATTGGTATCCTTCTCTTCAAAAGATTTCACATGTCCAAGCAATACTTTCATTTAAACGACACCACAAAGTGTCATTTTATGTTTATGAAGTAGTTTGCTTATAATGCAAGCCAACAGCATATTTGGAACTGTTAAATTAAATGTAGAGCTGCCTCTGCTTCACACACTGAAATCAAGAGAGGCAGGATCAAAGCTGCTATATTAGTCACTTTCACTAAGTCAAACTGGCTAGATTTTATCTGTCATGAATCAGTGTAAATCCACTGATGGTCAAAGCATGCCAAGGAAAGACCTGTCCACTTTAATATTGTTTCATAATCACATAAAGTACATATTCTTCATGGAAGCAAGCACAACATGTCCTGCTTCAATAATTTAAAATTCTAATGATGCTGTTACTTGCAATCACCTTGCTCGGAAAGTATCAATTTTAAGAGAGGATTTGGGATTTCTCTTTGGAATTTATTTAAATGGTTTTAAAAGAGCAAAGAGGGATTCCTTTGGAGTAAGTCCTGACTGTAATACTTGAGCAGCACTGATGGCATGGCCAGTGAGGTTGTGGAACCTTTTCTATTCCCAGAGAAGGAGGCTGTGCCCAGGCAAAGGGAGATTTTCTGAGCCAGAGCAGGGGGAAAGCAGCCGGGACAGGCAGGCCAGAAGGAGATGGGGAGCACGTAGGTGGTGTGTGCAGGCAGGGAAAGTGTGAGAAAAGAACTGATGCTGTGGGATCAGAAATTATGCATCCACACATTTTATACAAATCGTTTCCAAGCACAGGCTGAAGTAACGCTTCAGGCATGTAATGTGACAGTAAAGCCCTAAAACCAATCTCACTGGGTGGACAACAATGAAGGAAGAAGAAAGATTTAGACTTGTATTGGAAAGCTGGAAAGGGACTGTGATGCTCCCTGACACTGGATGACAGATTTATCATTAACTGAAAGGATCGAATGAATGCACCTTAAAAAAAAACAGGTGACAGAGCACGTGAGAAAGACTAGGAATTTTTTTTTTTTAAGACTATCTCAGAGAGAAGTAGACATTTTTACAAAATGCATAGACATAATACCAAAAAAAAAAAAAAAACATTAAAATACTCATTAGAGAAATACAAGTTAAATCAGCATGTGAAGAGATTCAGATTTTCCTCTCAGGCTGTGAGATGCAGACTTTCAGGGCAGCAGCTTGGCTTGCATTTTGATAGTCAGAGCAAGCAGATATTCATTCACCTGCACGCTACCAACTAAAATGTGTTGCAATTATATTCCACTTAAAAAGATGTTTTTCAAGTGACTGTCTTAGAAATTCACTTTCCCGCATCAGTCACAGAAGGCTTCAGTACTGCAACAGCCTCTGCAAATATAAAACCTTGCCCCATTGTTATACCAGCTCCTACAAATCTGAGACTCATAAATCAAAACTCTGTTATCCTTTCTACAAAATACTAACAGGCTTTAATTAAGCATGTAGTAGTTAAATCAGAAATACTTTCATTTTGTGTGTCCTGTATACTCGGCACCCAAGGGAATAGCGTGAGAGATTCCCGCAAACCTGAAATGGATTTTGGACTCCAGGGCTCAGCTTTGGACAATAATTCCTTGTATGAGCCTCTGGACAGTATTTAATCTCTCCATGTTTTTGTGCCCCACTTGCAGTAGGTGTAAAAAGTGATCATTTGAGAGGCAGTGGTCTCATTTGAATTATTGTAGTACTTACACAAGTTCAGTGGAACTCTTGAAAAAAGGGATGAATAAAGGCATTGGCATACATCCTCATGGCAAACCTTTCCCTAAGCAGGTAGAAGAGTGAGGTATTTCAGATCTAGGAGGAGTGGGGGTTTATCAGGAAGGATCTGCCAGCTAGACTAACTGCCTGGCTGGTTAGAGACCTCTCCAACCAGGGCTATGACAGGGACACACACCAAATGAGAAAGAGGCAAAAAAAGAAAATCCCAAATCCATAAAATAATTAGTTTTCAATGTTACTGTAGAAACAGTGACGCGTAAAAATTCACCAGCACAAAACTCAGATTGTGATCTGTTTATTCTAGAAGGTTTCTATTTACCAGAACGACCCAGATGATCAGTTAGTATAGCAAACACTTCCATGCAGTTCCCTGGAAAACAGCTCACAGTAATGAACAAGGCACAAAGTAAACACATCTTATAGGAAATTCACTCTCATCACACGGTGTTAGAACTGCTGTTATAAATCCACTGCAAACAGTCACAGCTCCCATCAGCCAAAAAGAATCCGCCCAAAGCGTCTAAAATTTGCGGGAGGTTATAAGAGGTCTATCCTGATGGGATTAACAGCCTAGGTCTGAGCTCAGAACATTTGTATCATCAAAAAATGTAAATTTGGTCTTTGAAGTGGTCTTCCTATAATGAACCTCACTGGTTTTTAACCAAAGGGTACAGAAACTGCAGAACACAAAAATTTTGAAAATCGGTTTTAAGTTGAGCCCTTGATGCTGTGACTGAGGCAACAATATTCCTTGCTCTGGATAAAAGAGAGTAATAGTTTAGTATTGGAAGACACAAAAGGATTCATTTTGCAGCATGCAGGATCTAAGCAGCACTGCAATGATTTCTTTTATGGCCTTAAAGAAATAAATATTGAATAAGTAAGGAGACAAACCTTTTTCAGATTTCATTTTCAAAGCAACTCTGAAATGGCTATTTTGGGGGGTTTGTTGTCATGCAATTGTTCCTGAATAAGAGTTGCTACTAACACGAGACCGAGTCAACATCCCTGTGGAGAAAATGCAGTTCTTCATGTTTCCTTCCCATGGCTAAGGAAATATTTTTATGGAGTAAGCCATTCTGGGGGAAGAACTCTGAATTTTCACCCCTTCCAGCACAAGCCAGCCTTGCAGATGGCAGTGAAAAGAAATTAGTCTGGACGCCACCAACTGTAAGATCAGTTGTGCAGCAGGATTCTCCTGTTCAGACAGAGAAGGAACCGTAATACACAGGTACTTTCAGCCATTCTGCCACAACACTTGCAAGACATTATTTCGAAGTGGTAAGTAAGGAAGCAAAGCCAGTGAATCTTAGTCCTTGGGTTAATGGAAGGCTGATGGTACCTCTGAGCTGGTTTTGGCTGCCTTTCTGCTCAAGAGTCCTCCCTACTGGCAAATATTGTCTGCAAATTACCAACTGTATGTACATCACAAAACAATACCATGGTAATAGGTATATTAAATTTGTATTTATCTATTCTGTGCAGGAATAAAATTCTACAGCAATAGAAGGCATTAAAGGCAAAAAGTTGTTCTAACACTGACTTACTGCTTCCCAGGAGCACAGATTAACACCTAGGGTAGCTGGTGAGAGGGAAGCTGCCTAATAGGCAGCAGCGAGTTGGTAGATGTGTCACTAGAGCTCCATCAGCAGCTGCATAATGAAAAGATTAGATATTGGTTACATTTTGTCAGCCTTCCCCAAAGGACTTATAGCTCCCTTTCTGCCCCCTGGCTAGTACATAATCACCATCCAGTCAGAAATCTGCATTCCGTGATGCACTGGCGTGTATCCACGGTGGGATGGAGAAGCCTGTTAGTCATACCACAGAAAATGCATCTGTGAAATGAAAGTAAGCTGTGAAAGGGCTCAGGAGTTAGGAGCAATAAATAAAATGCTTGTTCTGTTAACAAACACTCATTCATTCTTCTAACCTCTCTACATTATCAAAATTACTATTACAGGCAACAAATGCAGAAGCAGTATTAGGTAATACCCTCTCAGACACTATAATAATGCATCTTTCTCATCATATGTTGGCAGCAGGAGAAGCTCTGAGTTTTTCGTCCAGAGAATCCAGTGAATTTGTCATGCTAGCCAAACAGAAATGTATGTGTAGCTCCATGTTTTTCTTTACAGCCTAGATCTTACACCAGTTCTGTTGGCTCCCTCTCTATTACATTCAATTTTTTTTTTTCTCCACACGTTCTATCTCTGTTTTTCTCATCCTGTGGAACGTTTGCAGGGCTGATTTAATGGGCAGTGCCCATCGCAATCACATGCTGTTTCCTGATAACTTCTGAGTTAACCTCCAGAAGATGCACTGCTCCTGTCAGTTCATAAGATATGAGAACAGCAAGTGTAGGACATCGTTCTTCAGATGGCAAAGGATTTTTAGTAAAGCTAAATCCCCCCAAAAAAGCAGTAGACAGGGCACAGCAACAATTTTTTTCCTACCTAGACAATGCTTAGGACTCAGAAAAGTGCTTTGAATGGATGCACTGAGTGTTTCCAATGACTGGGACGCACTTAGCAAGATCACACTGAAAACAAATACATACATGTATAAAATAAAATACAAAATGAGCCCAAGAAATTTAATAGTTAAGCTGTTCCATGGTACAACAAGTATTTAAATAGAAGCAATAGCCTATGCTAAGATTTTAACAGACTGTTCTTTTAGTCTGGTTTTGTGGGATTACTAAACACAATTCAGCTTCATTTTGAAGATCCAAGTTTTATCCATTTTTCCTGTCCCATTTCCAGCACTGGATTTTTTAATTTTTGCATAAAGCATGTGCAACACAGAATTTCTTAGGAGTTCCTTGCTCTCCCACAACTACACTACAATTTATGTGCCATGTTATTCCATTTCTGACTTAAATGCATCCGATTTCCCTGCAATTTATTTTATTTATAATAAAATCTAAAGCCAGTTGGCATATTAGTGTGTAAATGTACCTACTAACGGGAAGGGATGTTATGAGTAATATCAAATGATTAAATTAGGATTTCCATTGTCAGTAAGGAGTATCTGCTACATCCTCTACAACGCTCTAAGAGTAACAGAGACTGAACCAGACTACGCTGTCTATAGGACATTTCACAAAAACAAAGTGAGAAACAATCACCACTTTTGCACACCCTGGAGAAGGAAGTTTGAGGTTCTGAACTGATTTACTCCCAGAAGATATCAACTCAAATGCTACTCTTGGTAAAAAATATTAACCACAAAAAAAAAAAAAAAAAAAAAAAAGGAAAAAAAAAATGAAGGCAGAGACAGAAAAATACAGTCAAGAATTTCTCAAGCTCTATGTAAGCTATAAAGTGATTGCCCCTCATCTCTACATTCACACTAAAGTCAGCAAATACTGTGAAATAATAATGTGTAAACCACCTGGGGAAAATATCATTTTGGGCTGCATGGAACAGTTAACAAGTTAGACAAGTCTTTCCAGAGAACATTTTGTTGAGTGTACTGAGTTTCGATGCTTCTTCCCACAGCCATGCCAGTCGAGTTTTCGTGCTGCTCACAGTTCATCTGAGAACAGCCCGGTTTGGAACAAGTAAATAACAAGTGACAGGTGTGACTCAGCCAGCTCTAACTAAAACTGAAGCCGTACAGTAGCTATTGACAGATTGAGGGGGGAAAATGGGAGGAAGGAGAGTTGTGATGATGGTCTCGGCTGAAGAGTCCAAGGGATATTTACACAGTCAGCAGATCGACTGGTACAGCCAGGTCTAATTCGCAGTGGGGCTGTGGCAGCAAAGAAATGTGTTTATAAGAGATAGAGAACGACAAGGCTGTGGCAAGACATCCACGCTGTGCCTGGCTGCAGGGTAATCAGTCCTGGCCAGCAATAATGCCATCACCTCTCACTGGCAAATAGCTGAATTTTATTTCCAATGTGAAATTGCAACCTTTCAGACATATGTAACAAAAAGCCCTGATGAATCTTAGGTATTGTGTTGCTTTATCCACCACAGAATTATGAAGCCTTTTCAAAATAAGTCTAGCTGGAGAAGTTCTTGGTGCAGCTTGAAAAGGACACCCTGATTACGGTGCAGGATTGCATATGATGATCAACATTATCTCATGTTTTCTCTGTCGTCTGCTGGCGTTCTTCTGCCCATTTGTGTAATTTTGCTCCTGCATACCAACTGATTCGATGTTTCAGTTGATTTAAGAATTACAGCTGACATATTTTATCTTGTCAAAGAGCCTCTTGAGGAACATCAAGCCAGGAAGCAAGATACCA
This sequence comes from Dasyornis broadbenti, assembly GCA_013397935.1. NCBI lineage: Eukaryota > Metazoa > Chordata > Aves > Passeriformes > Dasyornithidae > Dasyornis > Dasyornis broadbenti. Next base: position 1,552,118 of record VZRN01004996.1, on the reverse strand, counting down.
GAGGGAGGTTACTTCACTGCCCTGGAGCGGGGAGACCTGCAGGGTGCAAAACCCTTGATACCACTTGACGTCCAAAGGACAACAGTGGGACAGACAGAGATATGGAAGAAAAATGACGATGAAAATGCAGTCCTTCAATCAGATCATGTGTGCTGTAAAGATCAGATTTTGGCTAAGCAGACCACTGCTGTGTATAGGAGTGCACGCAGAGCAGGACAGTGGCACTGGCAAACTACATAAGATCACTGCTGCCACTGGAAATAGTGGCCTCAGGAAACTGCAGTACAACAAAAAACTAAAAACACTGATGCTTTATCTCCCAAGAAGATCCCTCACATTAGCACTGCATTTCTGCTTTTTACTTAAAACTGAAATTTTGGATCATTTCAGAGTGAGCTGGAAGGAGCTGTGGGCAGAATCCTGAGAGCAGCATCACAAAATGCCTGAGTTGAGCAGAGCCAATTTTCTGCAAAGCATTTTGCTGCAAGGCAGCAATACCATCTACTTCCCTCTCAGTTCTGCTGATAGTAGTTATGTGCTGCTGGATCACTCTATGTAATGACCCATGTTGAAATCATTAGGAAATAGTCCATTAATGATTGACACAATAAACTGTGTCTTATTTAACTGTTCCATTGTCAGAGCTTATAAATATAACTTTTCAGAGTTAAGCAGGTCAGCTCATTTCAGACTTAATTTTTCACTACCTTTGTTTCTAATGGTCTTAGCCAAATCACACAGGGATACTTCCAGCATAAATTAGAAACCCTGTGGAATTATTCCAATATGTGTACGGATGGTGAAAATGAAGCTGCAAGGCCAAATTTTACCTCCATGAAACTTCATAGGACACAAGGTGAGTTGAATTAAACCACTAGGAGGGGTGTTGAAGGGATGAATTTGAATCCAAACACTGATTATGTTTGGGGTTGCACTATAAAAATCTACCTTTCTTTGGTTTAATCACATATAAAAGCTGAGTCCATAATAATAAAATCACATATGCCCAGTTTCAGATCTCTGCTCCACAATCAAAATACCCACCATGGAACCTTGGGGGTCAAGCTCAGCTCCTGTGCTGCTCCCTTTGTCCCACACATGAGGAAGGGGGGGTGGCAGGGTGCAGTCAAGCACTCACAAGGGCAGCACTAGTGACAACTCACAGTGCACTACAAATAGACCACAGCTGCATAATTTAAATTCTCTGCTCTGGTGTAGGACCTGGATATTGCCGTCTTGGAATGAAGCAAACCATAAACAGACATGTCAAATATAATTTGGATATCAGTTTCACAAACTGCTAAGGAAGGATTCTTCTCTTTGCAGCAATTCTGTGATTTTGAAGTTTCATGCACTGTGTCATTTTGTTTTGTGGGTGACCTCCAATTCTGCACAGGCTTTCAGGTGTGTTGTTATAAATTTAAGTCTGAAATGAGCTGACCTGCTTAATTTAGGATGCCCATAGAGTTTAATGGAACAATTTAGTGCTTCAGGTTTTTTCATGCCAAAGGCTCCTGATTTCTCACAGCTACAGCAGAGACATCTAAACTCAAATTGTAATTTACAATGCTGTTATAAAAGCTTCTACACAATCTGGTCACATCCTGTTTCCCACAGGTGCATTCATTTAGTGGAAAACTTGCTTTTTTTAATTGACTCACATCTTCCTGGAAAATCTTTAGTGTCTCCCCCTCCCCGCTTTGGGGGACAAATGTACATGGTAATGTCAGGTCTTCACAAAATGGTGTACTTGGTTTTGCTGCAGAGCAGCACCTGTGGAGGTCAGTGCATCAGCTGGAGAAGGCACAGTGGTCACCTGTGTCACACAGGGGCAAGTTCCTGGCAGGGGAAGAAAAAATGAATAGATGGCACATGTTTCTGACAATTAGTTTGATTCCTTCTTGTTGGGAGATGCAAACTTCCGTAGAGGACACCATCTCAGACAAAAACTCGTGTTACCGATGTGCTAACTGCTTTTCCTACCTCTGCCTTCTGCTACCTACTGTTTTCCTGAGCCCTTTTGAGGCTGTATCTTCATTATTGCCTTCTTTCAAGCAAGGCAGCAGAAGCCACGCCTGTTGTGGCTGAGATGCTGGTACCACACAGTGTGTTCACAGCGAGACCACCTCTGCTTGCGTGATAAAATTTCTCCTTCCTGAAGGGGTTTTGTAAATCATCGCCTCGGACTCCGTGCAATGGTGCAGCACAGAGTTGTAGCGGTAGTTTGTTATCCATGGCAGTAGGATTGAAAAAGGAAAGAGCACAGCTTGGGTTTGGTTTAGTGCCTTTTAAAAGAAGTGTTACTGCGAAGGCATTGGGGTCTGACGGTGACCACACAGCCCTGCAGGTCCTGTAGAACAGACCCTGGCACTTTATTGCCTTCTTACGGTTCCAGTTGTGTGCCTGTGTGGTAACTGGAAGGGAGCACCTTAGAGAAGGTCACACAGAATGGATGAGGCTGGCAGGAACATCTGGAGATCGCCTGTAACAGCGGAGTCAGCCAGAGCAGGTGGCTCAGGGCCATGTCCAGTCAGGTTCCAAACACCTCCAAGTGTGGTGACTTCACAGCTTCCATGGGCAAAGCTGGAGCATTTGACCACCCTCACAGTAAAAGATGTGTTTGGGCCAAGGAGAATGATACTTTGGCACAACGAGTAAGCTGAGGTTATAAACTATTTTTTTTTTAATGGTAAAATACTATGAAATTCAACCAAGAATGATCTGTTTTCTGTGGAACTCCTGAATGACCCGACAGGAATTCACTGAGTCTTCCCTGCTGAGCTGCAGAGATTTTTAAAGGAAGTTTGATTTCTATAAAACCCACCAATTACAACCTTCTAAAATTCTACAGGCCTATTCTCCTGGGGTTGGTTATCCCAGAAATCCAGGTCAAGAGCGTGTTCACCTACCACTCACTCTAAAACTCAGACTAACTGGGGTAGGGCTGCACAGCACATTCTGCAGTTGGGCAGATGCCTTGATCAGCATTAGTGTTACCTCTGAAAGCTCTGCAGGTGATATTCACATTTTTCTTTCAATAATGATCCAATATGACCTAATCTGAGCACAGCAAACTGCCACTGAAGAATTGTTCACTACTAGCCAGACATCTTCAAAATAGACATAAAAGTAGCAGCTACTTAACTTTGGCTGCATATAAATAGATGTTCAAAGAGGGCTGATGCAAGCTTTTGATGCAACAGGATGTCCATAGGTGTGGGGCAGCCCAAGCGGTGCCAACTCTGGTCACTCACGCCACAAAACCAGAGGAAGAGCACCTTCCAAGCAGGGAAGGGCAATGTCTCTGTTCCTCTGTTTAACGCACCAGAGGCTGAGTCATCCCAGCTTCAACAAATATTCCTTAATTAGAGTCGCTCCTTTTATCAATACTAAGGAGCTCTGGAGAAATAGCTGTAAATATTTATTACCTTTTCTAGACTGAAGTACTTTTGCCACACTGCATCCCGCCAGGTAACTGCCTTGGCAGCTCCTTTGGAAGAGAATGAAAATTTCCCTCTGAAATGAGAGCTAATGCTGTGAAACACTTTTAATAAAGCATCATGAATCACGACGCACTGAAGACTTAAAAAGAAGGAAAGGCAAGAAATCCCCCAGTGCTGATGTACTGGACTGGTGCATGCGAGTTCAGTTCCCAGATCTCATCTGCAGCTTTGATCGTGGCACTCTCGATGTGACAGGCGGTGCCGTATCAGAGGCATCCCTGGTAGGAACTCTTGTGGCTGAGGCTGCTGAATTCTTTCCATAATGCCCTATTTTCACTTTTTTCTGTTTTCTAAACTGGAGTATTCAAAAGGAGGTTTTATACAGAGATGATCCTTAAATCAAACATGGAGATAAAGGCATGTGGGTTTTCAATAAAACAGATTATGGGGGGTTTTTTTAGAAAAGAATATTCAGGATGAAATTTGTTATTCTGTCCTCTCAGAAATTACTGCAGCTCTTTCTTTGAGAAATACAAGCATACAAATTCTTTTGAGGAGGAGTGTGAAATACAGAAATGTGTCATTTAGTGTCCCTATGATTATCCAGCCAAATCTACTCATTACGAGCAGCCTCTGAAAAATGACAATTCACTCATTCTAAAGACCTGATAGAATTTGGCAGCATTGTCAAAACTCCCTCTTCTCAACACATATTCTAAATCAGGCCTCAGATTTCTCAAACTAGACACTCAGAAAAAGAGTAAACTCGAATTTGATTTGAAATATTTTGCATTAGCATAGTGAACAAACCCTCTTGTGAGGGTTTACATTCAAAAGCACCGAGCCCATGGCAGCTGCCTTGTCCCAAGAGTCCTTTCCCTTTCGGCATGTGCTCTCCACAGCAAAAAAACACCTTCCAAATCCTACAGCTGAGACAGTGCTCTCACTGATAACAGCTCTTACTTCACAGCCCTGGTTCATTCCTATTTCTTGATCCATTATTTACCGAAATAGATAAAAACATTCAAGGGTTTAAAAAATAAGTAAGAAAAGAGACTGTGAAATCAAAGACTGTTCTGTGACATTCCCCTGTTTCCAGACTTCTGCACCCTCCTTGCAGCATCATTGCTGTGGCAGCGCCATTTACTCTGATCATACACTAAGAAAAACCAACAGCAACAACAGCTTCCCCTCACCACCAAATTGTTCCCAGCTCTGACTGTTGCACATTAAGGTAACAGCATTTCTTCTTTCCAAGTATATGACCATAAAGGGGCAGGTCATTAAATGATTTTACTCCACAATTTCAAATGGTGTCTGGTAATACTACCCAAGCAAGAATAATGATGAGTAATCCAAGCAGCTCCAAAAACTCCTTACCTTGGCTATAATTAGTGTGGCTTAGTGTGAGCTGTAAATTGCACTGCTTACACTTGCAACTTGAAATCCAGTCACCTCATGGCTCAATTATCAATACATATAGCTCCATAATAGTTCACTTATTTAATTCCTATAACAGGGAATTCTGCTAAATATGTAAAGACAATAGTTAGTAAATCACGATGCACCATTGGAGTGCTAGGATCAAACAGGAGTGCCATCAACAGCAATTCAACAAAAGCATTCACAGGGAGGTTTCTCCTACCTTGCTCAGCAATATTTAGCCATTTCCAATAAATTAATAGCAAATTAATTCTGTTTGCAATGCAGAAACTCCCCACAAAGAGCACACTTCAGCTGGAGAGAAGTTGTATGGAAGATGTTTCAGGTGCCTCATTCCACACTCTCCCTCCACTAACTGAGCCCCCTTAGATGAGAAATGAGCTTAGAGGTTCAAGGAAGAGAGTACAAAAACAGGTATCCTGTGTTATGACAAAAAATTACCAGGTGTGTATGAACACCAGATTTCCTGATGCAATAAAGCATTAGTAATAGGAGCACTATCAAACGTACACCTTGAGGCATCAGTGTAATACTGCTCATATAAATGGCATTAATAACACAGTGAGTGCACTGCAGGTGAGCAAAATCAACATTGCAATGAAATCACTACGTTCATTTAGAAATGAGCTCATTAAATATGCAAAAAAAATTAATGATCAGCCTTACACATGATTTTCCATTTTGATATGAATAGGAGTTTATTACACTGCACTTTCAGTCCAAATATCTGCCACAGCAATTTGATATAATTGGTTTTTTCTGTTAATTTCATTAAGTTACTTTCAATGCTTTAAGTAATAAAATGCTGACTCCATTTCACTGCTGACTGGCAGACTCTGCTCAGTGTACCTGGCTGACTATCAAGATTTAAACTGTGTTCATACAGTTCAAACACTCTGCAAGCCCTAATCCAGAGGAATTGCCGATGTTTCCTGAGGATAAGTAGCAGCCTACCTTAATGCAATGTTTCACAATAACTACATAGAATTCAGTAGTTTCCCAAGAATTAAAAATGCCAGAAAAGAAGGCAGTGGAAGAAGGGTTATGGAGCAGGTTAGATTGAAAAAATATTACCTTGGCATAACAGAAGGCATTTTTGGAGAACCTCATACTCTCTCTTCTTTATGTCTGCAAAATCATAATTGGAAAACAACCCTGAGCCACTGAGTTTAGTACCCATTATCCCAATCATGTAACGCAATGTCAACATTTATGGAAAGGATTAATTAAAAAATGCCCCCTGTAGCTCCCTGAAGTGAATTGGCTGTACTTTCAGCTAGCATAAGTGGCAGACAGACATTTTTCTCACTTGCAAATGCTTTCATCAGCAAAGACATCATGTCTGGGGAAAGGGAGCAAAATCTGGTTTTGTGGTGACAGAGGATGCTCACGTTTCCTGAACACCTGATTTAGGAACTATGCTGTCTGGATGGGACAGAACACCTACAGAGTAACCTGGGAAGCTGGATGGAAGAGGCAACCTACTCCAGATTAAACTCAAAGCAGCACAGAAATCTTTGCCCATCAGCAGTGGGCTGAACAGGACACAGAAGCATCATGAGCTGTTGGGGAAGGGTGATCTTTGAATCTGGTATTTGTATAGCAATTAGTAGTAAGAAGTCCAGGTTTAGAGAGATATGAAATAAATAAAAATAAATGAAAAGGGCCAGTGGGGATTCTCTATGCACTACCGTGATCACTTCCATGAAAGGTTATTCATTATTTCAAAAATCACCCTTCACTCATCATTTTCAGGCTAAAGAATTTTAATATACTCATTCCTCATGAAGCAAAGGGCAAGGATGGCAGTGATGGAGACATCCAGAGAGGTGGGCAGACAGGATAAACAGAAGTGTTCATCCATCTCCTCTAACCAACATGTCACAGTTCCCATGTTCCTGTCACATTAATTCCTTTGCGGAGCACCAAGGAGAGCGGTGATAGGAGGCCCAGGGAACCACCCTGTAAACGTGCACATCCCTTCCATGGCAATGCACAGGTTAAAGCACACATGCAAAGCCTGTGTGGCACCTTTGGTGTGAAGCGCTGCAGCGTCTGCAGTGCTGCTTCTCATTCCATAAGCTGCTGCTTATTCCACCAGCTCTGGATGAGTTTGTGTGTGTAATGTGTGCTGCAGGGAGCAGAGGCTGGAAGGCTTTCTCAATTCTTCCAAGTTTTCAAAATCGTTCTGTGAAAAGGCAAACTGGTGTGATTATTTCCAGTATTCCTGGAAAAGTCTGATGTAGCTTTGTGTAGAGGAGCTAAAAGGTAGTTTGGAAGGAAGATAAAGTCTGCAGCAGTAAAGAAGCAGTATGAGGTTAAATATCCCAAAAAACATGAAGAAATCCTACAGTCTGTTCAATTTAATGTCCCAGCTCCATGTCTGGCAGAGGTGTAAGCCTTGTGGCACCCCCTGGCCAAGATGGGAATGCAGCCTTGCTCCTCACTGCAGGTGGAAGGCAGACGTGCACCCACACACAGCGTGAGGAGGAGACACTGCTGTGCTGCAGAGCCCTCCCCAGCCACACCAACCTGTGTGATGCAGTGTGGGTGGCTCTCAAGTCACATGCAAATCAGGAGTGAATACAAATTTGAGGAAATAAATACAGGGAAAGAGCTAGTTTCCATTTCTTTCATATATTCTGAAATTGCAGTGATTGTTAATTCATTAACATAAATCACAGAGCTGGGCACCTGATATCAGATCAAATATTCATGAAAACAGCAACTCGAAAGATACCACCTTCACATAAACAGATGCTGGCCTTACAGAAACACGGGGGGAAAAGCAGGGATGTAGAAAAGCACACACATTTGCATACAAGCAATACATTTGTATACAAGCAATACATTTATATACAAATACATGCATTTACTTAATATGACAGTCTAGCACAGCTACCAAAACATTCACTGCCATATAAAAGAGCATGAAATACGTATGAACACATGTATGGGGCAAAGATTCTTTCACCTTTGAAAGGGCATTTGTACTTCTTGAGAGCTGCAAGTCAGAGTCAGAAGTAAGCAGCAGTCTTTGCTCTCAGGCAGCACTGAACAGCCCGAGCACATTGTAGCTGCTTAACTACTGCAAAATTAATGCTGGTGTGTGCCAGCTATTTTTAATTCTTTAGTATTAGCAACACGAAGGGCTGGTGCTTTATATTTAACACTAAAGGCAAGTAAAGAGACTTTGAGCTGAGCAAAAGCTGCTGAAGGAACTATCCGCAGAACGTAACCTTGCAAACAAACCAGAGAAGGCAGTGGCTGCATGGATGACAAAACAAACATGAAACTAATACAGAGATTGGAACAATTCATCACAAATGCCTCAGGGGCAGATTTACAAATGAGGCATGTAAGTGCCTCGTAAGACTTGCAGGAGCTGCCAGCAAACACCTACTCACTTGAGAAGCCACCAGCCCCTTGAAGAGGCAGTGCAATTTCTGTTCCTAAATTCCTCCAGTGATCTTGCAGGCTCCCATCTGCAACTGTAGGCACCCAAAGGCCTTTGTAACTCTCACCAGTCACTGCTGTGGTATTACTGACTCACCGAAAATTACTGAGCCCTGCTGCCTCAACTAGCTATGGCGCTTCAAACTGAGCTTTCAGAAACCCTTGGGTGCTTATAATTTTCTTTTCCCTTTGACCAAAGGGCAAAACTGACAAGAAATAGGACATTGTAAAACCTCAGCTTGTGTCCCATGAAAGCCTTGGTGTAAATCTTAGTTGTAATATTATACCCACTAATGTGTAGTAGAACTCCAATAGCTAAAACACGGGATATCAGGAATCGTGCAGGAGCAGAACAGGTTGCTGCATTAGGCTGTCACATTAAGAGAATGACAGGCAGAGTTCAGCAAACTCAAAATAGGGATGACTTCTTACTGGAATGCTCCCTTTTCACCCCTGTAACCATGGGAGCAGCTTCACAAGCCCTGACCCAGCTACCAAGGAGTGATGAGCAGGTCGTAGTTTCATTCCAGGAGGCAGCAACTGGGATGAGCAGGGAGAGAGAAGCTTCCAAGAGCCCAACTTGCTATTTACTTCTAAGCACTTTCTGAGAGCTCCAACGGGAACATATTGCTATTTTTGCTCCAAAGTTTATGTTAATTTCATCTTGTTTTACCATAAAAGCTTAAATCACACTTTGTGATAATGTAAATCACTGATCTGAAAACTCCCCACTGCAGCACGTCCTCTTTTTTTTCTCTCTCCAAAGAAATGGCTGAGCACCAGTGATTTGCATCACCTCTTCTTGGGATTAGCCACAAACTTGATTCCAGTTAGTTAACAATTGCTGAATAATCCCTCAGAGGGGGGGAAAAAAAAAAAAAAAAAAAAAGTCTTATTTTGAGAAAGTTGTTGAGTGTTTGTCACTTGGTATCTTAAATGCAAGATATCTTGGAAGAAAAAATACAATTTTGTATCTTTGAAATATGCACTGAGGAAGTTTGGGGAGGTTTGTTTGATTTTGGGGGCGGGGACAGGGTTGACAATTGCACTGTGGAAAACTGCTGAAAAGATGAAATTACTGCCACAGTGATAAACACAGGACCCAGAGCTGCAAGTGAGCACTCAGGAGGGTAATGCACATGGAATAAAAGAGGGCTATTGCATGTGTACATGTGTTTGTGTAAACAAGACCAAGTGCTGACAGGATTTTTGTTTCAAATGAGAAAAGCCTGGAGAAATAGGTCAGACTTTTTAAGAGATAATTTGTATTTCTTGGTACCGTGTGTCGTGGGAAAGGAACAACTGTGCTTATAATGTCTTTCTAGCTGCACTTATGGCGGTTGGTTCCTTGGAAGTAGGGACAGATGCTTGTCATCACTTTCTGTCTCCATGCCCAGAGGTGGATCCTGGCTCCTTACCCATCATCATGGCCAAACTCAGGTTTGTTTCCCAGGGTCAGGGCAACAGCCAGTACCCCTCTGCCACAATAAAACAGGAATTGCTGGAGAAGTTATCCCTAGCAGAGGAATCCAGCTCGCCCCACATCCTCAGAAGCCCCATTCCCTCTTCCTGTCTGTCTCTCCCCATGCCAGCACCTCCACACTGCACCCCAGAACTTCCAGCTCTTCAGACAGCGGCTCTCAATCTGAGACAGCTGCTCCATCACACGCTTCTGCTGGTTGGGAGCATCAGGAAATGGCAGATAAGAGCACAGCATTTGTTATCAGCTCCCTTCCATCGCTGCAGGCACAGAATTTTATGAAAGCAGGAAGAACCTGAGACAGCAGACAACTCTATCTCTGACAAACCTGATGGAAACTGGCCAAAGGATTAAAAAGTTACTGAGAAAGGTTGTACTTTGCCAATCTTCCAAATGGATTGAGAAAAGAAAGGTGAAATCCATGACTTTAGTTTTGTTTCCCTAGGAAAGCAACCAAAATATTTTGAACTATTACCTCGTCTTTCTTGCACTACCAAATTGTATCAAAAATCGATGCATTTGCAAAATCCCAGAGAAGCCAGTATTGTTTTTGCAAAAGCTTTCTGCCAGCACCATCACACAGTGAACTGCCTGAGGGAAGAGAACCATGTATCCCAGGGCTCCAGGCAGGCTCTGCACTACATCCCCAGTGGTTTGGGTACTCCAAGATTCAGGGTCAGTGCTCCCACCCTTTCCATGGCTTCTGTGCCAACAACTAAGCAGCAGAATCCAAATGTAACTCAAGAGCAAAATGCTACATTTGTTTTGATCACATTAAAGTCAGAAGGAGCTATTAAAAGAAGTTGTAGCAGATGACTGGGTCCCGAAGAACCACAGGCAATAAATTCACATGGCAGTTTTGTTTCATAACTTCAGTCCTACTTATTCTTTCTTTGTCTATTCTAATTACTCCCTGATATGGAATTAACATAGAAACCAAATTAAATGCTCAGGGAAGTGTATGAATCAGCTGGCCTGAAAGAAACAACTATTAAAAACAATTAGATAAAAACATCAATTTAGAAATGCACAATGCGTTTCTGACTGAGTCGAAGTACAAACACAAAGAGAAAATGGAGACCTGTGATGCCAGGAAAGGAGCAGCCTCTCTGGGTGTTATGGAGGTGTTTGGTATCACTGTGCTGGTGGCAGGTTGGTGGCCTGCTGCCTTCAGAGAGCATCAGAGCTGGCAGGTGGCACTGAGGAGAAATACATTCAGATCTATACTGCCTCTTTGCTGCAAATCCTCCCAAAAAAAAGTGCTGTCATTCTGGGATGGCAAACACTGTAAACTTAGAGCAGACATGTAGCAGTGGGACCACGCAGGTTGTCTAATCTGAGTCAACCCGAGTTAACATAAAGTGAAGATGAAAGTTTGATGCTTTACACTGGGATTAACTCAGCAAAAGGAACCTCAGGTAAGGGAATACATCACGGTAAAATGGACTGGCACCGTCTCCCTGCTCTGCATTTACAGAGAGAGAAACTACCCCATGATCTCTGTTTCCAAGAAATACATAAAGAAATGGAGTTTAATACAGCAAGATCCCTGAGTGTATTACTAACTCTGCATTGGTGATGCTCCTGCAATTCATGACATTTTGGAGGCAAAATGTGCAATATCGTGGATTGTAAAAGCCTGAGTTCATTGAATGTAAATACTGCTGTCAATGTGGCGAGCACAGATGCTCGTTAAAGTACATTTATTCTCTAAAGCTGATGGTATGAATAAGTGTACATAATGTCATCTCTGAACGTCTCTGCCAGCAGGAGCCATGCAGTGAGGCCCAAGCAGGCTCCAAACTTTAATTAAAGCCTTTCAGACACTACACACCCCAGGAAAGACCAGAAGTATCTGACACACGCCCACATTGTACTTGTGGAACAGTGAGCTTGGAGAAAATGCAGGAAGCACCTGCTATACAGAAGCCCCACAAAACTAAGGGCATAGCACAAACAGCACAATTTCCAACATGGAAACATCACAGAAGAGCTGAAAAACTCCAGATGAACCAAAAGATCCCTGCACCACAGCCACTGCCTGTGTCTGGGCTGCAGAGCAGCTCTGAGCACTGCCTGTGGGATGTGCGCCCACTCAGCCTCGTGGGGACAGGCTCAGTGTGGACTGCGGGATGTGAACCCCCTGTTCCCTCAAGGAGATAAGAATTCCCCTGGTTTCCCAGCTGAGAGAGTACAAAACAGGAATACAAACTCCTTACAAGTGCTGGGGCACCCACAGGAGACATTTCCTTAAGTGACTTCACTATCTCTCTTCTTGAACACTACATGTTTTCTCCAGCAAAGACAGCTCACCCAGTCAGCCTAAAAGTACTCCTAAGAACAATTTTTAGCACACAATGGGGTATGTACAGGTTGGCAAGTATTTAAAAATAATCTCTATCGCATTCCATTGACAAAAATACACACCAGAAACCTCATCTAAATGCCACCCTACCAACACTGTCAGTTTACATTTTAAGAATAAAAAATGAATTCACACATAGAACTCCATTTATTCCAAGTTTTCCAAATCATATTGCCACCTCAGTTATAAGAATCCACTTGTAATAAACAGAAAGCTTTTCTTTGCTCAAATTGAGATTATATTCCCCTTTTTAGACAAGAAAATTATCAAAGGTGCAGTGTTAATAGTCATAAAAAGTAGTTTCCTTAAGGAGACTGTAGCATCAGCTAAAATAGCAATCCTTCAGTTATTTACCAGGATAAATGCCAATATTATCACTGGGAAAAGTACTGATATAGCAAAAGAATACTAAGTTTTACTCTGATGGGGCTAAGTCTTACTTCATACAGAAATAGGGTAGTAAAAGCCACACTTTTTCATTATGTAATTGCTATCATTTTTTTAAACTGTTCATCAGTTTCAATAGTATTGAAGAGAAACAATGGCATTGTTCTGATATTAAAAAACTGGAAAAGAGGAAGGTGCTCTGTAAGTAATAAATCTTTGTTTGCAGAAGCACACCTTCAGTGCTTAAGAGGCAAAACCATGTTATTTCTATCAAGATGTGCTGAAACACCCAGATATACACACGGATACTGAAAAGATGGAATTTGCTGCTCACAGCAGCTTTCACACACACAATTTGACTTACTGATTACCTGGTAGTTAACTAGTGGATGATGTGAGGTAAGATGGATGCATTTTTCAAGTTAATTACTCCCAAACTTCATTTCTACAAAAGCAAAGGAAAGAGAGACCATAGAGGGACCAAAATTTTTCTAACAAGAGAAGGATGAATCAATATACTTGTTTTTACTCTCAACTAAAATGTATTTGGATTTAGAAACAAAAAATATATATATCATGAGACGACCTAAAATACACATATCACTGTATTTTTCTCTTCCTTCTGGAAGGAGAAATCAACAATATCAAAACTGCAACTCTGAACCGAACAAAAGTTCATGGCATTCCTGAAAATGTCATACCCACATAGAGCAGAGGCAGAGATGTCTCAGTCCTACACCAGTTTAACTAATGCAGGCACCTTCACACTCTGTTGTCTGGCTAATAAGAACATCTACTGAAAAGACCTAGCATTTATTGAAGGGGGGAAACAAATTTTAAGAAGGCACAGATAACTCAAACACCACAGTGCAGTAATTTATCTTCCAGATTAATCTTTACTGTATTTATTTACATTGTCCCACTCACTGAAGGGCTCAAGAAATGAGCAGTACAACTTGCTGGGCACCTTAAAACGGCAACTCAAGTCTGTTTAAGCCCGCACTTTAGGAGAGCATCAGTGTCATCTCATATACTTCATGCCCTCCATAGTTGTTTCCCCTTTTTTCCTTTGTCATTATTGCGGAACACACAAGCAAAATTCTGCAAACCTCTGAAAACCTTCTGAAAGCCTCTCCCAAGAGGATCACTGCCAGCTCAGTGGTACATCCCAGGAGGAACAGCCCAAACTTCAGACCCAGCTTGCTGCTCAGACTCAGTCCCCACCCACTGATGTCCCTGGGATTCCTCCTATCACTTCCCTGACCAGCCCAGACCTCAAAGTCAAGATATCCATGGCCAGACCTAGTTAGTCATGGAAATACCCAAGTACTTTAAGCAATTCAACATCAAGGCAGTGTATTTAGGCTGGCTACAATGGCAAGAGTTTTTCTCTCTGTGCTCGAGTAGATGGCATTGATTTCAGCAATAATTGCCTAGAAAGACAATTTTAGAATCAAATTAGCAGTTAAATAATTGTAGAAATTATACAGAGAGATTTCTTTGATTGGACAGTTGTAATAATAGCTACAGAAATCTATCCTACACAGACTCTGCACAATACGCTACATTGTTGTAGCCTAAAGTTAATATTTTTGAAAATGAACCGCATTCAGAGAATATGCTCCTGTAAGATCATTTCTTTGGGGTGATTCTAATTATCTGCATTACACTGAAATATTGGATATATTAAAGTATCTGATAAACTTAGAATATTCCACACGCCATTATCTCAGTCCTGTTCCCACTATCTATTACTTTTAATTCATCACTGATTTTTTTCAAACAAGCTGCTGGCTTTTCAATGAAACACACACTGCCCAGCCAGCCCATCCAGCAGGGATGAGTGCTCTGCAGCATGTTGGAGGACTGGAGTTTAATTTCAGATAAGCATTAAACATGCTTCCCTTCAAGCGTTCCAAGAGTTTCATTAATTGCAGCGGCTGACTTGGGGCCTTTTAGAGGACAAAAAGGAGATTAATATCAAGATGCCATTCCAGTCTCCTACCTAGGACGCCAAGGCCCACACTGCAAAACAGAGGAAGCCAAAGTGATCACTAAAGGAAGAGAAAACAGAACCCTTTGCCACATGAAAACCAGCAGTGGAGTTTCTGTGGGCTCTAGCCAGGCCAGGACTTCCACCACTGTACTTCCAGCTTCCAAATTAATTATAGCAGGAAGCACAAGAGGTCGAGCTCTATCTAATACAGCCCTGATTCCCCGACTCTTTAGATGCATTCAGGGAATCAAGTCTTAGCAGTGTTCACACATCATCCCATTCGTTTTGGAGGTCTGGGGGTTCTTGCAGTACCCACTTTTGTTGCAGTGAGTCCTGCAGCCAGAGGGAGTGTGAAACAGCATTGACTGGTTTAGAATAAGGGGTTCTTTTTCCCTCAGCTGCTGATTGTCTCCTTACTGCTAGTGCTAGGAGACAAAGAAAACAAAGAACAGTATTTACCTTTGTTCTATAATATTATGACATTTAAACAGGGTAGATGGGAACTGTCAAATAGAGATTTTGATATTGATGGCAATGATAGACTGGATTAGCAGAGAAAAGATTTGATTGATGATGGAACAAAAAGAGGATGGAATAATTAATGCCCAGGATTGAATTTTTATGGACAATGAGCCACTTTAAATTCATTTTATATTTCTATCAGACTAAATTTTTGATCTAGTATTCTTAAATTTCAATGAGGCATTTGACTTTATATCTCACATTTTGATTAATAAAACATAAAATTGATATGGTGCCTATGCAATAGATTTTAAATTATTAAAATGAGCAGCAGTGCTTCTAATAGACTCACATGGGGACTGATTCTCAGCCTTGCAGCCAACATTTTTATCAGGAGGAAGTCAAAACTAACTGCTAAAAGTTCTCAGATGACATTTGGGAAGGTGAGGAACAACAAAGCAGCCGAGCAGATGCAGTCAAGTACCAGACCACACATCTGGAAATAAAGAGCGGAGACCAATTTTACAGCGTAAGAGTGTCTATAAGGGCAGCTGTGATGAAGGCTTGTGTCTACTGAGCAGCTTCCACAAGCAGGAGAAGCACTGGAGCCGCAGGGTCGTTAATCTTGTTTCTCTCAATTACACCGAAGTCTGCAGAGTAGACTTGTTCTAAAAAAATAAATAAATCTTGGAAGCAGAGGTGTATAACCAGATCAATGGAAACTGCTGCAGGAGTAACCTTAATTCAACTTTCATACCTGGGAAGATCAGCACTACAACAAAAAATTGTATTACATCTGACACAGATGCTGATGCCCATTGCTGAATAGGAATACACGAACCAGGAATACCAGAGCAGCTGTGGAGGCTGCAGCTTCAGAGGGACGCCAGACTGAAAAATCTTCAAAGAGGAGTCACAAGAATGATGAAAGATGTGGAAAATACACAACTTTGATTCAACGCTCTGAGAGCTCATAGCAAAAGGCATGACTTGATCACAGTACAAAAGCAGCTGTGCCACATGTGCATCATTTACTAAAACAAAGAGAAAACTTATGGCTCACGTTATTCAGAAGGCAGATTTGACACCAGTGACTCTTTTGCGACCTAAATGCCTGAAAATGTTTCACCATTGAAAGTTTTCCCACATTCTGTACTCCTTCTTATGGCCGACCACTACCCTTTGGATATGGGATGGCCGGAGCAAAAGCTCTATGTGCTCAGGAATAACCCCAGCTGGTCAATATTTTTGTACATGGCTTCTCAGTAAAACATAACGGTTTTACTTCACTCAGTAAAACACAAAGAGCTCTTGGTAGGTGATAATCTGGAGAAATTCTTTTTGAAAATAACTCAATAATTTCATATTAATTAAGTGACAGGAGTTCATAATCTTTTTAAAGGTGTTTCAACAGCCTAAAGAAAGGTGCACGTAGAAAATAATGCTTTTTTTAATAGCAGTAGAGCCACAAAGAACACCCCATAAAATGTCTAATCAACGCTCCCACTTACTTATTTAGCAAAAGATCACTGCCTGTAGACAATTTAGAGGTCAAGTTCTAGTACTCCAATACAGTCAAACATTTGTTTTTAAATAGCAGCATGTTTTAGACACCAAACCTTGCACAGGGAAATACAGTGATAAATTTAGGAGATTGCAGCTTTGAAAACATCCTTGTAGTATCCACTATGAGAGCTCATGTCTGTTTATGGACTGACAGTCAGCAGTGGACAGGGCTTTTTTTGAAATCTACTTTTACTTGTACCTAATCCAGCAGCTACAGTCAGTGAAAGAAACAAAAATAATCCCAAAAATACCAACAAAACCCATCTGAGAATACTGGGCAGCCCCAACAATCAAGCCCATAGTAGTCTTAAAAACATTCAGCCAAGACCGCAAGATCAGAGAAGCGTTTTTAAAATTACAGCATCATGGAAGGCCAGACCAGAATATGTGGAATAAAACCAAAACCGTAAGTTTTAAGAATTTCTGAAAACTACCTCTACAAATTTCAGCTTCAAGACCTCTCCTTGAAGACAATGACAGAAAACTGTCTTGATTAGCCATGACCCCTACAAAAATCCAATTTTTCACCACTGGCACATGCATCTGACAAAGCTACTCACCAGATTAAAGGAAAACTGCACAAAGAAAGAACTTGTCAAATTTATAATGGTTTCTTTTGAATCAATTTTTCAGAACTTGAGTGAGAAAGAACATCACATAAGCGAAATCATTTTTATTATTTTCAAAACAAAGAACAACTATCTGGTAAGAAACTGCTTCCACAGATAAACTTCCACATTTCAACTCCTTTCTTACAATTTTTACATTGGTTGCCAAAATATTTTGCTGATGTCAGTTATTTCATTGTGTAAGAAATACCACAGAAAACTAATATATCTTTGTTTCCCATTCCTTTGGAATCTGTTTTTTTGACATTTTAATTTCTATGCATTTAAATACTTTGCCTTTCTCTTGTCTTAATAACCCTTAAAAATCTGTCTCTCAGCCTTGTGAATGACACACATTTATGTAACAACCTTCCTGTGTTACCCTAGCTAGCAACTGTGCCAGGTTTCATTTACAAAATCCATACCCCTCAAATGCAGGGCACCAATTTGTTTAAAGGCTTTCTACACATTTTCAGCTAAAGACACTGCAGTGAGATCATCACATCACTAAACAGCAGAGTGGTGCAGGATAGTTCTGCTGCTTTTTTATTACCTGGGGTCCAGATGGATTGCAATTTATATTGGCTTCCTCCAGGAAGGTTTTATCACCACCCATCTGCAGGAGCACCGCAGAAAGCACAGCCCTGTAGGTAGATCATGTTTAAAGATTTTCCTAGAGAGCAACGAAAATCACTGCAGTCAACACAGAGGCTTTCTAGCCATAACAAGGAAGATGCAGACACATGAGGGCCATTCAGAAGAAATTTCAAAAGAAGAGCTACAGCTGCTCCCCTGCTGACTCACCAAACCTGATGATAATACCTGAAAATTGGAGGCTCAGACTTACATTCCATGTTTACAGTCTTACATAGATTTTCCTGTAATTTCTCCCATGCATTCTTCCCATTCAAAGTCAGTGGGAATCAGCTGGAGCATTTCCCTAAAAAGGTTGCTAACAGGTGTTAAAATGATAGATTAAAAGGTGTTATAGATGGTTTTATATCTATAGCAACGCATGGTGGAGAAAACATGGAAAGGGGCACTGTCTTATGAGTCTGGGTTTTTATTGTTTTCATCTTTGAACATTCTTTATTTTTTCCTTCTTTCCTCCTGCTCCCAGAATACAGAAAGGAATTTCCTCTGATTTAAGCTCCTGATCAAGTAGAAATGTTATGTGTCTATATATTTTGCTATATACACTGTGTATACCTTGTAAAAGCAATCATTATTTAAGTACTATATATCTATTATATATATCAATGACATATTTTATAATAATATATATTAAATAATAAAATATAACCATATATTGTATAAATAATATATATTCTGGATTCATATACTTATATATAAATATCATGTTTTTATTTAAATATTGATAACAGAGTAATTTCTTTTCACTCAAATGGGGCCCACAGTATATCTTCAGAATTTCTGTTTCTACAACTCCTCTTTTATAAAAGGGAGTAGCAGAACCCAGTCACTCATATCTGTTGCTGAGAGGCCCTTAAAAGCATCATCTCTGTTAGAAGATGTCCCTTTAGACACCTATTGGCATAATTTCTCCATTTCAGGCTCTAAGGACATTCATTACTGGCCTTTCTACTTGTGACAACAATTACGAGATGCAGATGTTCCCTTTATATCCTTCTGCATGTAGGTAGGACTGCCACCAAAATGTCAGCTCACAGACTGGGTTTTGCTCTTAATTGCTTCTTTTTCATTTCCAGACCTTTTATCATAGACCTTTTCAAATCTAGAAATATTGAAAATTATGTTTAAGGAGGGAGAAGGGAAGACCCTGGTGGGTTTTCAAAAGTGTGCCAAGAATGCTCCAGCTACTTCAGCAGCAAACAACTCTACATGATGTGTACGTTGGTCTTCCCATATCCTGAACTTCTAACTAAATTCCCTCACTGGGAATGTGTTTCTGTGGGGTGTTTGAGCTGGGAAATGCCCTGTCCAAAGCCCATCAGTGCTATCCACCTTGATGGCAGGAAGGCAGTCATGGCCCTCAGGATTAGCAGTAAAAGGCAGTTTGGTTCAGTAAGTGCAGTAGTTCCTTCATTGGACTCAGCAGAAGGGAGTGAGAACAGCAAATAACCACTAAAATGCTCATTTCTTTTTTAATGAAATGTTGACATGTTTGGACACTGAAGCCTAAATTCATGTGCAAACATTATCAGTATTTACTGCAGCAGAAACAACCCTTCCCACATGACTAAGAAAATACGATAAACAGAAAATTTACTCACAGTCCCCTTCCTCTTGTTCATTGGCCTGACCTCAAGCAAGTGTGAAAGATTTGAAAACACAGCACAGTGAAGACTAGAAGGATGCAATACACTACTAGGTGAATGAACATGTCAGAAAATAAGATTTAAAAGCTCTTTTACCGAAGGCCCTAAACAGCCAGTCAGCATTCCCTACAGGCAAAACATGGATACCCCTCGACCTACTCTGAGATGCTTGCTTGTTTTAATCTTCAGAGAACAGCTTCAACAAACTGGTTTCAGTATATATGAATTTAAAGCATTCTCTATCTATATGGACTCTAAAACCAGATTATTTATTGTCAGCTAATTATTTATTATCAGCACAGGTCCAGGAATGCAGTGGAAGAAGGTAACTCATGACTGGAGGATCTGTGCCAGGCATATCCATCAAGACCTCAAATCCTCACAAAGCACCTTTTTACGTGCTCCTGGTGGCCCATTCTTTCAGCCCTTGCTGTAGATCGCTGTTTTGTTCCGACTAAAATGAGACGGAACATGAACTACTCACTGCTCTTTCACAGGGTGCCTGAGGTGTCTGCATGCATTTGGTTCTGTGGGGATGATCAGAGCATTAAAAGAGCAGCATGACCAATCTGAACCTATGGATTTTCTAAAATGCTGGATTGGTAGTTCTGGAGAGCAACCACAGGAGATGTAGAGTGCCTTTTTCCATGTCCTCACCACTTTCCGTAATGCAAAGCTGGATCCAGGGAAGGACTCGTGCCCCATATGCTCACAGCTCTTGCCGCTGCAGCAGCTTCTTTGGTGGTAAGAACACCGACCTGTACATTTCCAGATGTGCCAATTCTGGTGGTTTTGGGGCAGTTTCAGGAACTGAGAGGCTCTGAGTCAGTGCTCAGGTAGCTGCCATCCATCGGGAGCTGCGGTCCGTGGGAGGTGGCACTGGCAATTTAGCAGCTGGCACAGAGCACTCTCCAAGTTGTTCAATCAAGGCTCCAGCTGCGAGAAGCAGCCACCGCGCTGGAGGTGTCCCTATTGTTTGTGAAATCATTGTTAATTAAGGTGAGATCTCACTGTGCTGGTGTTCAGCAAGCACAGGAAGAAATGGACCTTTCTCTGACAAGTTTATCATTCAAACAGGCTACACAAGCAAGCATAAAGGATGATTCAAAACGTAAAAGGTGTATTTTATTGTTTCTGAAAATTTTATTTCCACAGGCCTCCTACTGCAGTGCCTCTGATTAGCTGATTAATCTCATGAGCAACACAACCGTGAGCAGTGTGCCTTTTCTTGTTTTACCCAAACAATGGTGACATAAGTATTGACTGGCTGAGAGATGCTCCACAAACACCAGATCAGCTTTCAACAGCTGCCTAACAAAACTGTCTCTCTCTCTCTCTCTTCTCTCAGGGGAAATGGTTGCCCACAGTTCAAACCTCTGGGTCATGAGTGAGTTCCACCTGGTTGGAGCATGGTAGGAATCAACCCAAAACCTCACATTCCCTCGTTTGATTTTTGGTGCTTTATTTCTTTCTTTCTTGACGGATTTGTTCTCTTGACTTAATCTTTGCACTGGCCATTCTGTAATCCTGATTATGGTGGACAGTGTAATTTTATTTTCAAACTGAATTCAAGCAGTGGTTCTAGGGGTGATGCACTGTGGAAATTAATTATTAACTCTGCATGTCACTGGGTAGTATGGTAAATACCCAGCTAAAGAAGCATAAAATACTTCTAAAACTACAAATAAAGCTTCTTATCTGATATTTGAAATCTAATCACTCTGTACTCAATGGTGAAAGTGTCTCAAGTCACTGACCAACATTGAGTCTCTAACACAGAGATAACCAATCTCTCTGCTCCCAACAGCTGGAAACCCAATGCCTCATCCTGCCAGGATCTCTTTTCAAGGAGATCATTGCTCTTTGTGTCGAATTTTTGTTGAGGTCTAGGGAAATATTGTTGATCTCAGGGTACAGGAAAACCTTGAGTTGTTTTCTGAAGTACCAGAGTAAAACTGGTCTTTCCCCCCGTGCTGCTGGTCCCCTGCTTTGTCTTCACACACTGCGTTGCCATGTGTTGCACACAAACCCAAAAGAAGGATGCAGCATTTGTCCATGAGTGTGTGCATATGTACAGATATCATTTACCCAGAGAGGCAAGTATTCCCCAGTGGAGGACGCTGTAGTAAAAATGGTGCATGACAAGTGCTGTTCTCAGTGTTTACTGCATCCTGTAACACCACTTGGACTCCATGGCAGTAGATCTGCTCTGTTAATTGTATACATTCCTGTAGTAATCACCAAAATTAGTAAAAGTACTTTTGCTTAAAAGAAATCCAGACTTACATGTAGACTGCTCTATATAAACATTCTTAGACACAAATTACGTTCTTGATTGAAAATCTGGCTCTACCACAAGTTTTGCTCCTGACTTCACTGGGAGACAGTATTGCGTGTGCTCTATCCCTCTGGAAGGCAGAGCTTTTAAGGTTAATTGACATCCAATTTATGCACCTCAGCAATTATATCTAGTGATCAACACTGCACAAAAGTAGTAAAGTTTTATTTGCCATTCCAGCTGTAAAGCTCAAAGCTATCAAGTACAACAAATTATGTTTAGTATCTTCATGTAACTACCCAATAATCTAAAATTCCCAGGCAAAGCCTATCCATGACAGTATTTTCCACTGTGTGTTCTGTGTACACTATGATTATGTACTTTGGCTTGACACTATTGTGGCTTCTCACCTCTTTTTCTTTTTTCCGAGCTGTTGGCTACAAGACACCTACAAAGGTTTTTTTTAACTCTATTGGATTTCTTCACTTACAAATGAGATCATGGCTGTGCATTAAAGACATACAAACCAAAAGGGGAGAAACAGAATATTCACATTTTTCATTCTATTCTTGAATCTCATCCTGGAGCGTGAAGAGGTGTCTTGTTGCATTGTCAGAAATACCTCAGATTTTGGAACTCAGCTCTGAGAGCCTGCCTACCTCCAAGTGAACACACATTTCATAACTTAGATGTAGTGTGAGAGTTCCTGTGAAATCCAGACTGACTTGACAAGCAAAGGTGAAAAATTATCCATTCCTCTGGTCATGGGTCTGTTTCTCTTATAAAGGCAAACCAGACTGTGGTATTTACATGCTCAGCACAAGTAATGCAGTATGAGGCACTGCTCCACCAACCCACAACCTGCAAATGAGAAACCTCATTATGTTACGGCCATAAAACTGACATCAATTGCATACAATTGCTGAACATACATGTTAACAGCTTCAGAATATGGACTCATGTCCCTACTCCTTTCTTAAATCCATAGGACTAATGTACCAATATTTCAGCTTCTTTTAGCACAGCCTCAGAATTATATTTGGCATCTCTATCTGGCACATACAATAACTGCCAGCAACAGTAACCATTTCTGCATTGAGGTCACCGAGTATATCCGCTGCTGTAAGAAGTCGGGAGAGCACAGGACACTGCCTGGCTCAAAAAGTCGACGGAAATAGGAAAAATACAACTCATAAATGGTCGGAGCTTTCAGCTGCATTTGAGATGTAGCGCTCAGATCTCAGCAGAGCTTGCCCTCTCCTAACCCCTCCTTATCTTCCCCTCCTCCCCGCCACACACACACAGAATCACTAGAATTGATCTTTCGGTTTAACAAAAGCCTCTGCCCGTCCCTTTCTCCGCAAGGAATAAGACCTAATCCAACTATCCCGTCCCATAGGAAAAGCTGGTATTTGTGCGCCAGCCAGGCAGACCGGGGGTGATGGCAGCGCTGGCTGTCTCGGGGAACGGCAGAAAACCCGAGCATCCCCTGCCCACAGAGGAGCCTCTGTTCCGCGAGCGGTAAAAAAAGGATGCGGCAGACAAAGGGAAGCGCCTGGCTGTTCCCCGCTCCCGGCGGTGCCGGGCGCCGGGCACATCCCAGGTTTGCGGTGCGTCCCTCCGGGAGCGCGGCTCGGGCAGGCGGGAGCCGATGGCACCGCAGCAGGTGAGGCTGT
>VZRN01004996.1:1510168-1528023 GCA_013397935.1 Dasyornis broadbenti | reverse complement strand
TCCCCGCCCGCTGTGCCCGCCAGGGCATGTGTAGCGCGACAGCGGCTCTCGGGGATCCGTCGCCTCTCGCATTTTCGGAAGCGATTGTGCCTGGCACTACCTTTGGATGTAAACGGAGGTTACCCCGCCCGCAATGGTGCTGCGACCTGGCGAGGCTAAAAGTCCCTCTCTGCTCACTGTGGGAACCGTTCATTGCCAGCTAATGGCCCGACGTCCGACTCGCCGGGCCGGGACATCTCCAAAGATGTCCCTCGTTATCCCAGGCACCAGCCAGCACCTCGCCTTGGCAAAGCAGTCCAAGCCCTGCCACAGCGCCGATCAGCACTGGCAGCATTTCTGCAAGTGCAGAAGTAGCTCTGAGAATAAAGGAGCTCGAGTGTTCCGCAGGGGGTGACCAAATTGGCAGCTACGTCCCCAGCCACCCACCGTGCAAACACGGGAGGGGTGTCCTCCGGTCGCCCCTCTCCTGTGCTCACTCCATCCCTCCCGCCCTGTCTGGGATAGGGCTCAGACCTCCAGACTGAAAAGGAAGCTCCAAAAGACACAGGTTTCTCTCTGTTTTGCTTTAAAGTACACCGGGGGACCAACCAGCACGTGAAATGTGTTGTGGACAGCAGAGGGGTGAGCCCTTGCAGCTCCCTCAGTCACAGTCACGCCCAGCACTGGGGTAGTTCATTTAGTGTTTTCTCCAAGTGCTATTTTCAGCAGACGCAACGTGAATTCTTTATCCTGGTATCATCTCTTTCCTAGAACTACTTCCATGAATTCTTTTAGCTCCCAGATCATGCCTGTGGGCAACAGGCAGTGATGACGGAAGGAGTAGCAATGCAAAGGTGGGTTTGGAAAACAACACGCTCCAGGACCCCGAGAGCTGATCCTGAAAGGCTGTTACATGCAGTAAAGCTGTCCCAGCCTCCCAGCAATTCTGCTCTGCTGGAAGTAGTGCTGCTGAGAAATTCTTAGAAGTCAGGTTTGAGGAGGAGCAAGCCTCAGCATGGGCCAGCCACAGCTTGACACGCTGCTCCGCAGCCCCAGCTGCTTCCTGCAGCGCCTCTAAAGCTGTGACAACCCACAATTACATATTTATCTGACTGGTTCAGCACACTGACAGTGTCACCAACACAGTTTATGCTGTCCCATTTCTAACGTTTTACTTTTCCCCCAAATCACTAATTCATTCCGTGCAAAATTAGCTTCCCCTTGATGACTACTAGCGATTATCCAGAGCAAAGATGGCAGTTTATGATTATTACAGTGAAATGGAGCTTGCTCATCACTCTGCTTAACCCAGGGCCAGCACGTTTAGTGCAGGGCCCTCTGCTGGCACCTTCAGTGAGTCCTGCACAAATCCCATTTCATCATTTTCATATTTTTCTAGGTTTTGTCATAACTCGGCTTTGTAATGGAGCCACCAATAAGCTAATTTTGACAGCACTTTTTCTCAGTCTAGCTCTTAAGTGTTACGATTTTCTCTTAATTTTCCATTACACAGCGTGTTTGTATTATGTATAAAACGCAAAGAGCAGATTGTTATTTCAAAGGATTTTTAAAATGTGTATTTTCCAGAATGATGACTGGATCTTTTACAGCTAGTGAAAAATCACTGGGGTTTCACCAAGAAATTGTAGTTAGTTACATCCTAAACTTAACTTTTCTAATCTTGTTTTGGTTTGGGTTTTTTCCCAGATCCAAAAGCACCTTGCTTGCAGTAGATCTACTGCAAACATTCCGAGTCTTGCTTGTTTTTATGAGGGAGCCCATAAGATGAGGATCTCATCCATGGAAGTGACTGTGGCCAGGCAGTGACTTCCAGGTGAAGCTGGTGGCAGGCCATGGTCTCTCTGCAAAAGAACACTTGGTATTTTTCATTTTGATGAACATCTCACTCCCTGAATACAATCACAGAATGGAGTCCAGTCTCCAGGCACCTCTACCAACAGGGTGTAGATACTCCTAACCTGCTATTTCAGGGTCTGAGGAGAAGAATCCATTCAAATGTGTATTTCAGCCTCTCAGTATAAAGCTTTATCATTCTAACAAAGAATACTCAATGCTGTTCCCCAGGACAGGAGCAGGTAGAATTATGTGAATTTTCTTAGAGCACATATCCACCCCTCCTGAGAGACGAAGTGCAACTTCCTTCCTATGGGTGAAAGGCAGGAAGATATAATTAACATTAATCACCGTCAAACCTTATCCATGGCTTAATAAGCCTTCCTGCACAGCAGGACACCGTGTCAGCCTTTTCAGTCACAGTGAGGGAAGAGGCAGGAGGGGCTACAGCCTTCCTCTGGTGTTCCCAGAGCTCCGCACTGCTCCAGACAACACCTGCTGAACATCACGGGCCTCTAAGGAAGTTACAGCTCTCTGGGTGGGGAGCAGCACTATTTACAACCCTCCCAAAACCCTGGCTTGTGCTGCCTCAGTCCATTACAGGAGCTGAGCTCACAGCGTGCATGTGCTGCAGAGATGAATGTGACTCCACCATGACCATCAGGACTGCTCTGTGAGTTGTACCAAACAGTTGCTCCTCTGTTGCCTCCCAGAGACTCATCTTTTCTCCAGCTGAAAACCCAGGCTCATTCATTGAGAAAACACAGCATCACCCTGAACCCATTTGTCCCACTACAAATCTGAGGTGTGTGACAGCCCCATTGACTCTGGAAGCTTTTCCTTGAATGGATCTGCAATCTTAACTGCAGTACAAACCTGTCCTTTGCATTTAGTGACAAGGAAAGTACCAAATTTGAAACCAGTGTTAGTCATCCTAAAGGCAGCTAAGAGGAAGATGACTTACTTATAAATGCCTGTCCTAGTCCACTCCTTCCACAGGATGGGAAAGAGCATAGGGGACAGCTGGACATAATTACTAACAGAAAGCAAGAAAAGAAAGGACTTCACAGGCAGAGTATTCTCTTTGTAAGGCTCAGACTGCCTTTCCTTGTTTGTTAGACATTGCCAGAAGTGGGAGTGTGAAATCCACCAAGGCAGTGCCCCTAACTGCTATGGGAAAAGTGGGATCTAGATACCAACATGCATTTAAAAGCCAACAATACTTGAGGTTAGCTGTAAAGGGAAAGGAAGCAGCTCTCAAAGCAACAGGTGTCTGTAGAATTTGGACAGCCGTGTTTACACATCACCTGAGGGACAGAGCTGCAGGAAAAGCTTTGCAGACACGGTGATCAATTGCATTGAAGAGTGAGGGCTGTGACAGATCAGTATCAGCAGGACCCTGTATTTAGCAAATTAAAGCTTTCTCTCAATTCTGAAATATTTTGGTATCAAAAACCATACTGCACTGTCATTTCAGTCTTTTACATTTTATTTCTGACTGCACCTTAAATGTGACAGTAGGCACAGAAACCCTCCTCCCCACAAGAACATGTGGGCACCCAACCACCCCTTCAAGCAGCTTCCAAACCACCAGATTTCAGCAAGCACTGCAACCCCATGGCAGAATGAGCACATTTGGCTGACAACAGCACTGCCAAATGTGCCTTCCAAGGACGTCTGGTCCATACCAGGTGGCCATCTGGAGCCACTGACCATGTGGGGCCATCTGTGGCAGCAGGAGCACCTTCCTGCCGGCCAGGCAGCAGTTGCCACCGGCTTGGCACAAATCTCGGCAGCAGCGAGGTGTCTGCTCGTATCTGGGCCAGATAACCTTCCTCTAAGGTTGTAAAAGTGGGACATCCAGAACAAAGAGCCGTCAAGGTGGGGCTACACTAAAGACAGACTCTCAAGACCCTCTGAAGCAAGACTTGAAAGCTTACAAACTTGAAAATTTCAGAAAGAAGCTCAGTCAAATGATTACATCAGAATTTTAGAGCCCTTCTGCTCAATTTTCATCATCTTTGCCTTCATGTAACACAGCAAAAAATAAAAGCCACCAAAAGTCATCTGCTGCAATATATATTTTAATTCAAAGTGAATCTTGACAGTAATACACCATAAATTCTTATTTTGACACTCACCAAAATAGTCACCTGGAAAACCCGCTTTTTGTGACAAAGTACAGAAGGCTTGGTCACATTTAAATCACTGAGAACTAGAAAGAAATACTATCGCAAACTGTAAGAGACATTACATCCATAAAAAATTTTCCCAGTCCTCATATTGTAATATTGCACAGTGCAATTGCTACATGGCGAACTAGTGTAGCAGAGAAATCCAAAGCAAAAAAAAGCCACAAGTCTACAAATTGTTAAACAGTAACAGTTCAACCTTATTAATCAAGTCTCTATCACTGGGTGTTTCTAGAACAAGTCTTCCTACAGCTTGCAGTGTGATTTAACTTTTACTTAACACAAACCACGTTAATTAGCAGTAAAAACAGAAAAATTTAAAAATTAAAACCAAAAAAAAGAGTTAATACAGTAGCATATTTGACCAATAAAACACCCTGAAGTTAAAAACCGAACACAAGAAATTCATATAAAACCTTGCAAATTAAAGTAATAAGCAGATATGCAATTCCGAAGTCATGCAGTGTTTTATTTAAAAAAGGCATTAAAACGGTATCATGTAAAAATGCTTCTCAGAGGATGACTTTTTTCACAGAAAAGGCCCTCACCCTGAAAGCTTTTTTTTTTCTGCAGATGGGCCCCAGACACTTGCAGTGACAAGAGACCGTTCTCTCAGAGTATATTGCGGGGGGAAGGGGGGAGGTCACCCGGTATATTGAATTTAAGCTGTGGCAGGATCCCAAATATTTCATTCTTTGAAATGCAGACATTTCTAAGGTTACAATACATACAAAGAGCAGCAGATCTAATTTGGGGCACATTTACAGCAATCTTTTCCTGCAGAGGACAGGATACTGTGGTGATATACAGAGAATTGTGTCAATTTAACAAGCACATCAGCTCCAAACCTTAAGCACAGTAAAAAGAAAGTACAGAAAATATATCAGACCCATGATGATCCCCGTGGCCCCAGGAAAAAAAAAAAAAAGCAGTCTTTTTTTTTGTTACCACGATACAAAATTGATGTGCTCAGTTTGCATTGGTGGTTCTTGGTGTTTCCATTGCCTGCAATGGAGTGAGCACCAAAAAAAGGGTCACTTCCCAACACAAGGGAGTGAACAGAAAACTGTCTGCTGGACCATACAGCACAAGCTTGAAGTGGTAAGGTGGACATCCAATTTGACTCCCTATGTTTAAGCTTTACATATGTGTCAATAAGGTTTCAAATTCATCAGGATACTCCTAGTTGCTAATGTATACTTTATATACACACACTTGTACAAAATGCATAGAGTTGATTACTAAAAACATTGAAACTTTTGGGAAAAGTTAGATTTCTTAATTTTCAGTGTGATTAAAAATGTACTGCTGGTATTTTTTTTTAACGATCTAATACTGCTGTATTTTAGTTATTACTTAAAAAATAAATCAAATGTAGGCACATTTATTTCATTCAGACATTCATTAAATAAAACACTGCTTGTGTTAGTGGAGTAAAGAAAAAGAT
The DNA here is from genome assembly GCA_013397935.1 of Dasyornis broadbenti. Lineage (NCBI taxonomy): Eukaryota > Metazoa > Chordata > Aves > Passeriformes > Dasyornithidae > Dasyornis > Dasyornis broadbenti. The sequence goes on along the minus strand of VZRN01004996.1, from coordinate 1,522,551 downwards.
TACCAGTTATTAGCTTATTGACAGAGTTAAACTCAAATGCTTTGCACTCTTATTCCAGTCAACATTGCAAGGATTGTATTCCAGATTTTGTTTTAAAAAAAGTTAAGTCAAGCCTGCAAGATGCAGCTTCTTAAGTGTCTACACAATGCCAATAAAAACATAAAAAAATTAAGTTACATTAATACATCCACTTATATGCAGTGATGAGCTCAAAGTTAATGGAGATAAAATACTGATGCAAATAACACACCCCAAAAAAACATATGCAATCATCTTCCATCATTTACAGTATAGTAGTTACGACACTTCAAACATGAAAACAAAATAAAAATTAAAAAAAAAACCAAACCCAAAACCCAGCTTCTATTTCATGTAATTAGACTTGTACAGAAATTAGAAGGCTAAGAAAGAACTAGTTAATCACCTAATTTCACAGCTATCTGAAGTGGCAATCATTATATAGCAGCTTATCTATGATACATTCAAGATAAATGATATAATTTATTACTTGCCCATAAGCTAAAACACAGCCTCAGCTTAATACCTTCCGTAAATTCCATCTCTACACTACAGTATACTTGAGGTCTATGAAAAAGTAGCTACCTTTTATAGGAAATGGATGATTAAGTCTTTGGTGCTGCAAAAGCAACTACATTTGAACAAAACAAAAAAAAACGAAAAGACATTTCCTAAGGAAAAAAAAAAGCAAAAAGCATGTAATTTACGTCCCTGACGGAATGTATTAAATAAGCAAACACCCACAACAGGCTAAAACAAATACTATCATGTAAAAAGACTAAAATCTCTCCCATGCATAAATGAAAGATTGCACACAAAGAACTCACATCTTTTTCAAGCTTCAATAGTAAATATTCTGCTACTAGTTATTAAATACTGCATGGTTTGCTCAAGCTAAGATGAAACCACATCATGGATCAATGAGCACTTGGCTTCTCCTTTCATTAGCTAGTCAGTCATGCCTACCTCACCTCTAAACATTTTATTATATCCAATTAGACAAACACTTTTAAAATAAACTACTTAGGTTGTATTGCAGTTCCATTTACCAGTACAAAATACTGTCTTGTGTGTCACTATTCAATAGCTACTGAATCAACTTTCCTTAAGCACTACTAAAATCCTGTCTTGAAGCTAGATCATTCTGGGGGGAAAAAAAAGACAGCAAAATTCAGCTACAGCAAAACATGCTGCCTTTTCAATAAGGAAAATACACCCAATACTAAAATCATACCACACAAAACCCAAAATGAGCATTACGCTATCAAAAAATCAGCAGATCTGAAGTTTTAAGTGCTGCAGTCCTCAACATTTATATATAAGTAATAACATTAACAACCTCAAATATTTAAGGCACTATGTGTGGGAACAGTTTACAATGCAGCTGAGATTATTAGGACAACAACATTTAAGAGCAATGTTTAGGCCTTTTCTTTGCCCATGCAAAAGACACATGCAATGTGAAGAACAACAGCTCAACTTTTAGATAAGTGACTCAACATTTAAACACCAAGATACGCAATACAAACAAGTTACTTCTACACTGTACTGCTGACACATGTGCATCTGTTGCTCTAGTTCTGTACACTGAATGGCTTCCCAAATGTAGACGTGTCTTGCACTAGTTAGAAGGCAATTTTATAAAAAATAGCAGGAGCAAAACCAGATTTCTGCTCCCATAAGTCACCTGTCTAAAGTTACTATATAAGAAGATAACATGACCAAAGACAAGTTATACCAAATGTGCAAAACACATTAAAAGTGAGTTTTTTTTAAAGCTCAGAGTTGTTTAAATTGCACCCAAGTCTACATGATTCAAAAAAATAATTTTCCTGTTGTGCCATGGCTAATATTTAATAAATACCATGTTTCTTCTCAAACCAAACTTCTGTATCATTGAGCTTCCTCAATATACTGTGTCTGAGTTCTCACATGAATGGATACTGGCTGAGTTTTGTTGGACTCAGTGGAAATCCCGTGTAAGCAGCAGGCGACGCTGCGATGTACGAGTGGGGCGGGAAAATGGGTTTGTACTGAGTCTGATGGATGGTGGGGGAAGGCAGGAGGCGGGGGTTGATGCCAACTGGAACTTGGTGCACTATCCCACCGGGGTGAGTCAGGTTGTAGGTTGGGTGCTGTAACAAAGGTCTTGAGGTACACGGCGAGGCGAGGAGGTGGGCAACGGGCGCGGCAGTGCTGAGGGGTGCCGACGACGGGTACGGGAGGATGGCGGGCTGCCCTCCCAGGTGGGAGCTCCCCGAGAGGTGAGCGTGCACCGTGCTGTGGTTTGGGCTTCCCTGGGGCAGGGAGAAAGCGTGGCCAGCCACGGTGGCTGGGATGAAAGCCTGCTGCCTCCGCGGAGCGTAGTTCCCGTTCCACTCCTGCGGCCCCGAGCCCAAGTGCTGAACCTGTGCACACATAGAAATGGGCAGGGTTTAGTGATCCCAAGCACAGATAGAGTGGGAAAAATGGAGTAATGCACTAAAACTAGTCAACTTAAAATCAGGAGGAATATAGAGACAGGAATAATTAAATGCTTCAACAGAACAAAAAAAAAATGTATCAGCTATTTAGGTAGCAGCGCAGACAGGAAATCTGACAATAAGAGATGGAAAACAGAACACAAGTTATTTTTAATGCTCTTGCAAAGAAAACAAAAAGGATAAAATGCCATGCTGGGCTGTTTTAACAGAAATACCATGTGTCACATGAGCAAGGTGCTTATTCCACTCTACTCAGCACTGGCTTGGCATCAATTGGAAGTGCTGCATTCAGTTTGGGCACCATAATGAGGCACAAAGAGGACAAATAGGAGAGAAATTTTAGAGGAGAGCAGAAAAAAATAATAAACGGATTGAAAATATCTGAGACAACTAGGCAAACAGAAGTCTAGGGCTATGATCACACGAAGATGTGGCAGTCATTAACATTTACAAAAAGAAAAGACTAAAAAATCAATTACTCCCATTAAATGATGCAGACTTCAAACTACATGGGGCATCTACTAAAGAAGGAAGGATCAGCATAAATTTTTGTAATGAAAATAACATTCTACACTTTCTGCCAAGAGGCTGAGGAGCTGCAGACATTGAAGAGATTAAAAATTAATACCATGCTGATCATATTAAGGTTTGCTTAGAATTAATTAAACCAATCCTTTTGCATAATCATGCAAAAGGGGAGACTGTGTCACCCACCCAAATATTTCTTTCAATCTAAACTATTCAAGTCATTATTGCTAAATCCTCTTATCTACACATAGCATGTTTTCATTTAGTATTTAACTTACAATATTCACAGTTTCTCTGCAAGACTTACACAAACAGGTACTGCTCTCGCATTAATGTACCTCCAGCTATCTAACCAAAAGTTCAATGCAGATACAGCTCAATGTTAGTTAATTAAAATGGGTTTAAGCTTGATGTCATATGTCAACTTCAGTTCTCAGCCACAGCAAATACATTTACTGAGTTGTTGGGCAATGATAAAAGTAACTTTTAATTTAGGTTTGAGTATCTTCTAACATTGGCTGGAACTACAGTCACAAGCCCGTCTCCCCTCCAGCTTCACTACCTGGCAGCAAAGGCAAGAAATAGTTGAGTTTGCTAAGCTCTATCTCATCTCTGGATACTTAAACTAAAAGCATTTTCATGCACACTACTGACAGGACAACACTGAGACACAGCTGCAGATTTTAACTGCACACTATGAGTATTTTAGTGTTTGGATGTAGGAAAAATAAATGCTAACATATTTTTCTTTTTGTCTCATGTTTTGATATTGTGTAAGCATTGACAATTTTGCCAGTGTGGCTTTTCTATTATTTTTAATAGAGTCAGTTGTTTTAAGAAAATGACCCAAAATGAAAGATACTTATAACTCGCCCAGAAGTTGCAATCCACATTTCAAGACTTGAACACTTCTTTAATCAAGCTGCTGAAAACCTGCAGCTGTCATTGATAGCAACCGAAAGTGAGAGCACTCAGTTTGGAACTCAACTTCTCCAACTTTATATTTGGAGCTTGTTAGATGTGAGTGCACACACCTGACTGAAGTTTCCATGCTGCAGATGGAACGCTGATGTCAGTTTCTGCTGGCGGTTTCCTACAACAGATGACTGGTTTATTCTTCCCAGGACAGACCGACCCTTTTTCAGCGGCTGACACGTCGCATCTTCCAAGACAGAAATAAACAATGTTATGCTTTTGTTGTCACTATTCTCTTCTGGCAAAAGTTAGAAAAGGTTTCATTTGCTGAAGCATGCAGGGAGAAATAATAATGCAATACACTAACTAACTTTAATTAAACCCCAGTACTATTTAGAAGTGGTTACTACAGATTAGCAGTTGTAAGAGTAGGTGAAAATTTTCATATATATATAAATACTGAATCAATGTATTGAATAAATACTGGAACTTCTATTCTTATCTACTGACATAGACAGAAAAAAACCACCTGAACTAACTTACCTGTATTCACCATCTGTTCCTCAAGATGTAATCTGTTTTCAAGTCTCATTTGTGGTACCACTACTGTGCAAACAGTTGATTTGGTTTCAGGGTTAACTGAGGCTCTTGCTTCCTTATTTTTATTGTTATTGTCTACAAAGCCATTTTCCACAAAGGGGCTGTCATGTCCTGAGGAGTCTGAGCTTGGGGAACCATCCACTGTATCACATCCACTTTCCTGTTCGTCATCTGACATACTGTCAAAAAATAAAAGTGTTGCAATGAAACAAAGATTTTCATGACAGAGGCACATTTTCTTAAATTAACACACAAAATATACAAAAGTGAAATTACTCAAAGGTGGATAAAAACGATACATTATAATTATATAAGCACATACATTCAAACTCATACTACCCATAAACTGAAAGGCTCAGAGAAAGGAGATAACTTCTTCATCAACTTAAAAATTGATGGAATACATGCTTAACTTAAAGCATACAAGGAACAGCAGTGAATTCACTAATGCCTAAACATACGGTCAATTCCCTTAGTGATTTTACAGCTCATGTAACATGCGCTTATTGCATGTTGTTTAAAATAGGACAATATAAATAAAACCATTTATAATTTTTTATTTTTGTGAGAAGTACTTTGATACTATGGGGGCCAGCACAAAAGTCTAAAGATTTAGCCAACAGAACCAGGTAATTCTAAGTAGATTTTTAAGTAACAGATAGTGATACTGTGACAATTACTGAGCAATTAATTGTACTTCTCTATTATTAAGTTGTGATTCAAGTTACTTTTTATATGACTTCATAGAAGTTGAATGCTACTGAAACCAGAATCCAACACACTCCTCTGCTATTGACACAAAGTTGAATTACAAAGGGAATTAAATTACAGGTCAGTTTCTTGCAATTTGAAGAAAATAACATAAAATCAAGCAGATCTTTATAAAAACTTATCTGAAGTTTTGAATGTTTTGATATTAGAGAATATCAAAGTACACACAATGTTAACTACCAACCAGTAAGACTACCTGATGCCTCCCAGAATAAGACACATCTTGTTATCTAAATTTTTACTAAAATTTAATTATTGGAATGAAAATTCTTCAAATGCTTCTAGTTATTTCTTCTTTTACAATCAGATATGACAAAAGCTTAAAAAACGGGAGCAGGGAAATATAACTGGATTAGTGCATCTATTTAACTTTGGCAACTTTTTATTTTAATATCTTCAAAGTCATAGAAATGTCAGGAATTTGTCTGGGATTATCTTCTACATCATGTCACCCTAAAAAATGAAAAATCTATCCATGTGCTGCATTACCAGCCTCTTGTTGCTGGATCTAGCAGTTGTGCCTGCAGAACGAGCTGGATATGTTTAGGAACCTGACAGAAAACTAATCCACCACAAAATCTGTGTGATGGATTAATCCTGGTCAGTGCAGAGAACAACAACCCACTACACCTTTCAGTGCATTCAGCAACCAGCACTGCAGAGGTTTGTTCACCACAGATGTCAGGCTTTACAGAATTTCAAATGGGAATCAGAGTTGTCCACCCACAAGTCTTTTATTCAAATCTTTTTTTAACATCCCCCCCTTTTTCTTGAGGGGAGAAGATTGTGTTTATATAAAGATTTATATACACAAATCATCCACTAAAAACATCTTTAATTCAGGCTATCCAAAGCTGAAAACATATAAAACTGTCGGTACAGACTCGGAGTTCCACCTCCTTGTCAATACATGCTGTGATAGAATCTTAAATGATTTTAAACAAACTTTTTTCATTAGGACCCTAATTAGAATTCATTTTGCACAATGAAACTGCTGAAGGCTCAAGCTAGACATGAGGCAGTGAAAACATGTTCATATGAAGAGTGTTCACCTTAGTGAGGCTTGCTTTTGGTAGAAGAAAAAAGGCATCAATGTCATTAAAGATTACAAGATATACAATGGGAGAACCAGAGGCTGCAAAAATTAAAAAATGTGGTAACCAAATCTGTCACATCCTGCTTTGGCTTATTTAATTCTGCAGTTCTAGAAGATTTTTATTCTAAAGGAAGTTGCATGCAACGTTTATATTTGCTGTGTAAACACCATTCATTTAGTATTCTGAAAGCTTCCAATGCAGCAAGACAGATCTGTTAGGAATGATAACAGAGCAGTCTTTGCTGTACAACCGTAGGCCAGTAAATTAATTTTTAAATAGATCATTTATCCTCACCAGATGGCAACATAACAAAGCTTGTGCATTTTTTAGTATAAACTGGGTCTGCTGTATACTAGGATGCTTCTTTTGACTGAAAAGAACCTGACTTTTTACCTGTTGGATCTCTTGCAAGGAGAGGGACTCGACTGCTCCGAGGAGCTGGTGCTGAGCGTGCTGTCGGGGCTGCTGAGGGAGCACACGCGGTCAATGTTCAGGGTGTTCTGGCAGGCTTCACACTCAAGGCTCCCTTTACACCTGCACACAAAAACACAGTCAGCAAACACACCATCTCTCATTCACCACTCATTTAGGTCCAACTATGGAATAAAAAAGAATCTAATATTAGAGAAGGCCCTTTACATGTAAATTAATATCCGATCCCTATGTAAATTAATATCCAATTTCTTGCTTCTTTTACATCCAAAACAGTTTTTAAACCTTTCTAGTGTTCTTTTTAATAAGCATTTTTTGAAACATGCTAAAGGAATAATCTTTTTACTGAATCAATACTAAAACAACTAGATTAAAAAATTTTACTGCAGCAGATGAGCCTTGAAACCTTTGACAAGGCTTTGATTTAAAACACAAGTTCCTCCAGTGCAGAATCATTACAAGTAAGGATGAAGTCAAGCAAACATTAAATTTTTAAGCCTTGCAAGCTTCTGTGACGGCTCTGTGAAAGAAAATTCCACTGGGGGACCATACCCAGCATCTGCTTTTATACTCAAAGGTTCACGTTTTCACACTGTTACAGAACTATTTTCTACCCACCTGTATGGAATAGTATCTACTGGATGCTATTGCTAGAATGGTAACATTGAGTATACATAGCAAGATTGGACTTCAACAAATAAATAGGGTATGACGTTATTATGAAAAAATCCTAAAAAAACTGTGGTTTGAAAAAGTGTAGCACACACACATATTAATAAGGCAGACTTCTGACAGTGTTATTCCCTTTTCTAACTCAACTCCACTGGCTGCAGTAGCTGTGCTAAGACAGCTGTATCTAAATAAACCTGAACAAAAAGAAAGGTTGCTTCTCACTCCCTCAGTGAGTGTGTCCGTGCCACATCATCCTCGTCGGTGTCACTGCTGATGGTGATGACGCTGACGGCGGGGCTGGGGGAGCCGGCCAGAAACAGGGCCTGGCGCGGGGTGCTTGGGACAGAGCGATCAGGGGCCAGCCTGACCGAGGCCTCACAACAGCCACTCTCCTGTCCTTCCGCGTTCAGATTGTCCTGTGCTTCTATACAACCGATTCTCTTGACAGCCTTCAGGTTGAGTATCTTTGGAGAGATAAAGGCTGAAGTTTGGATATTGGTGTTCTGTAACATGTTGCTCCTGTGAAGGAAACACATCATGTGGCATTTAGTGACTCTCCTGGAAATTGGACTGTGTTCAACAAAACCACAAAGCAAGCAATGTAGGCTTAACCACCAATTTTCCAAAGAAAAGCACAGAATAGTAAACATAGGCAAAAATACTTGGCATGGATGGCTTCAGACATTAACAAGAAAGACAAATAGTATGTAATATCTAAGACAATAACACTGAATACAGTATACTGAAAATCCCACTTTCTTATAAAGGAAAAAAGGAAATGAAATTCCCGTTTGGGTGAAAAACAAGCAAACAAAATCCAGCCAGATTTCCTGCAAAGATTCTCCTTGAAAACAAAAGCTGGCAGCCTCCAGATGAACTCCTTGCTCAATAAAAGACTGCTGACACTGCCCATGTAACCCATCCTTTCCCCCTTTATGGAGCATCCCACACCATTGTCAGTACTTTGTGTGGCAGTGGGGCATATTTTCTTCAGCAAGCAGCTGGAGAACTTTTGGCTACCATTGAAAGATGATTGCAAGGCACACTGCAACCCTGTTATACAGTTTCTCTTTATTTTCAGTTGTCTATAACTGATATATCTCTTCCCTCATGTAAATTTAGGAATATCTCATTAGAGCTACCTGAATATAATCTTACACCTTCCCAAAGCCTGTAAGGACAAAATTCCACCATGATAGGCACATACTAATCAAAAGGAATTAAAACCTCTTACTATCTCAAGTATTTTTCTATCTAGTCTACTACCAAAATAGCATTGAAAACCTAAGGCAGAAAGGACACATTTTCCCAAAAGACTGTCTAAGAGCAACTGTCTCCACTTTTACAGGTTGCTCCCTTGTCCACAAAACAGCAACAACAGGTACCCTGTCTCTGAAAGTTAGAAATATTCTACCAACCTGTTCTGGCACAGTTTGTTCCTCTTGGTAGCAGCAGGCTGAGGCCAGACAACGTGTGCAATGCCCACGCTAATTGGCTGAGGGGCAGACAAGGTTATCTGATGTGTTAGAAGCGGCTGTGGTATCATTGAGCTGTAGTGGGTGCCCTGGGTAATCATCTTCCTGAGGGAAAGGAAAGGCAGGTTTATATTGCACGTCATTTGCACCAGCACCCGTAGTCCTTGCTAAATCACAGCTGCTGAAGTGCTGCACGAAAGCAGGTGGACTCACCCCCAGTCTCCAAGCCTCTGTGGGCCAGCCACAGGATCAGAGGCCAGAGATGTGGCTGGAGCTGCCACTGGCGCTACCTGCTGCCATGCAGGAACCAGGATCTGCTGGGTCTGATTCGACCATGTCTGTTGGGAAGCACAGGAGGTTTTATGGCACAAGCAACTCACTGAAGTTACACTCGCTGCTTGTAGTTCAGCACAGACCAGAAGACAGACTGCAATAGAACTCTATATTTAAAAACATTTACTAACTAAATAAGTAAGAGTTTTGCTTTAGAGTAAGCCAACCTGAGAAAGGATTCCTGCTCGAATCTGTAGTGGCTGAATTGCATGGGCTTGGGTCACCAGTGGAACTGCATTATCCACCCTCAGGGAGAAACTGGTGGGTTTGCTGTGGTTTGTGGGAATTCCTGTCATGGAAAAAACCGTATACCCAAGCATTAGGCAAACAGCAGTCTTGCACGTATTTTCTGAGTAAACACAAACATAGAGGACAATTTTAAAATAGTTCACAATTTTTTGGGATGTGTTTATGTTTTAATTCCCTAATTTAGACTTTCAAGCCAAACAAATTAACACTTCAATTATTTTTGTGCCATAACTTATCTACACAAATATTTGAGCTGTAATTTCCAGAAAGAACCGCCAATAGCTATTAGTTGGAAACAGACCACTAGAAAGAAGAATGACTTTGGCAGAAAGTTCTGCAGAGCTAAGCATTTACTCTTTATCACAAACTACATTAAAAGAATTTGAAAGGAAGCAGACAGAAGTAAGCAGAACTGAATTTCAAAGCTTCTCAGAATGAACTCCTGCACATCTCATGCTCTGTAATTCCAGCAGGCTGAAACCCACTCCTCTCAGCTTTTATAGCTGGCAATGCCACAGATATAATGCCCCTCTTTGCTACCATCTCTTTTGTGGGAAACAATGTAAAATTGTCTGTGTAGCTCACCAAATATTTGCATAGAATCCATAATCCTATTCCTCCCTTTATCAAAATAATGCAAACTATAGCACCGTTAAAATAGTACCACAAGGCCATGATACAAAAAAGATGCATCTCATGCCCTATAGATTTCACCAGTGTCACAGGAGACTAACACACATATAGCAATACTGCAATGTTTACTACAATAACCTTTTTTTACATAATAATGTCAAACTATAATGAAAGAGGAATTTTTCTTAACAGACATTGCAACAGAACATCCATGCTTGAAGAAAATACTGGCTACGAAAAGATATCCCTGATCTCATCTTCTGACTGCCTTTCATGCCTTGGGCTTTAGTCAAAGATTAAGCAATGGGTTTTCACAGGTAACTACTAAAGAATTACTACACTAAAGTTTATCAGTGTTTTGGTTGGGTTTTTTTTTTTAATCTTTACAGTACAGGATGAAAAAACATTTTCATCTGATGTAATTCTCTCATGCCATAACATAATACTAAGTTATAACCAAGCACTTCAAAGCTTTTCATTTTGAAATGCAGTTGACTGATTTTTTTTTTTCCCCCCCACAGCCATCTAGAGGAGCAATATCTTAGCTCTGACAGAAGTAGAGAGTTTTAGCACTTCAGATATTCCACAGAGCAGCCAAGCTGGGAAACTTTGAAGCAGTGCCAGATACCATTAATATCCCCTTTTCATCTGTGCCAGGAACTCATCACCTATGTGATGAAAACAATACATCCCTTTCACTTCAGCTGTAGCAGAATTTAAATTTAGAAAGTTATCATCATATTAAGAGTACAGTATACAGATCACAGATAAAGTGTCTGGTGAAACCGTTTCCTTTTCTATAAATCACTTTATTCATCTGGGAATAATGAAAACAGTAGGGTTTTTTAATTATGGAGTAAAGTGTAAAGAATACACACAATTCAAATAATTAACTGCTCAGAATGAAATCTGTATGAAGCAGCTTTACATGATGCTGCGTGGTGAACACTGAGACCTTTCTTGAGTTTCTGGAACACAAGGTAGATGAAGCTGCCACAAATAACAATACTGATAAAGTGTGCTGTATCTGTCTTTATCCACAGAGATGAAGGCTTCCTGGGGTTTAAGTTTAGATTGAAGATTTTTGGTTTGTTTCTTTTCAGAGTGAATCCTGTGTGATTTCTTTAAAATGCAGGGGGAGAACTAAGGTCATTCTTTAAAAAACCTGCTTCCTATAAACTCCATAACTTCAAGATCTGATCTCAATATGAAGCTGAACATCACCAAGACAAATAAATTACATCTTTGGAACCAAGACTAAAATCAAGCAAAGTTAATAAGCAAACAATATAAACTACCTTCCCATTTCCATAAATGACTGTTACTATGATAAGACGCTGATATTCCCTTCATTTTTACTGTTTCCTCTAAAATTTTATTTCAGAACACCTTCCTTTCTTGTTGCACCTTCCATACTTTGTTCCTCTGTTTTACCAGAGATATAAATTTGTACGTGCATGTGTGGTACATGAAGATGGGCTGTGGATTGCTTAAATCATTTTCTGCAGATGCTTATTTGCTGTTTCTTTCAGAAAGGTGCAATGTATCTACATCTGACTCACATGCTGATTTTTAATGACATAATTGACTTGTTTTAAATATAAACCTTAAATGGATATAATGGAAAACTCAAATATTGCTAACAGGCAGTAACACTCATATTTTAGGAACTGTGACAATTACAGATAAATATACCTTGAATAGCTGGAGGACATATAATCAATGCTTGTTGGAAAACATCACCACAACCAAACTGAGCAGTTCCCGCCTGCAGTGGTATCCCTTGGTGCAAAACTGAGTGGGCAGATGCAGTTAATGCCTACGGGAACAGATTCAACACCGGTTATGTTATTACAACTGTGAATCTACATCTCTCACACTTGTCCCACCACTTTATACAGTAACAACTTATAAAAACTAAAATTTCAAATCCATTTCACAGGAAGCCATCGCATTTGGCCACTGGAGGGCACCAGAATACAGCACTGGCAATCCCAGGTTGTAACTTAATTTGAAACATATTCTGAATTATTTGTTAAAAAAAACCTTAGGAAAAAACGAGAGTAAAAGACAGAAGATTTTGCCACTCAACAGATATAATTTTTTTCAATTACTAAATTAATTAGAAAAAGTGCATTAACTGAACTTGCAATTAAAAAGAAACCAAACCAAACAAA
>VZRN01004996.1:1463859-1510078 GCA_013397935.1 Dasyornis broadbenti | reverse complement strand
GAATCACGAAAAACACAAACCACTGTTTTTACCTGACTTCTTACTGGACCAATTTTGGTAAAGCTTGCAGTCAGGTTGGCTGCACTGCCTGAGGCAACTGATCTCATAAGTGATGTTTTATTGCGATTGCTTAAGTCATACAGGTTTGATCGGCATTTGCAAATATCCATGATATGAAAGCAGGACTTCACTCTATCAAAACCAGAAAATCAGTTGCTTTAATCACCATGTCAGGTTGTTAAATGTAAAACACAATTCCCCAAAACCAGGGGAAAAAAAAAAAAAGTTAGTTCAAAGCCCACATTTCCCAGTTTCACAGAATGGGATCATACACACAGGTAGAAAAACAGAAACACTGCTGTTACCATGGTCACGTCAAGCCCTCTGTAATGCATATTTTAAATTCAAGCAAAATACTGCTATTTCCTTCTCCTTCCATCTAACACCATTTTCTAACCACTGTGTACAAACAGGAAGGATAGGAAACTAAACAGATGGAAAGCTTGCTCTTTCACTGAAATGCTTGCACTTTAGGAAATCCACACTGAAATACACAACTGCAGAACTGCAAGAAAACTTTCAATATATTCCACATTAATCACTGCACGAAAGGAAGTATCTAAGATGTTAACCTCAAGGGGAAATGCCTACCCTAGCCCTCTATGACTGATAGGAACTAGAGCTCCTCATACTTCCAAAAATCAAGCCCAAGTTTCTGCAGTGTTGGAATTTGAACAATCATGTATAAAAACAACTTAGAAATCTATTGCTCTTACTTTCAGAGAAAAATGCAGTTATTTAACCAGTTTCCTTGACTCAGTAGATGTATCTAAATATTGCAAGCCCTTGAAAGAATTCTTTCATCATTTTTGCACTGTCTTAGAGATTTTTTTTCTTTCTGACAGCAGAAGAAACACCACTATTATACAAATAAATTGCAACAACAGAGATTTCTATGTTACATACTGGTTGCTATGAGGAAAATCAAGGAGGTGCTTCATGGTAACAAAAGAATGGTTCAGGGTCTCAGCTGGAGTGATTCTTAAATCAGCATCGATAAGCAACATTTTCTTCAACAGACTGACAAATTCCCTCCTATCTGCCTTCTCTGCCAACAGGTCACTTCCTTCCAAATCCATCACCATGTTCACCTGGCATTGAACAAAACAGTCAGATAGAGATATGCACATTAGTTGAACTCTTTCTGGTATTGCTTTCTGCTATAAAATACTAATAATCAGCATTTCTATCACATGGGGTACAGTGAATTGGTCTTATCCCAAAACAGCTGGCTTGGAATTGGTGACTTTTTTTAGGCATACACACTCCACCCTCCCCAGTTAAAAACTGCTGAAGGCTTTATTCCAGTCTGAGATTTGGAATTTAAGAAATAAGATTTGGAATAAGGATCTTTATATGGTCTAACTCAAATTACAGAATTAATCTTCAAAAGAACAACTTCAAGCATGTATTAATGCCAGCCTTGCAACAAGATTTGATTCTTTTTTCAGGGTATGAAAGCCAACAAAAAAATTGCGTTTTCTTACTGACTAGAGAGGTATAAAGCTAAAGAAAAGTGAGGAAACAGTTATATCTTTAAAAAAAAAATTTAAAACTCGACTGAGAATAATATTGTTAAATAATAGAATTATACTGGAAATCATACAGTTAACAGAGCAGGTTCCATATGCATTCTTTGTTTATTCTTTGCCACAATGGCAGATAAGGTAGAAGAGAAAATATACATTTTACATAAAAGTGTTTAAATTAAAGGGTTCCCCCACCACAAGGACAAGTACCAAGCAATGGAAAATGAAGATCTTTATTAAAAGCTTAAAGCGCTGACACAGCCAGACATTTTCCTCAGAGCAGTGGAGAAGACTGAGATACAATTAATAATATTCTAAAAAGGCATTTCTTTCAAAACCAGTACAATGTTTTAAAATCAGCATTCATTCCCACACATTCCCTTTGCAGAGGAAGGAGGCTTTGATACTCACGTGCACTATATCATCCAAACTGTTGAAAATATACTTTCTGGCCTCTTTAGACTTCATACCTGTTTCTGCCTCGTGTTCTTCCAACGTCTCAAAAAATGAAGAGGAAAGCTGAGTTTAGAATCTGTCAGTAAAGGTCACCTATAACTACAAAGTAACTTTATATATTTATCGATCAAAAAACCACTACTGGTTTTCTTCAAATAATTTGTATTTCAGTTGTATATTTGTATGCTGCTTTGCTGGCTACTTTCACTCTCTAAATCAAAAGACAAGAACTACTATATTTTACATCTGACAATCACAGTACTGGATTATAACAGACAAATAATGAATCATGCAGGGAGTGCTGAAAGCCTAGCAAAGAGCCGCTTAATGAAACTCCCTCATGTGCTTATATTTTCACAGATCATCATTTGTCTATTATTGTATTTTACCAGTTTTCTCAAACTCAGACCTTAAACCCCAAAGAGCAGCAACATCATATCATCATAAAAAAAATAAACCAAAAACCAGACAGTGTCCTTTCAACTTGTCTCTTTTTTTACTTTTATGCTTTTATTCCTCCATATACACAACAGTTAGTGTAAATATTTTAAATATTTAAGTATGAAACAAATTATTAAATCCTAGAGAAAGAATGATTTTTGAGCTGGTATAGTACTTTCTGCTACAACTTTCCTCCTTCAGCACAGACAGTATCAATAGGCTGGTGCTGCAAGAGGCAAGTTGTCTCTTCAGGGAAAAAGTTTGTAACATACAAATTACAGAAAAGTTTTCAAAATGAACTTTGACAAAAACTGCAAGTTATGACCAACGGTCCATGGCAAAACTCCTAATTAACCTCTGCAAGGTAACAAAGAGCTCCTGAAACTGGGAAGGGCTGTTTGCACCAAGAACTTGCTCAAGCCCTCCGACACGGAGAAGCCAGATGTAAAGTGTCACCTAAAGACCAAGTGCTTGAGAAAGCAGAGGATGGGATTAAGAAGGCTGGTGTAATTGGAGAAATCTTACATAACCGCAGCGCAGCCCCGGCCCAGCGCCTCTGGGGATTTACCAACTTGCCGGGGGGACTTACGCAACTTGTGCTGGGAGCTCAGCAGCTGTTTGGTGCTGCAGAAATCTCGTGTCAACTGTAACTGTTTCCTGAGTCTTCTGTAAACTCAGGCAAGTTGGGCCATGAAGCAATACAATTTAAAAAAAAAGTAGATTATTTGCATAAGAAGCAAAAGCTCTGCTTATGGCCAGAGTGCAATAATGTTGCTTAGAGAGAAGCAAGGTGTGCAGAACATAAAAGTACATTTTGTTTTAACTTTGTCTGCACTCACTGTATTGTAGCTTTCAGACAACAAAGACTGTTTTAGCAGGGGATCTAAAAGAAATGAGATGTACACAGCCATGTTATTTCTTAATCTCCTTTTTCTCCTAGGAACTTCTGATTGTGAAGCCAGTTCTGGACAAATTTTGACAAAGCAGTGTGAGCCTCAGAGACAAATTCCTTACATAAAGTGAAAAGCAGTAACCAAGCAAGAAAGAAAACAAAACAAAACAAACCCACTCATTTAGTACCCTCTGGAGATACAAGGTTTAATTTGAATTCCCCACCTGGCAGCCACGCACTGGCCACAGCACAGCCTAGCAGTGGCACCTTGGGGAACAGAAAAAATGGAAGGGATACAGAGTAGAAGCTGGTAAAAACCACAGGAGATGCACCAGGGAGATAATGGCATTGTAGCCAATCTTGGCCTCTCCAGTTTCTCTGCTCATAAAATAAAATACTGTTTTCTACCACATGCTACTGTTTACCTTTAATCTCCAACTAGAATATGGTGCATCCGTTTCTCTACAGAAAAATCTCGCAGTTTTCGTTCCCATGCTTAACAACTGCTCTCCCGGCAAACCTTGAGTCTGTGAAATGTAACGAATCTGAGGAAAAAACAGAACATGGTAAATAATTTACCTCTTGTTTTCAAAATCTGATCCCAACACACTTAAAAACTTGTAATTTCATTTAAAAAATGACAAAACGAACCACGCTCAGAGCATTGAAGTTTGACAGCTCCATCTTATATAGGGGAGAAACCTAACACTGAGCACTTGGCACTGCTCTCTCCATCTCTCAGGGAAAGCCATACATAAACAAACCTCTCAAGTGACATGTATAAGCAAGCTTTTTAGGTTGGGTCACGGAAATGAGGAGCTGGGGAGAATGGCTGTCATTACCTCCTCAACCCCCTCAAATGCTAAATGTATTTTTTTAATTCTAGACAGAAAGATCAGTAGAAGTGTTTCATTTGCTTAAAGAACTTTGATTTTTTTTTTTGGCATGTTCTCATTTATGTAACTTGGTAAAAATCCTTCCCATTTGCGTTTCCAATGTATCAATCCTTTACACACCTGACACACCTGCATTTCAAGGAAACATTCCATGTGGAAGGGGAGTGCCTGTACAACTTTTAGGCAGCAAAAGGTAGTGTTGTTGCCCAAGAAAATCTGCTACTGAGTGTGATAGGAATGGACTAGCTTTATGCCTGAAAGAAACTTTGCACAGAAATGATCAAGATGCATTTATTTTAAAAGGTGATTTATTAAGCATTTTGCACTACCTATCATAGTTGATGATCAATATATTACCTAGAATAGTTAAGTTTCAAGGTTTCAACAGAAATCTGTTGAAACATGATGTGTTTTAACTACTGTGCATGCAATGATAGCTTACTGTAAAAGGGGGGGAGTTATCCCAGAAGCAGTATTGCTTTAAAAATTAAAAGCCACCTTGGAGTTGGAACAATAATTGGTAACAACTGAAAACTAAGCTTCTTGCAGGCTGGGATGGAGAGGGCACAGATTCCAGCAGCCAGGGCTGAACCTCTGAAGGGCAGAGTCCCACACCATAGTGGGACTGCTGGGGTGAGCCTTTTTCTAGCCCCTCGAAAAGCAGGAGCAGCCAGGGAATAAGAGAGAAGAAATGGAAGAATCAAAAGGAAAGACTGGTCAAATATACCAAAACAGAAACTGAGAGATGAGAAAATGAAGTCAATGAAAGACAGAGGACCTCAGAGCTAGGAGTACCGAAGAGGAGAAAAACTAATGGGTAGTAAAGGGGAAAGGTACATGTGAGGTTTCTGCTGGAAAATAAGTGACAGACCCAAGTGGGGAGGAATTAAACACAATGCTCCCAACTTCTGGTATTTAATATTCTCCATAATTCCCTGCTCAGGGAATAAAGAGAATCCCACTCTGACCAGAAATATTTCTAGAACATTTATAATGTCCTTAGAAAACAAACAGTCTTAAAAAGTAGAGGGGGTAAAGTGCATTAATTAAAAAAATCTGCAGTTAAGCACCTGTGCCTGTTTTTAATGAGTATTAAAGCTCAGAAGACAGGGCTATTTTCCACTGAGAAGTACAGCTGTTACTGGTTCTAACCGCACATGAATATAAGAACTAAGAGCTCCCTTTCAAGGGCCAGGGTGTTGGTTGCCACATACCAGAGGGACAGGGCCAATGCAGCACAAAGCCCTTGCCTGTTCATTTACTCAGTGACACACACTATGTAGCAGGAGGAAAAGAATTCCCTTGGAAGCTATCTCCTACTCCTGCTGTACTCACGTATACTGGGAAAAACCCTGAAACAAATTTCTCCGAAGTTTTGCAGACCTGCTGGAGCACAATTACAAGTCTGGCTAAAGTAAGGCACTTCCTGCTGGTGCAGAGGAGGTTGAAGCCCCTCTTCCACCACAGCTTCTCCAATGTGACAATCAGGTAACTTGCTAGATGAGTTATTAACTGAGGCTTCCAGCAAATTTGAATGACATGTAAGAGAGAAATAAATTTGCCAAGTTCTTGGAAATTTTTGAGATAGTATTGTAGATTCGTTCCAAAAAACAAATGCCTTCACTTTATCCTTAAAAAGAACAGTGAATTATACAGGCTGTTAGACGTTTCCTCTTTTATTTTCTATTTTAACAGCAACCATCTGCAAAAAGGTTTTCTAAATGCATCAAAGCATCAACCCACATTCCACTCATGGCTCACTTTCTACGCAATAAACACTGCATTTTGTGTAAATGAAAGAAACTGAAGTACAAAATATTACCAAACATCAACACAAAATTAATATATCTCTGAAAATGGTTTTAACAAACCAATTTTTAGAAAAGTAAGTCTGATCTCTAAGTGCAGGGAGCCAACTCCATGAATGGGACTTGAATAACCTAAACAACATGCTGAAGGAACTGCCCCTGAACTCAATGTTGAATCAAAGATGTAGAACTTAGCAAGAAGCCAGTGCTGTTCTTTTTCTGGGATTTTCAAGAGATTGCTGCACTTGCAAAGTTCAAAACCAGGTGGGAATAGTCAGGATGCTCATTCTATTCCTTCCAAATTCCACATTATTTTTTAAGTGTTTAAAATAGAAAACGCTCTATATCTTTCATTAGAAACAATGTGGGGTTTTATTAAGTTTGCTCACTCATGCTGATGGTGTCAGTAGCTGAAAACTCCAACAAAGCAAAGGTAGAGTTTCAACAGTTCCAAGCTTTACCACTGCATATCTACAATATTATTGTGACAGTTCATTCTCATTCCTCATGAAGTACAGGCTCTCAAATCTTTGAGCTTTGTTGGATTTCCAGAAAGCATTAGAAAGTATTCAGAACACAATTAATCCTGACATCTGAATAGACATTCCAGAGCCAGCCCTGTTCATGGCAAATGAAAGAGTGACTATAATGCAATGATGGTAGCTGTAAACTCCAGTTTCCACCAGAAAAAGCAGCTTCAATATCAACATCTATTTTGTAAGATGGAGGGAGGAGTACAAATGGAAATTTAATTCAAAAAAGCAGCACAACATACAGGATGGTTCAGAAAGAGGATTTATATTTCTAGGACAATCAATAAGACTAAATTAAAAGCATTGAACAGACTTGAAGAAATGCTACATAATAGGGGATATTATTAACATTTAAAATTCTGGATTTAATGATCTGAAATTCTTAAGTTGCAGAAAGTGTGCATATGCTTATGAAATTTATTCTACTACCTGGTCATATTCCAGTGCTCCTGGGTACAGTGGCCATCCAAGAAACAGCTCTGCAATCACACACCCTAACGACCACATGTCTATGGCTTCACAAAACGGCAATCCCAGTATGATCTCTGGTGCTCTGCAAATTAAACATGGTTACTGAATTTTTTTCCTTGGGGAAGAAAGGTAATTCAACATGCCAACATGATAAACAAAAAAAATAAAAAAAACCAAAAGCTGTTTTTTGATAATTATTTCAATAAAATCACAGCATCAGAAATTGCATTTTTCTTTATCTAGGTAACCTGTGGTAATATTTTGCAGCTCCAAGATGGTTTTTCCTACAAGTGCTAGTTTGCTATGTATATGCAAATGACTGATATGCCTGAAAAACAATGTCCCTGATTGAGAACTTTTGCCTTTCCTCCAGTATGTCTCAAATGATTTGTCCACTCAATGTCATATGTCTGTAACTATATTCTAAACACAAGCCTTTTATTTTAAAAAGACCCGAAGTTTCATCTGAAAATCCACTTGCACACTTCTCAACTGTACAGTACAGTTAAAGCTATTTAAAATATCAATTTAATTACATAACTGCAAACCGCTAATGTACTCAAATCAGTTCAATGTGATCAATTTTTAAATCACTTAAATGAAAACACTGCACTTGCTAAACAGAGCAGGTGTTATTTTTCACTTAAAACAAATGTGAATTATTTAACCAACACCGTCTGAATTTACGTCTGCACTCAAGAACCAGAAAAATTGGTATTGACACAGCTGCTAAAGGGGCTTTTAACATTGCTGTTCACGTGGAATCGAACTCAAATATTTCACAAATATCCATTTTCATTGTATTTGTTCTTTTAAAACCTTCCCTCCCAGCTCATTCAAGCTATTAACAAAAGGAAAAAGAATTAATTTATATCTGCATTCTAACACAAAGATGCCTAGAGATATAAAGTATTATTTAAAGCATCACACTATAAAGGGATCTACTATTAAAGCAGACAATCTGTTGTTAGCTTAGCATGTCACAGAACAGTAGGAAGGTGGTTAAAACTAAGAGGGTAATTCCCATTGCAGCTGTACAGAGATGGAATATTCAGCTGACCACGAAATATGTGATTTCTCACCTGTGTAAAAGCTCACAAATCTTGTGCTTCAGCACATCCTGGCATGGTCTATTGACATTCCACACACAAAACAGACTCTGCTCATAGTAAATATCTACATATCTCATTCTCCTCTGACATTTACCTTTATCAAAATATACTTTAAATTTCTGACATGTTCTGGATTGGGAACAAATTCCTATTTTTGTGCTACATTGGGACAGAGAAGCTATTTTGTCGCTATACAGCAGACCAAGAGCTAAAGCATCTCCATTCCTTTTCACAAGGGTTAGTTGCTAGAAGCTGTACACAGACATACTCCAAGCTCCAAGGATGCATGTTCACCACCAGGGAAAGGACTCCCAATGCTCTGTCCCGTCTCCGACCAGTGAAACCATTCAGGCTTCTGCTACAGAGAAAATCCAACACTTTCCATGGATAAGAAAATTACAGGACAAGATATTCTGTTAAATAATTAATGTAGTTTCCATTCATGCTAGCACTTCAGTTCTCCCCATCCTTGCCACAAACTATTTTGGATTTGATTATATGAAGGCTAAATCTTGTCACGTTGGCAGTGAAACTGGAGAGGCTCAGTTTTCCACTGCCTCCAAAGATTTGATTACAATAAACTTCTGGGGATCAAACGTATGTATTTTTGTAACACAGGATCGTGACACTGTAGTAAGTCTTAGCTAGTTTCGTTATCCAAGAAATCAATTCAATATCTCTGGAAGCCACAAGACAGAAATAGCAGCGAGAAATGTCTGCTTTTCCCCACTGGCTGGATGCCAGTCTGCCTATGGTTGTTACAGATCTCTGTTAAAATACACTTCCTTTTGTTGTATTATGTTACAGCCCTGAATAGTTAATGAATATACACACAGCCTATGGATATAGGGGCTTTAACAAATGCTCCTGCTAAAATAAGCTCTGTAAAACCTCTTACGTTTACTCAATGGTTAATATGCGCGCCGTATAAAAATAGCCGCAGTCCGTCGGTCTGCCGCACGTCTCTTTGGAGAGATGAGATTGCAAATAAAAGGAGGATGAGGGTGCACACAATGCCAAAAGAAAAAGAGAGAATGCTTGCTGTGTTTCAAAATACAGTAATCTGTTAGTTTTTCCCAAAGAAATGCACTGATAAGTAAGTCTAAGGAAAAGGGATGTATTTCAGGAAAGGCAAAGTGTTCCTCACATGCCAACACCGGACCTACCATCCAGAAAGGAAGAGGAAATAATTGTGCTCCTGAGCACAGCTACCTGCGCCATACTACAGTACAGTGAACAAAAAACATTTTCAGGCTAGCTTGAAGTGAGGAAGATGAAGAGCTGCTGCTCTTTCAGGGCCAATGTCTCCTACCATGTTTCACCTTAGTCCTTAAAATGAAGCAATTTTCTCCCAGCAAACAAAGCTGAAGGAGAAGTGTAACTGAGTTTGATTATGTGTGGAATGGTCTGAACCAGCTCAAACATTTTTGTTAAATGAAAGCTTGTTAATGTCATGCTCCAAGGGACCTTCTTCTGTTTCTCCTTCTTTTAAACCTCCTGTTAAAAATCTATCTGGAGAGCTGGGGAGAAGAGTGTTAAAGTGGAGAGAATCATTCTTCAATTTTTATTTTTAATATGATCCACAGCTTTTTTCTCCTATAACGAATACTTTCACATGTAACTCAAAAGGAAGGTATTCCCTTTCCTAACTACAACCATGGACATTACAGCGGTAGGAACTCCAGATGTCCCAACAGTGACTTTAACATCAGACTACTCAAAAACCCGTGTAACTTAGTGCTTTCTCTCTCTCAAAACAGCACCACACACACACACACTCCTGCTTGATTTTTACTCCAGATCCCAAGATGTTCAGTGCACCAGAAGCTATCAATCTCCACCTTACTAAAGCACCTGTTATCCCATACCATGACATCAACAATGAGAACACTAGAATTTTCTATACTTCTTAAGGACACCAAATCTTACATAAATTAAGAGCAAGATTTTAAAGAGAAAGCATCTATTTCCTTCTTATCGGTGTAAATTAAATATAATTAAAAACATCATCATAAAAGAGCACAGCTTAGACTTCGCAATTAGAAATATCTAAAAAGATGAAAGATACAAATGAATATTTGCTTTAGCTGCTTGTTTGAATAGTCACATTTCTATTTATTATATCACAGACCATAAATACATATACTATCCTATAAGTTTTTGTAAGCTTATGAGGAAAGAAATCACACAATTTCTTCCATTAACTTGCTCAAAGACCAGAATATCTCACAAAATTGTTTAGCTGAAGCATGTTAGCCAGCTTGGAATGAGGCAACAAAATAAACAAATTTGAAGAAAAATTAAATAGTTCCTTGATGGAAGATTTAAAAAAAAAAAAAAAAAACCACAAAAACAAACCCCAAGCAGAAACTTTAAAAAAGGGGAAAAAAAAAAAAAAAATCAAAACTGTAGCATAGTAACAGAAAATTTCTTCCAATCCTTTCTCTGGGGAAACAAAGAATGAAGATCAAGAATTCATACTAAGAAAATCCATACTATAAAAAAATAAGTCATAGCAAAATCTCTAAGTCAACCCATTTCAGATGATCATTACCAAGAAATTGTTGGTTAGAAATCCAATTTAGAACAGAAGTTACATGAAAAAGCTAAAACCCAACAGTCAATGTACATAATAACAACTGAAGAACAGCACAAAACAAGAACAGCAGCTACCCAGAACCGCTAGTTTTATGAAAAATTCAGTTGAATGCAGGAATAATTTCTCAAATATGTTCCCACTGAAGGTCCTATAACATAGTCACACTACACAAACCCCCTCACAGATCACAGAAATGAGACTAAAGACTGAGAAATTTTTATTTCTGTTTGTCTTCTGGCAGGGTGAGAGGGTCAATGTATTGACTGTCGATCACACCACCGGTTTATTTACTGCCCACCTGCTGCTCTCCAGGCGAGTGAGGAGCATAGAAACAGCCTTCCTCCCCTCAGGTCTCCCCCTCCTTTTAACACAGCTGTGTGATTTCTTTCCAAGACCACAACTTTTACTCACCACCCATCCCATCTTCCATGCCTTAAGGTAATGGTGCTGTACGAGGAACATGGAGCTATTTCATTCCACAGATGCTACTGCCTGCTCCAAAGATGCTGGATATCAGGAATGCTGGTAAATCCTTGGCAATGTCAGCTCATCATCACACATTTTGCAGAAAAATTTTTCCCAAACAGGCATATAATCCTTATCATGCTATTTCAACTTTGCAATATCAAACGTACTGAATAAGAATTTTAATACTGGTTCTCCATAAATTTTGGGTTCTATATATTCATATAGTTGAAGGTAAATGGAGACAATGCTCCTAATATGAGCATGTTTTACAAAATGTATGCTCTCCTCATATAAACCGAACTTTACTGTCTCTATTTACCACTGTTTATAGTGACAAGGCCTAATAATTATCTGCTCTGGATACAACACAATGTCACCATTATAAGAAATACTAATGCAAGGAAGTCATCAAAACAGTGGGATGCTTATATATTTTATTAACGACCTGGTGAAAGTCACAGTATGGAGAACTCATGTAAATTAATCCAATTTGCAAGAGTTAAAGTCAAACCAGATTACCAGTCTAAGAATATGTCTTTCCTCCTAGTACCATCGCAAGAAAAATGCAAGCACATCCTTTCTGAAAGAAATAACCAGACATGAGTTGTGAGATGTACAATTCTTCTCCTGAAGAGAGGAGCTCTAAGAGAAGGATCAGATGCAGTGAATAAGTTAATGAGAGATGGTAATGGGCATTCTGATGAATATTCTCATGTACAATCCATTCTACCGATCTTTGTCATGTACATGGGAAATGCAAACCTTTCTTCAAGATCTGCAAGAACATAGGAAAGATTCTTGGCTAGAGGGATCAAAATCAAGGTGGCAATACCCAGAAAAATCTCCCAGGCAAGTACACTTCAATAATCTCAAGGATGAAATGAGAAGGAACCATGTAATGACAAAACCTGTGAATGATGAAGAATATAAAGATCAGTTGGCTCTATGGTGGATTCATTATGGTCTTCAGAAGGAATTTCAAATATGCAATTAGATCAATAAAACAACAGGAAGTAGAGCATACCAGGTCTATAGTAAACCATATCAGAAATTAATGTACCATATTCATTAACTAATTATCCATAAGAATTTATGTTATAAATTAACGAACTTTGCAATGAAAAATCCAGACAACTTTACAGATTACTCAAGAAAAATATTTTACAATTGGGAGCAAAAATAATCAGGATATCAGTATTTATTTTTAAAGGACAAAGACATATAAAAAAAAATTATGCCTTATATAGTTTTATTCCCTCACCTTGAATAGTGTGTGTTCACTTTTGAATTCTGTGTTCAGTTTTGGTCACCCCCATCTGAAAAAGGATACATCAAATAGAAAAGACGCAGAAAAGAACAATATAAATTAAAGACTTGAAGAGATTTGAGTACAAGAAGAAACCCTGGTTAGAACCATAAAGTTTCAGGAAAGAATGAATGATCAGTAACATTACTCAAATTATATAATAAATAAGGGAAGAGAAGAAGACAGGTGTTTCTAATGCCCTGCCTCACTCTAGAAGATCAAGTAATCCCCCACCCACTCTGAGATAAAGACTGATGTAAATATAAAAGAGGTTTTTTAAAGCCAGAATTACAATTACCCTTGGAATCACAGGCCACTGTTGAGATAAAAAAAACATTAGGAGTACTTAAGAATGGATACAGAGAAATATCCACAATGGCTCTAGATTATACAGTAAGGGTTGAATCCATGTAGAACAAAACCAGCCATCAATTGTGTAGAGCTATAAGAAACTTGCAGCAGAAGACACTGAAGTGCAACCTTCTGCTACAGTAAATTTTCTCCAGCAACAAAATACCAGGATACATAGACTGCTGATCTGAGAACATATGTGTATCTCGTTTCCTACATATTAAAATCACTATTCTTGCACAAATATATGAGTTACCCAAGTAAATCCCTTGACTCCAACTGCAATCTTCTAGTCTCTACCATCTTCCTCATGGTCAGAATAACTTTTATTTGTGATGTCATTTTGTTAAAATAAGAATTATATCAATAAAATTTATAGAAGTCTTTTAAATAGTTGTAAAAAAAAAAAAAAAAAAAAATCACTCAACTGCACTTCCTAAGAACACTGTTATAGTTGAAGTGTCTCTTGCTTTAAACCCACTGAGACGTCAGAATGCAGATTGGCAGTGTCATGTGTTAACATATATTTGATCCTAGAAATGCAAGTATTGTACATAATGCCAGACAACGAGTCGTCCTTCCTATCCTTCGGAAGGAAAGCTGCTGCAAATCTATAATGAAAAACTGAACTCTAGATTTACATTCACAAGCCTGGCTTTTGCTGTTTTCTAGGGTTCTTTTAACTCTTATGATTAGGCATTAGGAAGTACACAAGTAGCAAATTCTGATTGGGGGGGTTATTTTTTTTAAACTCTAAAAATGTAAGAGGACTTAAACTGAAAGCAAAAATATAAGTGCTCAGACACAGACTCAGCTGGATAGGGCATCTGTGTCTTTGAGGCAGCAGGAAAGACTCAATCCCACCGCGTTCTGCAATTTAAGGTTATGTCACCATGCACCTCAAAATACAGTGAGAATAATTATGTTCAAGCCGACATGGGAAGGTATATCCTCAGTCCTAGCTTCATGCCTCCCTTGAAGGAGTTTGGTGCATGGCAAGTGGTAGTAAAGACACAAGGAAATGAGTCGCTGTATCTCCTGTAAATTTCTATGGCCACAGTATGAGTTTTCCTAACCTGAAATGATAAAACCTCATTTTTGCCTAATAAAACATTTTCATACGACTATGCATGCTCAACAGCTAGAAAAGACATACTTCTCCCACAGCCTCCCAGTGATATATATAACATACAAGACTGACATGCAGCTGCCAGTTTAACTTTGAACCCTGATCTGCCCTAGAGAAGGATTTAAAAATCTTATATAGAAAGTGGCCCACATACGTGACTACTTAAAAAAAAAAGAAGTAATCACAAGGAAAAAATGCTTTAGAACTTATGGCTCATAACTGAATGGGGGAAAAAAATAAAACTGAACAAGAAATTAAATGAGACAAAAAAAAATAAATCCTAGGTAATTTCATCAATCCTAGGTAATTTCATTTAATAATTAAAAAAAAAAAAAAACACAAACTATCCTAGATCTTTTTCCTGATAGTGAAAAACGATTTTGTTTTGAAAGAGCAAGCACTATTTTAACATAATATACTTTCTCTTACCACTTACCAAAAATACTGAAGATAATCCTTATTAAGTTACTCCTTTTTGATTTTTCAGATGAGAATATGAAAACAAGTGATTTCAGTAGACTCTTCTCCAATTTTTCAGTAGCTCTCATGAGCTGAGGAGTTGATTTTATTAAAACCAAAAGATGGTTGTCCTTCTGCCTTTTCATTATTTTTATTTTCCTTGAAAAGACTTACCGGGTGATTTATTTATATACTTGATATGTTAAGCAGTTTTTGAATTACACGAAAATTAAGTGAAGTAGATATTGATGTGGCAATAGAATGAGCAAAATGGTGTAGAGATAAACTCTTCTGATGCTTTATTGATAAATAAAGTCTGCTATTAAATCCATTTACATTTTGGATAGCAATGTGCCAGTATTTCAAGCATCAAATCAGGTTACTTACCAATAACTGAATTTTGACAACACCCTTTGTGTCCTTGTACGATTTACTCCTAGCTGTGGGACCACTCTGCAGTGTTTATCCTTGCACTGGTCGAAGGTTGCAAGAGATGGTCACACAGACATTGCCTCTGCCCAGAAAAGAAAAACATCCAAAATCTTGTACAGAGGTTTTGTACAAAACAAACCCCCGAGATGAGCCGCTGAATTGTCCAGATAATTTTTTTAGGAAAACCAGACTTGAAATGGTCTTGTTTGGAACAGTGACTGCAGTTAAGTAGCTGTGGAAGGCCAAGCAGTGGGGCTATTGGCAACCACAAGCTGACCTCCAACCCAAGGAGAGGATCAAACACAGATTTCCAGCTCTGGAGGAGGACAAGAGAAGAGCACAGCGTGGGATGTTTCAAGGCCTCATAGATCAGACATGCTAGAACTTAATTTCCCTCCCTCCCTTTACTTTGTTATTGTTGATTGTGTGGGAATAACAATTTCTAAATCTGTGTCTACATGGACTTGCAGTGCCCAAACACATCAGCTGAAGAACAGGTAGAGAGTTTCTACAAAACGGTAAGAAGCACAGCAATATTTGCTTGTAGTATCCTTGTCAAGAACAACAAGACCTTTTAAGTCAGTTTTGTGCAAAGGCTTTTTGTGCTTTAAACCCCGATGGCAACAGTCCTACAATTGGACTCAGGGTACAAACTTATGAAGCAGCAAGCAGAGAGATCATGCTGTAAAAACCCCAGCAGACACAAGGCAAAAGAAAGAGGAATTAGTTTCTAATATGACTGATTAGCATGAGGGTCTCTGTTACTGACATAGTTCAGGTTAAAAAACAGAGAACAGAAGGATGCTGCTGTTATGTCAAGAATCAAGTGAATCATAACATACTACTGTATTTTAACCAGCTATTAAGAAAAACAAACAAACAAAAAAGCAAAACAAAAAACAAATAAACAAAACAAAAAAAAAAAACAACTCCACACAAAAAAATACTCAAAACAATACCAAAGTAAAGTCTAACCTGAAGGCACAAAAGAAAATTTCTTCCATTCTTCAGCAACACTTATAAAAGTGTTTGCCCTCCAACACAGGCCAACAACACACCTGCCTGCTGCAGCTCAGCCCAGTTCTTCAATAAACCATGAAACTACTGAACTGTTTGAAATAATCTTCCAGCATAAAGCTGCTGCACAGTGGTTCTCCAGGCAGGCACACTGCACTGCAGATGGACATACCCCATAGATACTTTAGAGAGTACGAAATTCTGCTCACATCCTTGTCCATTGTGAAAAAGATTTTTTAAACTGCTGATACATGCCCATCTGGGTGATGCAAAGCAATATTCTGGTGAAATTTTGCTACTCAGACTAGTGAATTTTGACTTACAATTACATTGTTTAAATTATAGAAAGCTCACCAAAAATTAACACCAAAAAAAATTTGTAATCTTAGAAAAACCTCCATATTTTTATCACAGATAATTTATGTAGTGATATTGGATTATAATAACACTGTCAAATCAAGAGTCAACATTGACAACATGACATCAGGATAAATAGAGATGGTAGGCTTGTTAAAGCTGTTTAATTTTGAAAGACAAACAAGCAAAAGACTTGTAGGAGAAACTAGTACTTTAAAAAAAAAAAATCTATTAACAGCAATGTGATCACCTAGAATTCAAATATTCAAAGCACATACAATTTAAACAGTAGCGTCTTGCAAAATGTCATGAATTGATGCCACAGCTTCACATTGGAGATTCATATCTTGTTCACTAAATAAATGGAACACCACCAGAATCCATTTCACTCTGGATACTTTCCTATATAAAGTGTTATCTAAACACTTAGTGCCTATGCCAGCTGCTAAATTAAACACAAAAAATTGGAAAGAATAGTAACACAGAAGTTATGACAGAAAACCTACAGAGCAGCAACTGGGGCAGATGAATTAACACACATGAAATTAAATCTGCTTTCTCAAGGTTACAATGGCAGAGATCCTTTGGTGAATAAAAATATTTTTAAATGTTTCTAGGTACTAAATGTTCTGCTGGATTCATACCCAACAGTTACATCTCTGGCTCAGTGTCCTGTGGGAATCTGTAACTTCCATAGAACACTGCAGAAAAATACACTCAACATACAGTACACACCAATACTTAATAACCTTGATTTTAATTTGAACACTGCTGTAGTAATTCAGGATGCCCTGGCAAGTGAACTGACTGGCTGACTTGGCGAGTTTTTCCCATACAAATTTCTATGATTAGACCCATGGTGTAAATACGACACCACCAGAACAAGTCCCATCCTTACCCACAGCTTAGTGACCCCACGAATGTAACCACGGGGAAACACTGCAGCACCTCAGCTTTGGGACACTATGGAAAATCACCTATTAATGTTCTGACAAAGCTAAGAAATTACTTTAGAAGATTTAAAGGGCAATTTTTTCCCCCTCCCTGATGAATTTAACCTATGGACTGCTCCTGAGGAAAACTACACAGATCTATTTTGGTAGGCTAGACTGTAAGACCTCAGCCTTCCAGCACCTGCTTCCCATTACACTACAGTCTGCTGAAAGAATCCAAATGTTTCACCCCAGCCTTGAACCCCACCAGCATGAGGCTGCTGGTTTTTCCCTTTAATTGTTCTCCTCAGATGCTTTTTCCTCTCTGCTTTTTTCCTATTTTTCCTTCCCTATTATTCCGTTTCAGTTTATTTGTCCTTTCCTGTTGAAAGGAGAGCCTGTCTATTCTTAGAAGAGTTTTGGATCCTAAAATAAACTGCTTAACTATGTATCTATTACATTCAGAATTGATGTCACATCAGACCCTGACAACATGCTACGACAGGAACGCGACTACAGCAAAGAGCCCCAGCATTTCTGCAAGCCCAGCTTTGCAAAGATTTTTAAAGTAAATTTACATTCAAAAATATACCTATCTGAACATTAAAACATAGGGTACGGATTCTTTTCATTTTTTCTTCTCACTACATAAATGTTGGTATCATTTTTAAAGCAGTTCTTGCCTGAAATACTAAAACCCAGACCCTCTCCCACCACCCTAGAGGAAGAAATCAAGGTAACCAGATTATACTGGGAATTCTTTTTAATCAAACTGAATGTTAAAATTTTGCTGTGAGCAAATAGAAGTTAAAAACAGGTAGTGCAGTTTAAAGAAAAAAAAAGATAAAAATGAGATCTAGATAATAACTGGATAATAATGGGAGCATTTCATCTGAGTGAACCCTTTGAGTCTGGTCCAGGACACTAATAATTGCAAGTAGCTCATTAGTTCTGGCTGAAAACTTCATTCTGTTCCCAATATAGACAGACACTCATGTTAGGAAAAGGCACACTTGTTGACAATAATAACAGAAGCAACAAGGGTCAAATAGGCAGGGAACCTTCCCCTCATTTACAGAAGAGCTACTGCTCAAATTGGGCTGAAGTACTCGGACTGCACAGTGCCCTGGACTGGGGCTGAAGAACTTTTGTCTCCAAGGGGAAAAGGAAAGGTAAGTTATCTTCACTGCCAGCTCTTCTCAGAGCACAGAGAAAGAATTATACAGAATTCCACCAGGCCCCACAAGGCTCTGCTGAAAAAGTGTGAGGGTCAATAAACATTTCCTGGACTTTAAAAAATAATAGCAATTGTTATTTCAAGAACACAACTGTCATTTAATTTAAACTACTAAACATACTTTAATATCATACCAATAAAGATTATGAAGCACTCTCAAATATGTCCTGAACTGAGAACTGAAATATATACCACATAAAGCCCATAATCCATCTAAGTACCATACTAGTACAGGAAGATATTCCGGGTTCAACTTTCAAACTACTTGTACCAAAATACAAAACCAAAACAATGCCAACTAAAAATTTATTCAGAGCATCAAAAACTAACAAAAATTGCAAAAATAAAATAATTGTGAAGTTGGACTATTTTGTATGTGATAGCCAAATCCTGAACACTGCCCTAAAGGTTACAGTATTACAAGAGTCTGCACAGTGGGAGTATTTACCAGGAACTCCTGCTCCTTGAAAGGATGAAAACTAAAGTCCAGTTGACAAATTTCTACTAAAAAGGTATCTGTGATTTCCTTGGAAATGTGGAGAATTCCATGTTGTTTTGTTTCCAGCACATATGAATTTTCCATGGGAAAACAAAACATCCTCAAATCAAAGCGCCACTTTTTCTTAGTCCCAGGAACTATTATTAGGTTATGTTGTCACACCACAAATTGATAGGACAAACTTTCAAAGGCCAGCCCTGCATTATGTCATTGCTTTTTAGTAAGGCTCCCAGCAGTGGCCTTGCTGTGTCTTTGCTAACAGAATTAATATTTCCTTTAGAGTCAAGTTCATTAAGTTTTCTGGCAGCTTTACATTGTGCTTGTCACTTTTAGGAAGAAGTCAACCTACAAACATAAGTGTAACCTGCATATGCTAAAGTTGAGAGGGGAAAAGAAAAAAAGTCTTATTGAAAAAAAAAAAAAAAAACACCTCCTAAAAGCAGTCAACTCCAGCTCCATTTCAGCAATGTCCTACTTTGCTGCCTGCAGTCTGAGCAGTTCCTACACACACACACTTCACCTGGTGGGGGAAATCTTTGTGTTTTGCTTCTATATTCATGAAGTTCTATAATTCTTTTGGGTCTCTGACACCGAAAAAACTTTGTAGGTGAAATCAGACAGGATCACTATCGTCAGCTCAGTGGGATTTTTGTGTAACATAATTTTCCCCATAATCAGTTTTCCTGAATGTCTTCCGTGCACAATGGCGATTTTAAGATTGACAGCAGTAAAAAGTATTGACTATACAAGAATAAGAAATCATATTATCCATGAATAGGATAGCATAAACTACAGGCCAATATACTAAATAAAACCTTGGCAGTAATCCCAGTGCCAAGACAGACTTACAAATTTGTTTACAATTACCCAGGAATGGCTGCTGTCAACCAGCCTTGACAAGACTCTGTAAACAACATATACGTTAATGATGATGCCGGGAAAGGAGCAGCAAAATTATCCATTATCAGACAATTGCTGAGATGCTGGAATACTTGAAGCCTTATACAGAAATAGCCTCTTGAGAATAAATAGCTGGAAACAAGAACAGTATCAGATCTACATCAAATTCAAAATAGAAGAGACTCAGAGCCTGGTAACATAACCTTATGAGGAAGAATCCATTAGAGCATAATGATAAATACAAGTATTTTCATTAGTTATTTCAGAACTAGACAAACTCTTTATTATTATTATTTTCTGTCTCTGATGCTGCAAATGGCCTTAGACGTATCGGCTTGTACTATGATTTAGGACTACAAATGTTTTATAAACATAAATAAATAAAAATAACCGAGAGAGGCATAAAACCCAGCAGACATCCAAAAAAATCCTCAAAGATTTATTTTTGAAATAAATTTTCATCTGAAGATCAAAATCACTAAAGTCTACAAAAAGTATGTCAGTGACTTATCAAGCCTTGGTAGGGTACTCTAAGTACCTAAAGACAGAAAGCTGCTTTGGTGAAGCACCAAGAAAACAGGCTTTTACCTTAGCGACCTCAAACAAATGTCCCTGGAAATAAAAGGCAAGATGGCCCTGTTACAAAACAGAGAACATTACATTCTGCTACCATGCCATGTTCTCCAAGGATGGCCAATGTAAAGTGCTCACGTTAAGGCTTATTAAGCCTCATGTAGGAATAAAGAGCATTATGATTATTAAGTGCTTTCCCAAAGGTGGTTACAGCTCCACAGAATAACAAGTGATCATTTTTGCAAGTTATAACTCTGCAATACATTTATGGAACTACAGCAGTTAAACCTGATGTGAATAGGTTTCCATGATTTATAAAACTGTAGCTGTGAAGGTTTCTCAAAGATGTCAGACCTGTTTCTAAATCATTTTTATTACATTAAACATGACAAAAAGAGACTCATATGCATATCCCTGATTTCATTTTAAGTTCATATGAACTGTGGCAGGTCACAGGTTGCCACTCACTAGATTCCATCATCTTTCCAACCTAAAAAGCAGCATGGTAAACTACCAGGAACATGAACCAACCAATCAAGCAAGCATCATCAGACTTTATCTGCCAAGGTCAAGGGGGTGTTTGACTCTGAGTGATTATAGTTTCATCAGCAGGAAAAGAAAAAAAAACAAGCCTACAATCAGCCTCAAACATCTGAAACAAAAAAACTGTGCTCAAATGTCTTACATCTGGAAGAGTTAAGTATTCTATAGCAGCACCTTTCAATAAAGAATAGTACGGCAATCTTAACAAAACAGACTCTTATAAGCTCTATGAGATTCAAGAGGACTACCAAAAATAGGCTTCATTCCCTCACTGTGTTGTGTATTTCCTATGCCCCAATGGTGCCAGTATACCCACTGAAATGAGAGACAAGTGAAATCATAGGGGTTTTTGTTTCGCTGTTCAGCATGGAAAAAGTATGTTAAAAATCTATGAATTGAGAGAATAAAGTTCCACCAGGAGCTAACTGAAGTAAGTCATCATGCATTTAAGGCTCTTCTTCCTTCTAGGCGATTTCATCACCCAGCCTCTGGAGAGGGAAGAGGATGGGAGCTGAATTGTGTCCAAGGGATCTCCAAACTGAAAACTGATCACTGGGAACACCTATAAACCAGGTAAAACAGAGGACAGGCTTCATAAACTTCTCCAAATCATCAGTGTGTCTCAATGAAAGCTTGTTATGATTTAAAAGTACTGTATAAACACAAGCTTAATTACAATTGTCATACGTTTGGTATTTTCTAAACAGTAAACAGGAACAGGCAAAAACTAGCTGATGAAGACAGTGCTTACACACATCAACACAGCTTTAGATAAGAATGTTCTGAAATAAATACCATCCAAAGCCACTGCATGTGCCACTGCTTCAATAAGAAGTTATTGCTGCATCATAACCGTGTCAAAAAAAGAAATCACAAAAATATCGAGGCAATGTTTACAAGTTGCATGATTACTTTAAGGTAATTATTTAGCTAGAACACATGACTCTTATTTCCCTATGAAAGGCTCTCTACTTAACTGGATTAACACACTATTGATAGCTAAATTCCACTGCCAGAGGCCACTGTCAAGTCATCATTTCCAGAACAAACCTATAAGCTATTTTCTTTATCCTGTGTGCAACTATTACACCAAGCTCATCATGAATTTGTTCCCAAAGTGCTCTAAAAAAAACTGCTGCAAAGAACATTCAAGAGATGCATGACACAGGATTACCTGTCCTAATGAAATTAGACCATACATCAGTCACAGGTTGGAAGGCTAAATACATTTTGCAGCCAACCGAGAACCTAACATTTGATTTTCAACACGGGTGATTTTTTTTTTTAGTTTAAAGACGATTCAGTTTTGATGCTGTGAAAATTGACTATCATCTAGAACTCAACTCTCAGATGTTTTCTAGGGAAAGCCAGCCCTGCATTCTCAGCAAATACTTCTCATGAAAATGTTTACATTTTTCTTATCAAAAGTAATACTCAGATATGTATACTCATCTTCTCCACCCATTTAACACACACAATACACAAATTTTTCACAGAGATGTTAGATAGGAAAGAACAGAAACAACCTTCTTCAAGATAACCTTTCCTGCACTAACTTGCATTCAGGCTAATGCCCCTGGAAAATGTGTCCCATCCTGCACCGCTCACCTTTGCAGAGCCCTCACCCTCACATTTCTGTGGGACGGTAACACAGAGGTAAACAAGGAGGAAGAATTTCTGATCTCTGTGCTTTCATGGAATCATCAAGAACCATATTAATAAAAGCAGAACCCTCACTTTTTTTTAATCTCATTTCTATTTGCAGAAACCAGAATCAGAAAGAAATGGAAAAAAACCCTTTAAGTGGAGTCATCGTTTGTTACCACTGTACTTCACATAAAGGAAATTTATTTTAAAGTTAGGCTTAGAAACCAGAAGAAAAACAATACAAAACCCTAAGTGGTTCCAAACTGGGGAATTTTGCAGTCTAACTTCCTTCCTCATCTCCCAACAACACTCTCTGTTTCCTGATGTTGATAATGCCGGGTGGGAGACAGAGCACAAGCCTTTCTAATGAAGGACCCCAAAACATCCCTATGAAGGGACAAAGGGGAATAACCAAAAAGGTTAAAGTACACAAGGAACACAATCCAAAGAAAACATGTTTGTTAGGGACAGGGCTGGCCAATGTGCTGGCTGCACAAAGGACTCAGAAAGCAAGGTACAGTTTCCTCATTCTGCCCTGAAAAAAAGTACTGCCCTACTGTACTGACACAGGGCTGCTTGGAAATTATCATGAGACCATCTTTCCAACAGAATTTACCCTATTTTCCTGGGCTCTTGTCTGGCTCAGCAACATCAGCAGCCAGTGATCACATTTCAAAGCACTGGTCACTCATGCAATAAAATTGTCTGTTGCACCACACAGCAGCTCCTCAACAGGACCCCTTCACACAACAAATACAAAATCTATTTCATAAAACAGAACTGACCTGGGGAGCTTCACCACGTGATTTTGCCAGGACAGAAGTGTAGTATGTCATTAATAAAAAGGAAAAAAAAAAGAAGAGAGAAGAAAAGAAGGAACAAAAAAGTATCTTTAATGTGCTACCAGACACAAAAAGTCCAACCTAGAGAAGCTGAAGAGCTCAGCCTGCCAGCAGCGAGGGGACAAGGAACCACAGAACAAATGCACTTTCTTTGCTGCTTTGCCTTTGCATTCGCTTTCACTGTCAGACACAAGAAGAGACTGGACATTGACTGCATCTTTGATCATTCAGAGCTGGGTTTGCATTCTTCACAAAGTTATTAGAGGCAGCCCTTTGCCTCATCCCATCTTTTACTGAATGGGTTATGTTTGATACAGGAAAAATAATGAGACTGAGCAAAGGAAGAATCCCCCTTTACAAAGGAAATGATATTGTAATGACATCTAGGTCTACTTGAGATACATTTGTTGCTCACAGAAATGTGTTGAGTAGTTATGTTTATTATTTTAAAATGTATCAAAAACATTACCCCCAAGCATGCATTTGTCAGTTATGCAAATTACACAAATCAGGTTTCAAAGCATGACAAATTCTTTGCATTTTTCTTAGTCAAGCCACACCTGAGAACAATAAAGAAAAAAAGGCTATGGCAAATGAAAAACTAAAAAAAAAATTGGAAACTTAGTTTGATTATAAATGAAAAGTATAAAAATTAATATTTTCTTTAAAATCCAGTTTAAATTAAAAGCTAAGTTTGACAAAGAATAAAAAAAGATTGTGTTAAACCACGTCATAAATTAATACCCAGGGTATTAATCCCCTTCAGCTACCAGTTCTCTAGTAACATGTAAAAGTTGATTCAATGTAAAAAAACAAAAAAAAAAAAAACCAACAAAAAACAAAACAAAAAAATTAATAACTGTTGTACAAGAGATTTAAGGGGGAAAAACGGGTATTTTGACTTGTAAAAGCAAATATTCTTAATCACACATAGTGCCTTTCCAATGACTCCCTTTGCACTCCCACCTCTTTTGCACACCAAAATTCCAGCGTTCCACGTCGCCTTGAGCCGGCCAGGAGCGTGGGAAGGGTCCCATTGCGTAAGATGTTATTAAGGCAGCAAAGCCTGGCTACTTAACTGCAGATACTTAAATACTCAAAATAATTACCTAGATTAGCCAGCAACTCCAGCTGCAGCACTGCCAACCTGCAGCACAACAGGGGGTTGTGCCAACCTCTCCAGGTGCAATCTGTACCCCAGGGGCTGAGGTGGGAGATGCTGACCCTTGTGCATTTACCAGGAGGCAGAATAAGACTGAACACTGCTCCTGGTAGACTCACACGCTTCCAAGTGATGGAAAAATTCCCCAACCACAGAACTAATTATGCTATATCAGTAAGGTAAATATTACTCCCACTGAAGTTAATTTACAGGCATAAAGTACTTTTCCTTCCTGCTCAGGCTGTTGCAGTTAAAAGACAGTGTTTAGCAGAAATATGTGAAGAATCCCACATTACAGTATTTCAGATGTCAAGCACTTAAGACTATTTTAGAACAATCTGGGCTAATTTTAATTTTTCAGCTATCTACTCACAGGCTCAGATGTACAGAAGTTTGGCACAAGACACTACATACTAGTTAAAGCAAGCAAGACATAAAATATTTGTTTCTTCGAGGGATGGTTAAAAACCCAAGCAAAGCACCTAACAGAAGAAGAATTAAATACAGCAATACACTGCTCTGAGGAGGCAATCCTGTAAGTACAGGTGTATACAGCTACAGTTATCTTCACATGATTCCAAGTATTCACTCTCTTCCCATTCCCCAATATATTTTTGGGATGTCTTTTTTGGGGAGGGGGTTGTGTTTTTTTGTTCGGTTGGTTTGGTTGCTGGGTGGAGGGTTTTTTGTTTGCATTTGGGTGGGGTATGGCTGTTTTGTCTTGTTTTTTTAAAATAAAGTTCCCTGCCCTGTCTGCAGAGTTTTTTGTTCCTCTTGCACTGGCAGTGTCAGCCACGAGAAGCAAGCATTGAGCAATGAGCTGGAGAGAGAACTAAGAACGCAGGCTCTTAGTCAACATCAGGAAACTATTTCCACTTCAGAAGTCAGGAAGCTTTTCGCACGTTACTCCACAAGTCTTTGTGCCACATTCTGCTGAAGAAGAGAATCTGCTGTCATGCCACACAAATGTAAACAAGCTTATCAACAACCACTGGATCTAATTATACTTTGCTGTTGCTGTTTTTTCACATTTGCACTACTACTCTCCCAGGCAACAACGCACAACCCTAGATCTCTGTTTTGTTTTCTATAGCATACAAAGACAACACGCATATTATTGAGTTAGTCCCGAATTATGCACACACTGACCTGCCAAACAGCTACTGCAAAACAGCAAGGATAACTACCAGCTTCTTCCTTTTGACCCTGCAGGAGTCACTAGTTCAAATGTTCCCTCTACTCTGCAGCTGCTGTTCGTACCTCTGGCATTGGCATCTTGAGGATTTTCACTGCCTGTCAGATTTGGGTTGAAGTACTTGAAGGTTCAGTGGTACTAGGACAAAGGCACACTTTATGCACATTAACAAGACAGACAAAAAAGCTCAGAGGTCAGCTCTGAAGTTTATCCAAAAATCCCCACTAGATTTCACCCACCCAGCAAACATCAGATTTCTTACTGCAGGAGTTTCTTGCACTACCCATTTCAGAAGTGCAAGTGCAGGCCACCAAATGTCCCCTCCAACAACTGATCACAGTTCATTTTCAATACAGATGCTTTCACTTGTCCTCACAGCTCAACCACTGAGCAAGTTAGAGGTGCAACATACACAGAGAAACTTCAGAGATTTATCTGTAACTGTTCTCTAACGAAAAACTCAAAGAAAAAAATCCCAAGAATCTTTAAGAGGAACTACATGGACACTGTCTCATGCAGAAGAAAAATTAAGCTGCGTCACTGTAACTTTAAAACTGCAGAATGAATCCACTCTGATGACTGCCATTAAACCACAGAATACTTGTACTTTTTGATTTGCTGGAACACACTAGCCCGTGTACTGCCTTTTACCTCAAAACATGTAAATCACTTGCTTGACAAAATGTTAGGTTTGTCTCACAAAGGAAAGAGCTCTCTCTTAAGGCACAGCCACAAAAAAAATGAAAAGGGAAAAACGCTTGAAAATATCTTTCTAAACTTAAAAAGCAAAGCTAAAACCAAAGCAAAACAGCAAGGAGAAAGCAGTTGTTGCATCCAAATTCATACATACTTAAAACACACAAGCAACTCATGACCAACAAGGACTGAGAGCATTCATGTGTGCAATACACGGCAGTGGGATGCACAAATAAAACACAACCACAGCCCCATGTAGAGCAGCTTTCCACCATATTTAAGCAACTACAAACTAACACACAAACTTTCCAAGAGGTATACATTTTGTCACATGGTCTCTGGCTCCCCTGAGCATCAGCCTGGCACCCATCATCAGAAACATATAGAAACCCAAAACAAGGACCACGTTAAAACTAGGAAACTGGAGGTCTCCTGTGTCTGAAGAGAGAAAAGCACTAATTATAAAGAGATTAACTTCTGTTAGAATTTTCATTGTGACAGTAAGGGAGAGGGAAGGGCTGAGGTTGCTGTTATGCATTTGGCATTCCACATTCATGTAACACCATCTTTGAAACGGTTACACTGATCCAGATTCTGTGTCTTGGGGGAATATGACCTATATACATTGGCTAACAAAGTGCTTGAACGGGTATTTCACTGGTATCATTTCATACAAGTCTGCAAGAGAGAGTCAGTGGTCTCACATAAGCTCAGTCCTCTGGAGACACAGAATGAAAATGCTCAAGTGTTAAAAAATAGCTGCAGAAGAGGAAACCACATGCAGGCATAACCTCCATCCAATTTAGTAAATTAAATATTAGACTAAGTTTGGCGGGTTCTCTTTTCATTTTATATTAGATACCTCTATGTTAGAACTGGGTCATTGGGGAGTTATTTGATGATATTTGTACACAGGCTAATAATGATGCTACAGAGAGACACATAAAGAAAAAAGGTGCTTCATATATGCAGATGCTTAACAACCACAACCTCCAAAGAATCAGAGATTAAGTGGAACAAAATTAGTGTTAATTTGGCTTAGGCAATCCTGAAGTTGTTCTTTCAGGAAGGCAACCACATGACTACAAATTGAGTATCCCAAATGGCACATGGCACCACTCCATGAACAACCATCCCTGTGGGACGGTCATTCTGCGGGGCAGGGTGGAGTACTGGGGCACTAATGACACATACTAATTCCTAATTATCCTGCTATGTAATACCCTGCAGGGTTGCAGGGCTTTCCCCTTGTTAAATATCAGTCAGTTTCCTAACTTTTTTTTTTTTTTGGTAGGCTTTTAGCAGCTAAATAACTGCTGTCTATATTAAAGACTATATTAAATAGGAAAATTACATAAAGCAAGAGAGCACTAGGGATGTAAGGGTATTGGTAATGAAAAGCAATTCACTGTCAACTCAGTGAGAGAAGACCTTGTTCAGCTGCTGGTAGGGCCGGCCAAGAGACCAGTAAAAACTAGCAGAAATGAACCTGAGAATCAGTTAGGCACTCCACTTTTTTTAGCGCCTCTCTCTACAGAAGTTACACAGCATAGTCAGACAGACATCAAACACAGCTTTCCCAGCTACTCTGTGTGTACAGGAAAGCTTTCAATTTAGGAATACTTTCTTACTGGAAATTGTTGAAATAATTCATGGCTATATGAAAACCAAAGCAGTCAGAAGCCATACCATATAATCTACAAATTATATCCTCCTGTTCTACTTTCCAGCTTGTTACCAAAATGCTGAGGCCCTCTGCTCCCCTTCTAGCTGCTCTTCCAGAGAAGTAGAGTGTCCAAAACCAGCTGCATCTCCACACAATGCTGAGCCAGCACGACAATGGAGTTTGTCCAGAGAAAGGCAACAAAGCTGGTGAAGGATCTGGAACATAAATCCTATGAGGAGCAGCTGAGAGAGCTGGTGGTGTTCAGCCTGGAATAAAAGAGGCTTGGGGGAGACTTTGTCACTGTCTGCAACTACCTAAAACGATGTTACATTCTTCCAGGTAACAAGAAACAGGACAAGGGGTACCTCAATTTGCACCAAGGAAGGTTTGGGTTGGATATGGGAAAAGTTTCTTCACTGAAAGAATGATTAAGCATTTGCAAGCTGTCCAGGGAAGTTGTGGTGTCCCCATCCCTGGAACTGTTCGAAGAAGGTGTAGACATGGCACTTCATGACATGATTTAGCTGGCAGAGTGGTTTTCACTCAAAGGTTGGGCATGATGACCTTGGAGGTTTTTCTAACTTTAATAATTGTACAATAGGAATAGCAAGTATATGGTGCACAGACAGCATCCTGCAAGGTCTTATGCTACTGCCAGAAACAGAGCAGCAGGAGGTCTCTCAGCACTGCTGTGACCCACAGGGAGCAGCCAACACAGAATTAATTCACCAGGTAGCTCTCTACAGGAGCCAAAAATCTATGGCACAGTCTCCAGATATACCATAAGACCAAACCCCATGGACTACAGCCACCTTAGTGAACTCAAAATCTTGGCCACATGGAAGATGCAGATGATGTTCAAATGCAGCTGAGAAACCATTCTTACATTAAGGGGGGGAAAAGTGTGTGGACATGCTGAAGAATACTTCACGATATTAAAAACACTCAGGAAAATATATGTAGATAGCATAATTTATATATTTTTTAAAAAAACCAACTAGATCTTGACTAGATGGAAAGTAGTAGAAGAGTGAGAAATTAAGAGCTCAAAAATTTAAACATTATTGGGGTTCAAG
Organism: Dasyornis broadbenti; assembly: GCA_013397935.1. Classification (NCBI taxonomy): domain Eukaryota; kingdom Metazoa; phylum Chordata; class Aves; order Passeriformes; family Dasyornithidae; genus Dasyornis; species Dasyornis broadbenti. The sequence continues at coordinate 1,480,794 of VZRN01004996.1, read as the reverse complement.
AAAAAGGCACTGAGAACAATATCCTGTACTATTAGTGTGAACATGGCTTTTGCCATCATATCTTTTTGGCAAGTATCAAGTGCTGTTACTGATTTACGAGCTGCAGTACACCCTAACAGCTTTTCACTTGATAAAACAATGGTAACATGCAGTTTAAAAGCTTCATATAGTGTTATATTTAAAAAAAAAGGCCTTGTACATAAGTGACATGATACCTGCAGTTTTTCAAAGAAATCATACAATCCATGTGTTCAAAAGTTGATCAGGGAATTAAATTTTATTGAAAGTAACAAAAATAATGATAAAAACTGTTTCAATTCAATTCCTAGAATCAATTTTGGGCAATTAATATACAGTTTAAATTCACATTAATTTTGAATCTTCAACATTAAAAAAGTTTTGTGCACTACACTTGAAACAACAAAGTGTATTCTTGTGAAAGATTCCATCATGAATTATTTGGTGGTTTTAAATATTTTGAATACTTAGCATTGAAAGAGTCACCGTAAGGGTGAGACCCTATCATTCTCAAAAACATCCAGAAGGCATTCAAAATACTGATGAAAATTCAACAGTGCAATTCTGAATAAAGGTAACCACATAAAGAGATGATATTTTGTAAGAGATTGCTGCACTGTCCTGGGACAACAGAAATATCCTTGGTATTTACAAAGGGGAAAATGTTCTTAAGGTAACATCATAGTCTCAAAATGCAACTGCTTGAAAATCTTATCTGTGAAATGCTTTTGGCTTGCTTCTCCCAGCCCCCTAATCCCATTTCCCTTGTTAGAAGATGCTTTATTAACAGTCCAAACAAAACAAAACAAAAAAAAAAAAAAACAAAAAAAAAATCCACAACAACAAAAAAAACCCCACACCTTGAAAATATTAGCTAGCTGTAGGACCAAGGACCTTCAAATATGCAGTATAAAATTAAACAGTCCGGACATTTCAGGCACCTTGTTTTCATACAAACTTTACTTCTACTTAATTACATCCCAAATACTTATTTGTATGCCAGACACCTCTACAACTTTTCAATCAGTGCCTGAATTGACAAGAGACTTCTTTTCTTGTTAATGTCTGTTTTTTTTAATTCCCTAGTTCTGCTGGCCTTGGTCTGAATCCACATGAGTGTTAAGAGTCCTAAACATGCTCACATTATTGATCTGCACTTGCTCAACCTGCTTAAAATTTTTCCAGTCAACAGACTTCCTGCATGTCTGCTCTATCCTCTTCACTCCTGCTGGATGCCATGGAGGCAGAAGGAGCCTTCACCCTCAAAACCCTTCTCCTGTGAAGCCCAGGATGTCAGGTGGAAGAGACAGGGGCTGGCGCAGAGGCTTCACGTTCAATCACATTTTCAGATCTAGTACTGCTCTCACACCAGAAATGCACAGCCATATTTTCCAAAGAGGCCCAGTGGGAGCAATTTGTCACAATATTTACAAATAGAGCAATGCAACTACCACTGATATTTTCTGCAACTGAGATATCTGATATAGCCGCACTCATGTACACACAGATGTACGATGAACAGATCTTTGTGACATAAATATCAGTGCAGTGAAAAAAAAAGGATCACATTTCAGTAGATCTATTTTAATGTGTGAAAAATAAAAGCTGCTTCCCAAAACTTTAGCCATGACAAACAGGTCTATCGTTCAACCTCAAAAGAAATGCTTTATAGCAAGAACCAAGAGCTCTTTCGCTTTCAAAATCATGAAAGAATTCCCCTTCTGTTCAAACTGAAGCAATTTAAGGACTAAGAGAACCCCTATCTGAACTCTGAATTACACTGTTGCTCCAGCCATCATGATTAACTAGAAATCTGGGCTGACATTACTAGAATCTCCACAGTAGGTACGTGGTACCTTAAAACGCTTCATGTGTTATCCTAGCTTGTGTTACTCAGAAAATCTCTAGCTGAGGAAAAAAACAACATGAAGGCTGTATGACATTTCATCCACTCCCATCCCCATGATTTTCCTCCGGATCCTCAGAAAGGACTGAAAAAGAAAAGCTGCAAAATTACAGTAACCTTGCTACTCTTTTCTACAGAATTAAAAATAAAAAACCTAAACAAACCCAAAAAACCCACACAATTACCCAAAAATCTACTCTTATTTTCTGCTTTTATGAACAGAGAATAATAAGGTATTAGAAACTACATTATGTTGACTAGGAAATAATGAGAGAATTGAAAATACATTTGTTATCAAACAGCTACATAAACATGAAGTTATGATGAGCTAAGATTGCCACTCCTGGATGATACTCGTAATGGTTTTTGTTAGGTCCTATTAATCAGGAACTAAAAGTTTAAAAAGGGAATTCAATAAAAAAATTAATGAACAGTATGCAAAAAGCACAAACAAAGTCTTGCCAAATCAATAAAACAATTTGTTCGTAGACGCAAGCCACAAAAGCTTATCTTGACATTAAGTTCCGTTTGCTCAGATAAGGAAATAAACCAGCAGTCACAGCTCTGCAACTTGAAAGGGGGGAAAAAACATTAAGTGTCCCAATTCACTTGTAATAGCAATTCCTTACATTATCAGGGCTCTCTTACATATACCACTGACAGTAACCATGCTCATAGTAGAGCAGCTGACTTTGAACAGGCTGACCTTGAGCAAGCAAACGACCTCAGCAGCATGTACTTCTGGCTTATTTCACTGCAACAGCAAAACAGCCTCACCATCTATAGAAGTTTATGGCCTCTGGCCACCACCCCTGACTATTTTAAGATATCCCAATACACTTCAGTGATGCACAGTTCAAAGTGATAGAATAACATCTGCTAGCATGTTGAAGTGCAAGTTGTTTACAGAGGCATTTTTAGCTTGTTCTTGTACTGCGCTTCCCGAACTCACAGAAAAAAAAATCAATTTGTTAACAGAGCTTTGCTTCTCATTTAAACATATCAACCCCAAAATTTAATAAATACTGAGCAAGAATTTCAGGCATTGTGAAAAGAGAAAAAACCCCAAGACATCCCACTCTAGATAAAGCTCATTTAGAAACTTCAAGTATGTGACAGCAATGGGTGAACTTGAAGAGGCAGTTGCTTCCTGAGATGTCAGTTTTGCACCATTTCTGCCCTTGATCACTGCTATAAAGAAAAGCTATATTGAGATAGGAATTGATTGGTATACAGGTTTTCAACTGCTATTTTACACATACAGAAATTGTATGTGGATCTAATATCAGAGGAAGATAATTGTCACGTTATAGCGATGCAAAGGCTGTTACTGAGTCATAACAACCTATCCTGCTGACAACCCCAACCTACAGAGAGAAAACATTCAATTTCCAAAAACCACTCCAGGGAGAGTCACTGTCAGCCTGTCTTCTCAGGAGTCTCCCTACAGTGACAGGGACTACGTCTACCCAAGTTACAAAGGCCAGGGAGAAAACAAGCCTCTCTGGGAATTTATGGCCATGAGAATTCATTTCTTCTAATTTTGAAGGAATGCATATAAGAAAGAGGGCAAACAAGAGATCAAGTAAATTGCATAAATTTGAGGGGGGAAAAACCAGCATAAGCTGTTGGTGGTTTATTCTGAAACTTAGCATGAAGCTGAAAAAGTCATAAATAAAAAGCTGTCCTGGTGCAACAGCCTCAGAGTACGCACAGAGCACTCGCTGGAGCCCAGCTCAGGGGCTTTAATTAAACCACACAGCTCAACTACTTCATTCTTTTCCCAAAACCCTTAAAACAGAAGAGCCCATATCAGACCAAATCACTCTGAGCTTCAGCAGAACTAACTGGGCAAGCAAAACCAACATCATGTCCTCAGAAGACAATTATTATCATTTTTCCTCTGTCCTCTCTGATCTTCATGGGAGAGGAGGGTAGGAGAAGGAGAGGGGTAAAAGTCTGCTCTCATCCACCAGGAACACATCCAACAGTAGTTTTTCCATCTCTCTGAGCTCCGTTGCAACACTATTGACATTTGGCATTTTGTCTGGAACAACTCTGTTGATTAGCAACTCTCCTTAGTTGGAAGGCTGGAGGGAGAATATCACTGTCCGGTTCTGGAATGAGTTCACTGCACTGAGTGCATCTACTCACATCATTTGCTTTTCCTTATGAGTGCACTGCTGAATACCTAGGATCGTATTTTACTGCTGTCACCAGTGGAATAGAAAAACATTTCTGAGCTACAAGCATCTCTTACTAACCAGACACCTTCCATTCTGCCACATCACCGAAGCTGCCCACCAGGCAACTTCAGGTCCAGCTGCTGCCCAGTTTAATATGGAGATAATTATATTGCTTCCCACTCATTGGTTTTCCCAATGAATTCGGCTATTCTAAACAGCAGTTTGTCTGCAGATCTCTGGATGCCAAAAGGAACGTCCTTTGTTCGTGAAACCAAGTGCTTATCCTCAAAACACATTTTCAGTCAAGTTTCCAGCTGCACTCTACCAGCAATATAGTCTGACACAGCACAAAGATGTTTTCTTTGGAGACAGGAGGGGATATAACCATGGAGGCTGATGATGAGCCACTGTTCAACTCCCTTTGGAGGCTGTGCAACAGGAGCCTGCAATGAAGTAGCAACTACACCTGCCATGGCTACTGTGAAACCCACAATATTAGAGGGATTTTATGAATGATGGGTCTAGTAAGGTTTACTGAAGACTCATTTTCAAAATCCCCTTAGGAAGACAACTCAAATTAAATCAATATAAGGGTGATTCCCTTGGAAAAAAAATTAAGCACTAACTCCCTAGTTACTTCTGAATGCAATACACTGAGAAGGCCACTGCTTGCCATGGCAACAGAAAGGAAGGTAACTTGGCTCCCTGAAGCAGATGGGCAGGACTACCTTGACCATTCCAGATCACTCGACTCCTCTTGGAGGCTACTGCTCATTGCAGACAGCCATTTTGAAGCCCCTCTTCTCATACGCGCTTTCCTAAATGCATCTCACCTCAGGAAAGAGGTAAAACAAAGGAAAATGACTTCCAGAGAGAAACACCATGCCCTGGGAAAACTTTCTGCCTCACCAGATGAACACAAGAGACCAGACTTAGAAACAGATGTTTTAATTCTCCTCCTCCACAGCCTGCACTGAGTGATAAGGGGGAAAGAAACTTTCATTTGGGATGCAACACTCCCCTTTTCATGATTTGGGGCACAGCTGACCAAAAGGACAGCAAGACACTTCTCATACCATTTCCATAAATGAAAAAAGCTTGATCACCTACACTCTATGTAAAGGCATTTTCTTTTAAAAATGTACACACTGCTTAGTTATTCACCTCCTTAGATCACTCACAAAAGGTCAGCAGTCTTAACGTGTGAGGCCAGAAGCAAAAAAGGATTTCAAATACCAGATCTCTCTAGTCCACAGCTATTAAAATCCAGACCAGCATAAAAAGAGCATGTAAGCACAGACACTGCCTTTCAGGGAAAAAGCATTGAGAATAACATCTCATCTCTAAAACAAATAAAAATTATCTATGACTTCCGACAGTGTATTGTAGTTAGTAATTATTCATATCCATACTCGACAACTTCTAGTAATATAACAAACAGGAGTTTCCAAAAGGTAACAAAATGTCAAAATCTATTTTTCATACTTGTTTTAACCATTTTCTTATTTTCTCTTTGCTTGACAAAGCTGAAACAGAAACAGGAAAGCATCAAGTCATTATCACTGCATCCAATTTGTCTCCATTTTTCTGCTTGCTTACACCCTTTTAAAATTCAGTTAGTCTCACTTGTTTAGTACCTCTCCTTATACAAAAGTACTGAAAATATCTCCAACAGCCATCATGTCACCTCTCCTTCTGTTATAGGCTAAGGTTAATCAGCCCATTATCCATTCACCTGGCTACATTATGTTCCCCTCCTTAAGTCCTAATCCTCTTATTACTCATTTTTCCAATTCATTATTCACTTCCCCTTACAGATGCAAAATACTGACACTAGAATTCAAAATAAATACAAGAACATCAGACTTTGTGGCATTCTCCATTCTCATGATCATTACTTCACTATTGTCCCAAGAACAAAAAAAGAAGCAGTCATCAGGTCGGAAAAAAAAGAAAACAAACAAAAAACCAAAAACCAACAACAACAACCAATCTTTCCTCTTTATTCAGTTTTGTAAAAGTTGTTTCAACATGTCATAGTCAAGCAGGTCAAACCTGCACTCACTCCCATTCTCTTGTAATACAAAAAGCTTTTAAGTAGTTATATTTTATATATAACTGCTCCTTATTTGATTGACAAAAAGCACAATCTCTCTTAAAAATTCCATTCCATCTCAATACAACATATTCTCTGAAGGCCCTTCTCACTCTTCTGTAAGACTTTTCAGATTTCCCCAGAATCATCTATTTTGAAACTTTTGAATCAATCCCTATTTTCTGATATTATTTACACTAGTCAGGTGCTTCCAAAGGAACTAAAAGAATGCTGAAAATCTTTCCAGAAGTAAAATTTCTGTTGAAAATAATTTTGAAGTACAGGGTTGGGTTTATTCCAAAATTATCTCAACCAATATTTTATACAAATTATATACAAATATTTGTATATTTTTAAAAAACATTCAAGTAGAAGGATCCTAACTTTTTTTCTTTTTGTATGTTCTTATTTTCAAAAATTACTGACTTAAATGCTATTTTATAGAAGGATTATAAAACTATACAAGACAAAGCAAATGATCTTCTACGGAAGCCTGAATATTTACAAAACACCTAAGCACAACTTACACTAACTAGGAAACTTTAGGTACACATGCCATACGAGTCCATTTGAGTATCACTCAACATCACTGAGGCAAGACAAGTATATGCACCCACAAATCTTATCTTACCCTTGGGGGATAATATTTTTAATAAACATTCACAGAGAATCCCACTTACTCACACTTGAGTGCAATATAAGCATCCAAATGCACACGGGGTGCCAAGGAATTGCACATGGATCTGTCAGTATGGACCTGCTCAACCCCATAAACATGTCAAAATTCTATAGAGAGGTGCAAAGCAACATCCAGCCAAGTAAAACAGAACTACAGCTACTACATTTTTATGTAGGCAACTAAACAAGTACAACATTATTTAGCCATTTGAAACGGGGGGGAAAAAAAAAAATTGAAAGTAATTAGTTGAGGCTGAAGTACTACAATAGGACCACCCAGCCTGGCCAGCCCTTTGTCAGTTCTTGAGGAGGGAGAAGGGGAAAAATGCAATAGCTCACAATAATATCTAATTGCTTCAATAAATAAAAAAGCCAAAACAGACAGGGAAACCTTCTTAGACCATGCATCTTGAGTATCTGCTGGATTATGCATTTGTACAGACCAGCTGAAGGTAAGACCCTTGCATTTGTCTAGGGCCTCTCAGAATTCCTGCCATCTTTGCAAGCCTGGCCTGATTTGTCCTGAGAGGTCCAAAATCACAGTATCTTAAGCGGTGTACAACTTTTACACCAAAATGAACTCCCAAGTTACTTAATTTCTTATTCCCTCTCATGCACATTTTTGTATAATGTGGGCATGCATCAATCCATATCATCTCCCAATTTAGTTTTCTGTTGATGAACTTCATGTAGTTTTTAAACCTTCTGCTGCAGTTTGCAATTAAGTAATAGAGAATGCAGGTGATGACTTAGAATATTTTATCTGAGCACTGTACATGAAGCATTCTTGTTTACAAGCTACACTCAAAAAATAGATTCCTTTGGCATGAACTCCAATCACTAATTTCATCAAGCCTAAAATTGCATTGCACAAGTTTTCATTTCCAGCATGAATAGCTGTAAAATATTGAAAATTTTCTTCAAAGTACTCATTGTCCTAGTTTACTAGCTTTTCTCCAAATTGGCAGACAGGAGATACACAGCACATACTACTGCCAATGATGCAAAGCAGAAGTGAAAAAGGTCTTCAATCAAGACAAGTTCAGCTTATAAGGAAAACAAAGAACTAAATAATGATAATTTTTTAATGTCAGGCTGATTGGGTCACTACTCAAAGAAAGCTTTAAAAAAAACAAACCAAACTATCAAAAACACACATCCATTTTCAGGCAAAAATAGAATGCAACCATATACCAAAATCACTTTAAACGCCCTTCTGGTATCACTCTAAACATTTAAGCATCTTATCACTCCCTAACTTCCAGAAGTTCACTGAAGTCCACAGCTGCTGAAGACACTCAGTCAGAATGGAGTTTCTAAGAACTAGGGAAAATATTTACAAGTGCTGGAGAAAAACAGAGGCATTTACATAATCTTTGGCAACAGGATATAGAAACATGGCACTTCTAGTACACTGTCCAGCTGCTTACAGAAAAAAAATCCATCATGTTAGGAAGGCTGGAAAGACATCCTAAACAAGCAAGTAAAACATAATTTTTTTCTCTTTTCCGTTTAAACAGTCTCAGAGGTCTAAAAATAACAGTAAGTGATGACTTCAGAGAGCAATACAAAACATACTTCCAGGAAAAAAACAACACTGCAAAAACATTCAAAGCGAGCGTTCACATTCAAAATGGCAACCAAACACAATCATGGTCTACATTCTTAGACGGTTTTATCTTTTCCAAATTATTCTTACTAGTTATCTGGAGGACTAATTATTTAAGTCATTAACTTTCAGAAATGCTAAAACCTTGTTCCATTAACAGGTAAAAAAACCAAAGCAGAAGACACCTACCTGTAATACCGAGATTGTAAATAAGTTGAACAAATAGTCTTTGATACATGGCTGGCAGACCCAAAGTCTATGACTTTGACCCGGTAAGGCTGCCGAATGGGATCCACCAACATAATGTTCTCTGGTTTGAGGTCAGCATGGATTAAACCCAGACTTTTTAGTTTTTTCAGTGCAGTGGCCACCTGTTGCAGAATAGGCCTTATTACTTTCAGTTGCAGAGGGCTGAATTTGTTTTGTTTCAGGAAGTCGTATAAATTCTGTTCCAACATCTCAAAAACCAGACAAGTATGATTACGATGCTGAAAGCATTCATAGGCTCTCACAAAGTTGAATTCATCAGCATTTTCAGTGCTTAGTCTTGCTAAGATGCTCACTTCTATTTGCCCTTGGCGTGCATATGAAGGATGATTCTTCAAGATTTTGATTGCCACAATCTCATTCGTCCCCCTTTTCCAGCATTTGACTACTTGCCCAAAGGTCCCTCGTCCCAGGAAATCAAGAACCTCATAGGTGTTTTTCACAGAGCACAACACCTCGTGCTGCACTAACTGGTAATCTCCGTCCCCACTGGTACCGCTCTGCTTGGAAGCTGCAGCTGTTGTCACCACCGTCACCGGGTTCCCTACGCTGGTTTGCAGCATTGCAGGCAGGATGGACAGTTCATCAACAATCTGCATCGTGCTGTTCTGGTTATCCAGCTCCTCGCTCTTACGCTTCAATCCACATCGCTGGGCTCCTTCCAAGATATCCAACCGGCTTCCCTGCGTCCCAGCCCGAGGGGCCTCTAGCTGAGGTTGCTGCGCCCACGCTGCCAACACTTTTGTAGCACCTGCAGTATTTTTTAAAGCAACAGCATTTGACTGCAACCAAAAGTTCTGTCCTCGAGGTCTATCAAATGGGTTTTTAGTCTGAAAGAAAGTACTAACCCTGTGGGGAGAAATTCCAAAGTTTTTACCATTCACATAGATTTGCGGGTAGGTTCTTTCGTGGTACACACAACTGCTTGGTTCTAGTTTGAGTTTCTTCACACTACAAAAGGCACTTGACTGGGTTTGATAAACATATGGTGGATAGACCAAGACTTGTGATGCCATACCTACAGAGGGAGAGAAAAAGAAAAAACAAGTGAAAATTGTGCACATTTCCAAGCTTTCCAGCAGCTGCTACTTCTAAAAGAAAAATCAGGACACAATTATGTTCTCCAAATGAGCTGGTCTAAAGTTGTTTCATGTTTAGTTTCTTGTGACCAGAACAAGGCCCTCTCACTTTACCAGCACACACACAAGGACTCTGGCAGCAGCAGGTTACTGTAGTTCAGTACTTTAGCTGGTTGCACTAGGATAATCTGCAGCAGGCCACTACATGTCATTTTTCAAGCAGGGGACCTATCTTGGTGCTATTAAACTCAGCTTTCATTTAAAACCTGACACCATTTTTACACACAAAAGTAGCACAGTGTTCAGTAACACAACTGAAAAAAACAATTCAAATATTTAGCAATAATGACATAAAATAACTCAGAAGTTGTTAACTGTGAGTCAATGCTACCTATTATACAAGGTATCCAACCTACTCATTGTAAGCGCTGTCTGGCTTCTGAGAACAGACAAATGCCACAACTGCCAAAGCTCAAAGAATTTCACTGGGATGAAAATGAAAGTGACCAAGCCATGCGATGGGGCCAAAAATAACTTAGGGGGCACGGGTATGTATGCATAAACAATGACAACTTTCCAGTAAATTATGATATACCTAATCCATTCACGAAAGGCAGGTGCTTTCCCCAAGTTCTATTCCACCCTGTTGCAGAAGTTTGTGTATCAATGACAGAGTCAGTGGGGTAAAGGCACCGAGTTTACCTTCCAGATGTCCTATTTGCAGTGACCCTGTGTCCCCTTCCAGTCCTGTCAAACACCAGCCTTAAAACTGTCCATCACACAGTAACGCTAAATAGGTACTAAGAAATAGGCTCTGGATGGACCCCAGCGTAACTACATCGTTTCAAGGAAATTAGGGCCTATACCAGTCTGATCAGCTTCCAGAGAGAAATTCAATACCGATAATACCTTAATTAAATCACTTAATCATACCAAGCACATGAAAATTCTGGTAATAGGTATTTAAATTGCAGATGAGTCATATAAAACTTGAGTTAGACATTGCAATGACTCTGATCAAATGAAAACTAACCAAAAGCACAGCATAATTATTCTGGAGCTGTGATTTGATTTATGTAAATTAACATTTAGATATCTTAAGAGCAATTAAAATAATTATACCAACACCTTCGTTTAGAATCCTCTAATGGGTTTTGTCCCAGCTGTAGAAGAAAACTTCAAAGCCCTCTCCTTCCCAAAGCTGTTTTCCCAGAGTCAGACGATGTAGAAAGCTGGAGACAGCTAGGAAACAGCCAGCAGCTGGGCTGTCCCACCACCAAACATGATGGGACTGTCACTGGTCTCCTGCTCCACACCAAGGATTTTAACAGCAGCTATTAACCTTAAAACACAGTCAAAAAATTCCTCAAGTTCTTGACTTCTCTCCTAAATAATGTACCCCATTACAAGGTGCATAAGCATAATTATTGACTATGAGACTTACCCTCTTTTCTATAATTATAATTTTTTTCATAATTTAAATAAATCTCTTATCCTGATCACATTATTCAGATATCCAATATCAACCCTCACTGACTGCTCCAGAGCACATGTATGTCCAAGTCTCCCTGGAGCTTCCAACCTGCACAGTTCAGGCCAAACCAAACCTTCTGTCAGCATCCTACCATTCCTCCAGTTCTGGAATGACTTGAATACCACATTTGCCAAAGACACTTAAATATCAAAATAATGTTTGGGCTTTTTTCTCTTAAAATATTTTCAAGGTTCCTGCTAAAAAACACTCTGCTTGCTTTTTCAGCAGAATCCCCTTACTTTTTGACAGACATATGCATGAAGCAAGTAAAATATTCAAACTAAAAAAAAAACATTTACACTTAGTAAGTAAAGAAACTGTCCCTTTTCTCAAGGACACACTAGTGTGCTATCCCAGATTGTTGACAGGAGGTTTCAGATGCCCAGAATCACTTTCCTGACAAACAGGCTAATCTAAATGCTGGACAGGCCCAGAGGTACAGCCACACCACAAAGCTTCAGGGGGACAAGAAGCCCACTTAAATCCTCACCTAAGCATGTCTGGACCACTGGCATTCAAAAATGTCTAAGTTTTCTATAGCTGATGCTGTTCAAACCAGTCCAGAAGGTCTGGAGGAACACAGTCCCAGCTTTCTCTTTATCATTAATTTCACTTGGGTAAGAAAAACTAGACTATCATCTTTTGGGGATACTGTGTTTCTTACAGGCCTAAATCCACGACCCTGAACTCCGACCACAGTTAACAGCTCTATTCTCTGTTAAGAAGTGTTTACTGAGTTATTACCAGGACATTTTCAGCAACTCAAAAAAAAAAAGGAAAAAAAAGAAAATTGAGCACTAAACAGAAGAGATAACATACCCTGGAAGAACAACCTTTGATAAAATCATGACAGATTGAACTAGTAATATAAAATTTTACTCCAGAGAAATAAAAATGCACTTGTACAATCATCCAATTTCTTACCTTCCCCTAAACACTTCTTCATTACTCCCATTTTACTTGTCTTTTTCTAAACATACACTTCTAGATGCCAATCTCATCTGGAGAAGCTACAGTATCTTCACATAACCACTGAATAAGGTGATCCTGTGAAACAGACACAGAAAACCCTGCAGTATCCTGAGACTGCTTAAAGACATCTGCCACACACTCATAGTACTCAGATGGCATTTCAGACAGAAACACAATCTACCCAACATATATGCAAAGAAATCCATCAGAAAAGCATCCAATACAACCAGCTGCTGGAGACCTTTGCCTTGAGAAGCTAAGTTTATATACAGAATTTATTTCCCCCCAACCAGATGAAAACAAAGCCCCACAGACAGCAGAGCTGCACAACAAACCTTGAAGAGAAAGGGAAAACACCACAACACTGTCTACTATAACAGCACTGCTATGTTGTAAGGGGTTTTTTGTTGGTTTGGGTTGGGGGGTTTTTTGTGGTTGGGGGTGGTTTGGTCTTTTGGTTCTGGTTTTCTGACTGGGTTGATTTGCTTGTGGGGTTCGGAAGCTTTTTGTTTTTAAACTATTTTGAGGGATTTGGATTACAATGCAATCCTATGAATAGCTACACCTGAAAGGATAAAGAGTCTCCCAGCAAAACCAGGTCTCCCAGCAAAAGAAAATAACACACAGCACATTTTCACCTAGCAGAGAGTGGTTCTTTCTTTTCTCATATCACAAAACATTTCACTGAGTTTATACATCTTTCTGTAGACTTCTTAATGAGACTATCCCTTGTTCCTCATACAAACTGAAGCTGGTCAGACTACACCTACTTTAACAAGCCCAGCAGCAGAGTAAGAGTGTGATGTGTAGAGCAAAGCAATCAGTGCTAAAGGAAAGAAAAATCTTCTGTGCTCATTTCAGGGAGGCTCCTTGAGCCTGAACACTCATAAGCAGCTGGTGCACATCTGACAGTTAAATTTAATTTAAAATATAAACCAAATGTGTGCACTACAAGACCCCTCCAGGATGCAAACCAAAGCAGAATAAACAAAACTATCAGAAGATGGACTGAAAAGTGCAGTCCTCAGGTGACAGTACCACAGGCAGCCTCTGGCTGCTTCAGTAACTTCACACTTGACTTTCAGTTTTAGTCTCAGAGAAGTTGCCCAATCCCCCTACACACATTTTCAAGCCCTCTTCTCCTTCCCCAAGTGCAAGGAAAGCATAACAGCTTCCCTCCAGCACAGTGACTTGTCCTGGGCAGTGGTACACACAAGCTGAATTTGGCTCCGGAGTTCTCCAGCTTGCATTCTCCAACCTCCAGGGAGGTTGCTGCATCCCACCTCACTGCTAGTGAATACTGCAGGGAATGTGTAAAAGGAAAGCTGTTCTGAGACACCTACCAACTATTATTACCTCTAGATAGGCTTCCTTTGAAACAATGAGTCTTCTTGGTTTGAAGCAGAGAGGACTGGGAAAATGTGGCTTATAAAACATTAAATGATACAAAACATGTGACTTCTGACCAGAGTTAAGACTGTGAATTCTGTGCTTCTGAATAAAGTACGAACAAAGTAATGAAGCAAACATATTTCAAATAAGTAAATTGTTTAGTCCTTTAAATAAATTAATAAATGCATTTTCACAAAATAAAGTCAGTGAACAGGAGGCACTTCACAGTTTGTCCCACCCAGTCAAGCTTCTCCCTGCAGACACTGGGCAGCGAACCATGCAGATGTGTCTCAGCAAAATGAGGCACCTCTGGTTAACATCTTGCTAATGTTCACCTAACTATAACAATGCTCTCTACTTCTAAAAATTATGTCCTCAGCCTTCTCAGGCAGCTCTACGCAAACTCAGGAACATGACCGATTTGGCAGACTGTGACAACCTCGACAAGCACAGGCTGTTCCAGGCCTGACCACCATTAATAATTAACTCTACAGTGACATTTCCACATGACTGAGCGAGGGGGTATGTGGCAAAGTAACTGGTTAATAAGGCCACTGCAGGGGAGCTCAGGAGAAATTGCCACGCTGCTCCCTTAATTCGTCTGCAAAACACACGGCTCCTTCTACCTGCCCTGAGCAGTGCAATCACCACGCTGTTCCTGGCGTAGTAAATCCCCGGCAGGCAAAGCCCTGCCAGCGGCACCCACCTAATAACAGAGTTAAATTGTAACCCAAGAAAACTTGTTTTCCAACTTCTTTCAGCCCTCCATCGGCCAAGAACCAGTTCCAACACTCTCACATCCTGCTTGCAGTGCAGCTGGGCATCGAGGGAGGTTTTTTAAAAGCTAAGTAACTTCCAGCAAATGCACAATTTGAGCAGTGGCACTCATGAAATGTTTTGTTTATGTTATGCATCACTTTGGAAACACTGGAAGGATACTAACTGTCATTTTTCCCAGGTAAAACAATTGTTCTTCTTACATTAGGTGTCACCCAACTTCAAGTTATTTAGCAAACACAAAGCTGAATTAGTTGCCCTCTCTTTCCCCACAGATGAAAGTTTATTACCAGTAGTAGCAGCACCTCTGTTATTGTTTATTTTGGATATGTAGCTGAACAAGCTGTACTGATGCAAGTACTTTCATACCCCATGACCTGTTCACCCTGAGGAATTCCCTTACTCCAGCTGTACAATTAATAACAAAGCACTGGTAATTGAGGTTTCATGCAATTTATAAGGGAAAACATATCCACAGAGAGCGCAAAGTGTCCAGAAATACAAGCCCAGGGAGTTGCACCCTCTGGCCACCTCAAAAACAGTTATGTGAGCAGATCTGTGACCCACAGAAGTGACAGCAGAGCAAAGCAGAAAGCACCGAGGAGTTTCAGGTAACTCAAGCCATATAAATTGTTGCCTCACATAACCACAGGGGCAATTCTGGACACACACTGCACAGGCACACACACACTCCACCACAGAGAACCGGGAGATACAGAGGCAGCTGATGGCACCTCACCAAAGAAGCCAACACCCAGTCCTAGGGTAGCAACCAGAGATGCAGTTTAATGACAAAAGAAATCATTACCATCCTTGATTAAAACATATTTCAGAGCTCAGGGATTTTGGCCCATCATACACCAAGAGAATTCAGCTAAGCCAATGCAGCCTTTGCCTGACATGAAATCTCAGTCCTGCACAAGTCAGTGGCATGGGCAAGGCTGAAGGACCAAAGGTTGGCTCCAAGCTTGAGAGAGTCTTACTGGGAAGCAAATGATACAATGATCCAATTCTGCAGCTGTAGAACGTAGTTACTAACTAAGTTCTAACTAACGTTAACTAATGTAACCAATGTTACAGGGCTGACTTAGGTCTGGGCAACAGTGGAGATATTTTTAACCAGACACCACCAATGGTGCATTGATATCAGAAAGTGAAAATATGAATTCATTTAAGTGTGATACAAACCAGCCTCAATTGCCCCGGTGTCTCAACACTTGGAAAGAAAACTGACGCCATACACTGAGCACAAATGTATTTTACATAAAATAGAGTGAACAGCTATGACTCAATGCTGCCATAGCACCAGTAGAAGTACTCAAGAATACAATTGCTTTATTCATATTTTCCACAAATATCAACATCTAAATCTTGTGATTCCAATATGACGGCAATCATAACTAAAAAGATAAATGAAACAATACTTCAAGCATTTCTTTTTCTTCTGGTCAAGCTGCTGTTGTGCAACTGGAAAGTAGGCACAAGCAGAGCAGCATTGGCCACCAGCCCCCAGTGAGAACATGCCCTCCAAATCAGAATGTGCCACCATCAACATAAACAGCACATTTCAATCAGCTAGAGCTTCGCCAGCCTAATCTCTTCTTTTAGAAGACTAATTCTTTCTGAACCTGAAAACAGTAGGCGCACTCAAAAGTCCCTAACAGTGGGGTTTGTGAGAGCCCACACCTTCTGCACGACAGGAGTGCTAAAGGATCTGTTCAAACTATTGCCACTGTCACTCTTCAATGCAGCAAGAGGGACCAAGGCAAGTAGAGAGGCAGGACATACAGCCACACTTTTTCCATTGCTGTAAGCATCTCCAAAAGATTTTGCCACCTTTCCTAAAGCAGATATAAAATTTCATAGACGGGATTTGCTCAAACTGCCTGTTGGTACACCAGGTGTTTAAATGCCACTGTATCAAACAAAAAAACAAAACAAAACAAAAATAATTAAAAAAAAAAAACAAAAAAAAAAAAAAAAATAAAAAAAAAAAAAAAAATAAAAAAAAAAAAAAAAATAAAAAAAAAAAAAAAAAGTCCATCTTAATCCTTTCCTATTTCCAGTCATTTTATTTTTATGCAATTGCATAACTTTGCATTTTTCAGAATGCTGGGCTTTTGTCAGACCTAGAAATGGACCAACCCACATAAGCAACTTATTTAGAAGTTTCATTTTAGAATAGCTCTAGACAATATCAAATGCAGCTCCTGTAAGAATATAAATCTAGATGGCTGTTATCTTTGTTGCCACTTCCCCTTCACAGAATATCTGGCATGCCAGCACATCTGCATGCACACAAAAGGGTTCTACATACACAGAGTCCCCTAAACTACTCAAAGTGGAGGGAATTCATCCAGAATTATCTCCTTCTGCCTCTCACTAGACGCAATTTTCACCTGCACCAAAATTAAAAAAAAAA
>VZRN01004996.1:1359630-1455583 GCA_013397935.1 Dasyornis broadbenti | reverse complement strand
CCCGCCCGGCCCCGCCGCGCGCCGCAGCCGCCGCTGCCCCGAGCCCACCGGCAGCGCTCGGACCGCGCTTCCCGCCCGGCCCCGCACCACGGCTCGCTCGGAGCGGGCAGGAACGCCGGGCGCTTCTGCTGCCCTCCCGCACCGACCGGCCGAGGCAGCTGTGTGGCCATCAGCGCACCTGGCAGCAGCTCAGCGGCGGAGCCTCCTCAGTGCCAGCTGACGGTCCCCCCGGGAAGCCCTGGGAGGACAACTTGAGATGCTCGTACCGCGAACTCTCCTCTCTGCCCGCCCTGGTCTGTCACAACCTGGAGGAAGGCAAACTCGTGCTTTGTGGGGAATCTCCGGGGAGCACCTGTAAAACCCCCAATAGTCCTCCAGTGCTGACCATCCCAATCACACCCTAAATGCCGAGATCTTCTTCCCACCTCGTTAGCTGCCAACTCCCGTAACACTCATTCACAGATGCATAACGTACATAACGATGAGGAAACTGGTGCCAGGCTAAAGGTCTGACTCTCAAGACCTGGAGCTTGGAAGATGACAAGGTGCGAATGAACATGTGGACTCCAAATTCATTTAAATGAGTACTCTTGCCTTATAAGATGAAGAGACTTCCCCAGCCAACCCTGAAAATAACTGTGAAGCACCAACCTTCCAGATCTGGTCTGACATCCTTTCCTGACAAGCAGTCCTTGCCACGTTAGCCCAATCCCATCAGACACACCACCACATATAGAGGTAGCGTGATGGAACAAATGTATTGACCATTTTGCATCCTGCATTACAGTTCAGCATTTCGCCTTGCTCAACTCTTCACAAAATAACAGGATACACCCTCAGTAACAATATGTCCCTAATATTATACATCACTTAAATATTAGTGGTTGGTTGTAGGACTGGTCAACTTCTGCAAACAGCATTCTTGACCCTAAATAGTGTTCAGCTAATGTGGGGTGAGAAAGGAATTACTGTTTGCCTATAAAGAATTTAGCCCCAAGATAAATCCTTGGCTACAGCTACAACTGGACATCACATGCTTCTCCACCTCTTGCCAAAAATAACAAAGAATTTCTTTATTTACTTGCACAACTACACGTACTCTGCTATTTTTTCTCACTACTTGTTCCAGTATTTTCAACACGTGTCTGCTTGATTTTAACCTTTATTTAGGACCAATCCTTGCAACAAAGATTGTTAGGATGTGAAGTCAGAATTTGAATTAATTAATTGGAGAAGACAGACTTATTGTACAGAAGTACTAAAACGTAACATTGGAGTTACTACCACAACACCACCAATACTCAGTCTTGTAAGTAATGAGACATATAATTTAGGGCTGGGGGAAAAATAGGTGGGTGTCAGTGGTAGTAATTATAGCTCTCAAGAGCTGCTCATCACATCTATTGCTTACTAATTTTAGAAATATTAATCTAGCTCCTAAAAAATAGCATTTTACAGAATTATTCCTACACATTGTATTAACACATAGAGACAGTAAATGTTGATAAGCAAACATTCTTGTTGATTACTTAGCTAGCCAAACTCTAAAATGGCTTAACAAAAATAGGCGCATTAAATTTATGCTGATTCAATCCATGCTTCATCTGCAAACTTAAATTGGTGTACATCACCCCAAATTGTGATCCACTGATGAGTCTCAACATAATTTTTCCAGCTGTTTCTTAGGATCTATTTTGAGCAATTTTTTCATGTTTCACCATGTACCTTCTTATAGTTTGATGACCAAAACAATCCAAATACAGTGGAAAATTTGAATGGCAAAATTATGAATCCAGTGTTCCACTGATACATATGCACAATTTTAACTAGCTTTCAGAAACAGATTTTAATTTAGATTTAGAAAAGAAGGGGTGACTTTGGGCTCATTAACCTCTCTTATTATACTGTTGTCTCACTGGAGTTTTGAGTTGGTCACACTTGCTAAATGACAGCACCTCCCAAAACATCCCAGCACTGTCAGTTCTGTCCTCATGTTCCAGTTTTTGCTAATTAGATCGAGCTAGACTTCCACTCACCTTGCAACAGGAGTATCATCAGCATGTAATCAAACTCTCAAATCTCTTTGAAACTCCTTCAGTTGCTTTTATGGAGCGCAGCATCTCTCTGCAGATCCATTCTTTGTCCTTATTTCCTTACAAGCTCCCTCAGTAAGCTCCCTTCTTTGGGGCTGTTTCAATTAAAGGCTTTCTTGTCCACTGCACATTTCCTCAGCGTTAGGACTGAGGGCTGGCCAGAGCTAATGCGAGCTGAAGTGCTGAACCTCCTCCATCAGTGACTCCTAAGGATTTCTTCGGCCACAAAAAAAGTTTCTAAGCACCCACAAGGCACACTAAAGCAACATTAGATTTATAGCAAGCTTTAAACACTCTGATGGACATTTCTATCAGATGTTAAATATGACTGTGTCTGGGAAGCCCTCACATGATTTTTTTTGTCACCTGAAAAACACTGAACACTTCCCTGTCCTAATTTTTTCTTGGCAGTACATTTGTGCTTGTAGGCAACTGAGGGGTTAATGTGGAAACTCCTGTTACACCTGTAAGTACTGTGGACTACTGATACGGTTTGGAGGGGAGTGTTTTGTTTCAAAGTACTTAAGTAACTCAGTGGAAGGAGGCCCTGTGTCATTTAGATTCATTTATAAAGTTCAGCATTGAAAAACACACCTCCATGAGCTCTTGTTCCTCCTTGTTCCCAAGCCTTTGCAGAGGATAAGCACTAGTTAGGTGTGAGTGCTCTGAGTGGAAAAAAGAAACAGAAGTTAGAAGAAGGTATTTCCAACAGATGTAATCTATTATGCAGCAAAAAGAGATGATCTAAGGACAAACAAAAGCTAGAAGTTTTTGGCAGAACACCTACCAATGACATTTTGTGCTATTTTTGTTATCAAAATCCCAAGTGTAGATGCAGACTTAAAATGCTTTGGCTAGAACAATTTGTTTTACTCGTCAAACTGCTATAAGCTATATCATCAAAACACGTTTTACAGCCAGTATGAGTTGTTTATATCAGCTTATGAGTTGCTTGTATCAGCTAGACTCTTAATTTTTGAACAAGCTTGAGTCCTGAATGAGGCTCTGTTATTAGAGCAAAGACACAAAGATAAGGACAGAAGGCAAGACCACAGGGCTGTAATTCCATCCATCAGGCCCTGTGCTCAGTCCCTAATAACATGAGTGCAATTGCATGAAACAGCAAGCCACACTCCCAGTTCATCACTGTGAAAAGGGAGGCCTTTTCATCACTGGCCTCTTACAATTTTCCTGACCAGTTAAATTTCCCCAGTGATAACTCTACACTGCTGGCACTGAACATCACATTTAGCAGATTCAACTCACCCAGTAGCAAAGGGTTTTCTTGCGTCGGGAAAACACTCAGTGACTGTCAGAGCTAACACAAAGAGGAAGGCAGAGCTTTTCCTTTGTCACCTGGTTGGGAGGGCTGTGCAGGTTTCAGTTGAGTTTCCTGGGTAGAAATTATGAAATCCAAACAACCCAGAAGCTGGTAGGCAACGTGTTGTTGTGACCACTGCAGATATCCAGGCCTTCACCTAATCTGACGAGTACAAGCAGCAAGTACAAATCAGCTCAAGGAGGGCGGAAGAAGCAAAGGTTCCAAGTAAATTTTTCTTTTTTTAAAACTTGCAGGCCACAGTCTTTAGTCTTTCCCACAGTACTTAATAATTCCTTAAGCAGGGAACTGATTCATAGTAGGATTTCAAATTATAGTATTACTTTACTGTCTTTCACATTGGCTGAAATATTTTATGTTTACAATAGTTATCCTTCCAAAACAGACATAAGACTGGACAAAATTAAGTATTTTTTTAATCCTCACAATTCCTTGTCTAAAGCATTTTTTAACTGATGTAACTGTCACTGAAGTGTGACTTTTATTATGAGAAATAAGCATTCAATATTCTGCATTTGCATTAAAATTTTTCAAGATCCAAATTCCTGCTGAAACATGTAAAGGGATCAGAGTTAAACTGATAAAAAGTGCTCTTTTAAAATATAAAAATTTAAATTTACACTTCCCACTGATTACCATTCAGATAAGCACAGTTCAAAGTTCCCCATCTCCCTTCCCCATAGACATGTTTGCTAGACATATCCAAAATCCAGCTTTCTGTTGCTGGATGTAAATGGAACATTACTTTCAAATTTAAAGCAAACATACACTTTGCTCCTTTTGCAACAACTGGAAGGTCATCTGAGAAGCACTGTGTTTCCTCAAGTAAAAATCACACAGGTTTCTCTATGCATTTTACACTGAGTCATTAGCAAAAATAAGCACATACATTCAAACACAAATTTCACCTTTTACTTCCGTTTTATTTTTTGCAGCTTTAGTACAGTAGTACAGGGCTTAAAAAAAAAAAAAAGAGCAGCCGGGGCAGGGGTGAGGGAAGGTATTTGTTTATTGTTTGTTATTTATCTTACAAATTCAACAGCCTGGCTCCTCTAGAAAGATTTAAAAGCTGCAAAGGATAGAAAACACTTCCCATGGGCTGATGCTGGTTTTTGTGGCTTTGTGCCTGCTCATGCCGATGTTCATTTCATGAAGGTCCCTGTACATCTCCCAAGGGATGCATGAGGGGTGATCCACTGTGGCTCTTCCAAAGAAGAAAATCAGATTAAAACATTCTTCAGATTGCCTTTCTTTCTGCTTGTTCCTTCCTCAGCCTTTAAAACCCAGTTCCAAGAAAACTCCAGCATCATCCTGACATTGCTGTTCCAAATTCTGACAGGTAATGGTAGATCTTAGGAAATAAACTTGTCTGGTATCTAAAGGTAATGACAGGGTGAGTAAAATGGTAATTCTTAGAAAATGTAGAGGGAATCTTCAAAACCTTTCTGGTTATCATGTAGATAAAAGCTGGCTGACTTGAGAAGAAATGCACACGTCATCCAAACTAAAACACTAATCCCCTAATTTTTCACACCGCAGAAAGGCAGAATAACTGCACTATAGAATCATTAAGATTGGAAAACACTTCCAAGATCATGGAGTCTAACTTTTAAAAGAAGAGTGATGTTTATATACAGGGCAGAAGGAAAAAAAAAACGTAAGTGGAAAAATGTCATGAATTTATCTTGAAATTACATAAATACTTACTACTTCAATTTAGGTTTTACAGAAATTTTTTCTCTCTTTTTTTTTCTTTTAATTGTTTCTTTTCAACCTTATTGTCCTTTTCAGTGCCACAGTCATTGAAACAGCTAACTGGGACAGCTATAATTTCAAAATATGGCACCCTGCTAATTATCCCAGATGATTTTGCTCAGGGATACTGTGAGATGCTTATTTCTCTGCTTGTGTTCATATTACATCAATAGATGTAGATTTGACAGATGCTTCATTGCTGTGTTTTAAACTATGCTAAGACCTTGTTCATATTTACTTATTTTCTTTAACAAAGAGTTAAAGAAATGTAATATTCTGTGGGGTAGTTGAAATATCTTTACTGGATCACGTAAATGCTAAGGTATTGTATTTTTTTAGACTGTATTTTCATTTTCAATCTGGTTTTCCTCTTTGTAAGAGACATAGAAGTAGATCATTCTTCATGCATGTACCTTGGGAGATCCACAAGGAAAGGGTCTATGTGTCATGGTAATGTACATTTGTAGTTTAACACTGTAAATTTTGTTGCAAGAGTCTTTCTAATTAGCTGTTTTATAGTAGTCATTAGCCTTTGTGGTGTCTGAGTGTCTTTCATATAAGTATATTTAATAATTACATTTTTATGCTCTCTCTCTCCAGCAGGAAAAGAATTGGAAGTGATTGTTATGGTTAGCTAATGTTAAATGCTTATAAAAATACAGTGTGTTTCTATTTTTGAGGTGTTTGGCAAGGACAAATATATTTTACAATACTAGATTACTACATCATAAAATGGTGAGAAGCTGGTATAAACTGAGAAGGATAATATCCAAGGCAATCAACAAAAAGTAAGACAATCCACTACCAATTTAATGATATCCAAACAATCAAAAAATATTTACTTTACACAAAAATTTTAAAACACATTGAAACACCTTTTCTATGGAGGAGAAAAAATACTTTTTCAAATAAAAAGCATATTTAAAACTAAAACTGCAATTATACTGTGCTAATTTTTAAAGTCTTTGGTAGTAAATATTGTCATTTTTTCCTATTGTTTTGAAATAAACATCCATCAGCACCCTACATTTAAGAATATTCTGTCTACTGTCACTGTCCACTAACACTACAACCATTTCATTTTTACAGTTGAGTAATGACTTCTCTCCTTAGTGACTGATACATTGCAAGATCAAGGGCTACAGACAGATGAAGACCACAACAAATGTTCCAGCTGACCTCACCTTCCAAAACGCATCATTCCTACAAATAAACGTCATTAAACACAAGAAGGCAGTCAAATTACAGAATTAAAACATAATCCTGCATTACTCGAGTGAGTCGGTGCTTTATTTGCAGGTCTACTGACTCCAGCAAAATTATTGACATGAATAACGATTTCTGGGGCTGTGCTTTTACAACATATTCCAAAGCCTTTTAAAGTAAATAGTGTGATTCACCGACTGCTAGTTCGGGCTGATGTTTTACCATGGCAAAGAGAAGTTTTATCTTAATGGAGAATGTAGCAGTCTCCCCCACAAACCACAGCACACAGGAGTGGAGCCTGCTTCAACTCTGGCAGGCACTGAATCACATCCAAGCCTATTTTAGAATTAAATGGAAGATGACCTCGTTACCTGGGTCTCTCCAACCTCACTGTGAAAGCACTTGAGGACTGAGCCAGGGCTTTGCTACCAGCAGCTAAAGTCCGACCACGTTAAAAACAAAACCCAAAGCGAACAAAAACCCCCTTTTGTTGCGGAGTGTAAGGCCCTGTTACTAATCTGTCTGTGCACAAATCCTTCCTGAGAAGCAGTTTTACCGGAGTCAATTTGCACGTGGCTTGCAAATGTCCACGTACACCCCCCCCCCCCTTAAGAGTTTAATACACCAGCAACTTGTCCATGTTTTCCTACCTTTTAAAAGCTGATATCCTTATTTTGCCCCTCCCCCGTGAGACATCATTAATGAAATAGCAGTTAAAAATATCTTCTAAAGATTTAAATTACCACATTAGAGACTCTCTGCCTAGAATGAACAGCAGAAAAGGCACATTAATTACATGAGTTATGAAAACTGATCAAACCATTATAAAGAAAAAAAACATTTCCTTCTCTAGCAAAGAACATATTTTCCTATAAATGTATTTATTCAGAGATTCAAATGTTCTAATAGAATTCTTACAAAGGTTACAGAAGTAACTTGTGCTTATTTTTTATTTTTGTGTTCCAAACCAGTAACGGCCCAAATCTGTTTCAAAGGAAAAGGTGATGTTCAGCAGTAGTTTAATGAAGTGTTTTGACCCAGTGAAATACACCGTGTCCCCTCCTAGTAATGAGACACTTGGCAGAAAGTATCACATCACACGAACAATAGCAGCAGACTGTCATTACGGCCCACAAAGCCCCGTCACCTCTGAGCAATCTCTCTTCAAACAATGCAGGGGGAGATCAGGTCACACTTCTACTTTAGCTAACTGCATGTGCACTTGGTGGTGGTGGTGGTGCTTTGACCTGTAGCATTTTCAGTTAATAAGCATTTTGTTGATAGTAAAAGGTTTATAAATATTTTTATTTACTTTTTCTAAACACATCTTTGCTACTTAGTTGTAAATCTCATGTTATTTTCTGACTTACAGGCACCTTGGACTAAACAAATTGAATTATAAAATGTTTTAATGTGAAATACACAGAAATATCATATCATCATGAAATGACATGTCTACCCATGTAATATTTTAATTAGATTTGGTGTGAAGGTAGACAGGAAATCAGTTGGGTTTCATGGCTTTATCATATTTTGATATAATTATCACTCTCTGCAATTGGAACAGGGAATACAGCCCTACACATTCATAATCTGATGTTTAAAGGAACATGAGAGAGGAGAAGCGGAAAGGAAAATGGCAAACAAGTATCTGTAAGCAGGATCATAGACATCATGTCATGCTCAACACCAAAACGAACAGTAATGTGATACAACAGGTGAGAAAATGAAAGGACAGAAACTGCAGAGCATAAAACACTACCACTACCCCAGGAAGACTGAGCCTGGTGAGATCCTGGTGAGATTTAACTCAATGTGTACATGCAAAAGTTCTCATGGTAATGATTTTGCTGGATTTTCTCTTGGAGGAGATCACAAGGAATGGAAGAACTGCCATCAGGTGCAGAGGCACAAGGAAAGGCTCACAGCTCCAGTGTCAGATGCTACTTCAACTGAAGGTCTCAAGAAAATTGGAGATCCTTCTACAAATTAGTTATTTTTGTCACCGCTATACTTGTGACTAAGAAAACACAGTTTGTACAGTTCTAGTATAATAGTATATCACTCATGTTTCACAAAAATACCCATTCTTCAGATTTCACAAAAATACCAACAAGTAGCTGAAGGTAATAGCTAAAAGAGCAAGTGTTAGGGCACAGATTGAAACACCCCAAAATTAAGGCACGAAAAAGAGCAGAAAAAAGCATTACTTTATAAACAGGTATGGGCTTTTCAGGCAGCCTGTGTACAGAGTAGAAACTACATTATTTAATTCCCTGATTGTATTTTAAGGTGTTTATTTTTGAGCACAATTTTTTGTACACGTGTAGCCAGTTTTATACCTCTTTTTATTCACTTGTTTATGACTTATGCTTAAGCAGAGATTACAGAACAGCGAAAGGACATGCACAGGTCTTGGGATGCAGTGTCCCAGACTGTGGAAGTGGTGTCATTACTTGGAGAGAAATCCTGCAGGTTTCCCTACCTGCCAGAGGTCCTGGTGGAGGGAAGGTCTGCGTTCAGCACGGTCTCCCTGGCAACTGTGGTGGGCATCACACACAAGGTACCACATCCAGCACCAGAGCCAGCAGCACACACAAGCAGTCTGCCAGCAGTTTTGCTCCCCTCCTATACCTCACAGAGCTTCCTTTTGTACCTGATTTTCCTCTCTGTAGTTGTTAATCACACAATGTGTCAGTCAAATTATTTCTAGGATGAATATGGCTCTGAATGCTTATTGATTACGGAAGAAAATTTGCACACTGAATGTTTTATTACATTTCTTACATATACAGCTCTTAAGATCAATGCTGGAATAATAGTAGAAGTTCCATTTTCATTCAAATATCTCCTGATGCTTTGTGTGTTGTAACTACTACATAAAACTCAATCAAAATCACACAATGCTTACATTAAACTACTAATGAAAATTTATGCCAAATACCCAGAATATCAGTATTCATTTTAATATATATATATAGAAACAGCAATATTACTAAAGTAGCCCAAATGATGGACCAGAAGTTCATGGTGAGGAGTCACCTGAAATATAAACCACAAAGATACCTTCCAAACGAAATCTTACAGAGCTTGCTATCTAAGCATCAGACAAGAGACGACAGATGGATTCAGAGAGAAAAAATAGGAGTGTACAAGGAAAGAGGAGACAATCTTGGCCAGCACTGTAGGGAGCATCATATCAGTGCACCAGCTGCCCACCTGCCTCAGGAGTCCTTATTTCCTGATAGAAGAGATTTTGCCAGTTCCAGTTTTATTCATTATTGTGGGACTGCCAACATTTTTCTTTTCTCCTGAAAGACAAAAACGTGTATATCATGTAACGTCCAATAAATACAATGCAAGTCCCACAGAAATCTTCAAAAAGTACATCAGTGACATGGGTGGTATCAAGATTTTACTCAGACATTTTTCCATTTTTTCAAGAACTGTTTACACATGTATTCAACCCTCCCTCAAAATTAAGCCCTTGGAGATGACAATTTAATGAGAAAAGTATTTAAAAAAAAATCCCAAACAAACCTGGATTGTTAGTGTGGTTCCACTCAACATTACATACCATAAAGACACAGAAATCAGCTTTTTATAGCCTGGCATGATGACAGCTATTTGACTTTTGAACCTAAAAGCACATAAATATTTTTAGTTTAACACATGAAATGTAGCTACCAGACATCAACCATTCTTTACCATTTAAACTCATTTCTTCAGGAGAAGCAAATTCATGCATTATAGTAGAAACTAAAAACTATTTCACAGCAGGGTATGAGTAGCTTCTCATTCATTTTTTATTAAATAGTTGTATCCGTTACATGTGTGAAAGATTGCTTTAGCTGCTTATATGAGGCTTTTAAGGCAGAATAGCATTGCACTCAGCAGATGACACTGAAAAGCACTAGCTTAATTCAATAATTAACTTTCTTGTATTTCATTTCCAAGCTCAAAATATTCTCTTTAATTAAAAACACAATAGGAAATTTCCTAGTTATCTACTTCTTTAACAATGTACTTCTTAGTGTAAGGCACTTAAAACTAATTTAATCACTGTCTGTAGCTTTTGCACTAAGTCATACTTAAAAGTGATCTGGTTAACTCACATCCCTTAAACTAAGCTTTATATACCTAAGAAAAAAATGCAGCTCTGAGCTTTATTTCTGATCAGTGGTGGAGTGCCTTGATTGCAGCAACATGACCATTTATGCTTTTCCCCTTTCATTTCAGTGAGTGTATCTCATATCTTTCCACAGTAGACTCAGAAATGCCTTCTGCTCCAGCAGACTCGGTTCTGTTATTTCTAACGTCATTTGCATTTACATTATTTACAACAGCTTTACATTGCCTTTTGTACCTTATTACACACACTAAGTGACTGC
The DNA here is from genome assembly GCA_013397935.1 of Dasyornis broadbenti. NCBI lineage: Eukaryota > Metazoa > Chordata > Aves > Passeriformes > Dasyornithidae > Dasyornis > Dasyornis broadbenti. The sequence continues at coordinate 1,444,799 of VZRN01004996.1, read as the reverse complement.
AGAATCAAATTTACTCATTAAAACATCTTTGGCAAAGCTCCTTTCTGAATCATAATTTTCATTTAGTTTCTTTTCTGAGTATAATTTTTAAAGCTTGATGTTTATTAGACAAACAATAATGAAGTTGTGAGGCCTCCAAAGTGATTTATTTTTGAGACCTCTTTCTAACCTTTTAATTTAAATCTTAATTTGGAATTAGTTTAACATGAGAAAGTGAGATCTATTTTTCACTCTAATCCTAAATCAATATTAGCTCAGAAAATTATTCTATCTGAGCTGGAGAGCATATATTTTACCATTGAAAGTAACCTTTTGCAAGGAATATATCTAATGCTGCCTAAAAATAATTAATTTCCAAAAATCACAATGAGAAATCCTGGGGGTTTTTTTGCCGAAACACCTTAAATTAATTTCATCTCTCCATAATCCTTCTCTGTGTACTGTTCTTGTCTAATTGGTGCTAATGAGTATGTAGAAATAAGGTGGTCAACACATCCCCTAAAATATCTGCCTTGACACATGTAGAAAGGTTCTTCTAAGACACACTAAGACAGTCCACAGAAGTAATTGAGCTGAAGTACATTGGAGCAAAATCATGATTTAAAGGCAACAGTTTGATTACATTGCAACATGTTGACATTATTTATTCCAAATATCTATAAAATCATTACACTTTCATGAATTCTTCCAATTGAGTTGAATCAGTCTTTCTTAGTAGAAAGCCAGGTTTAATCAGTATTTCCCAGAAAAGAATGGTAAATACTGCAAAATTGCTGAACTTAATCTAGATATTAATCAAAATAAAAACTGTTCAAATATTTAATTCTCTAAGAAAACCTTACAAATAGAATCCCATCCTGGGACTGGGAATATGCAATTATTGCAAATTGTGTGGTTTGGTTTAAAAAAATTAAGAATAAATTTCAAAAAAAGTTGTTAAGCTGTTTCATCTTCCACTGATTGTCACTCCACTATTATTAAAGCTCTTGAAATGAGTTTGTCTTCTGAGGCCAACTGGAGACATCCCTGCAGAATTTCCTTTACCTGATGCCATTTCAGTGCAGAGCTAAACCACCCATGGATGTGTCCACAGTAGCTGTGGTGTCTCTTCATGCTCCTGATGGTCCCAGCAACATGGCAGGACTGAAAACCAGACAAAGAATCAAAGAGAAACAGTGAAAAAAATCAGGTTATTCTTCTCCCCATCATAAAGCTTTCCAGGAAATTCACTTTCCAGCTAAGGGAAATCATAGTGCACTGTAGTGGTCTGGGAGGAAGTACAAAATCAGCTGTAGTATCAGCAAAGTTTTAGGGTTTTTTTAATGAGATGGCATTAAACTTTATACATATGCACTATATAAATTTAACATTATTTAACTTCATCACATTCAATAATTTTTTATCCTATATTGAGAACGCACTTCGCTTGGGCTGCACGACTGTTTTTCCACTTCCAGAGCCCTCCCTCCCGCACATGCAAAGGTTGAGACCCTTCCCTTTCTCCTCATGTGCCGTAATTCCGGCTGATTCAGGGATCTGAGGTTTCCAAAGCGCAGTTTTGTGCCTGTGCCACCACAAGCTCCAGTACAGAGGTGTGCCAGGGCACACACTGTACTCATCACTGCTGGAATGGCCCCCGAGGGGGTTGCCAGACAGGAGCACACTGGAATAGTTCTCATCTTTAACAGGCACCAACCCAGCTCCTGTTTAAGGAAGGGGAAGGCTCTAAAGGTACCACTCAATCATCTGCATTCCCCACTTTTTTCTTTCCACCAGCGTTCTGGTTTGTCTCTTCCTGCAGGTTTTAGAAACAGCTGTGATATTCAATTGATTTGCTATTAAAAGGCGTTTTACTGTCACAGTTAAATTTCTATTATAATTCGGGTTTATTTCGGTTTGATCTGGGGACATGGCAGAGGTTCACCCAATTCACAGATCACATTAGATGAATCATACATGAAAAGTTTCCCAGGTCGTTCAAGGTGAAACAATTTCAGATGTAATACCTTCTTACTGAAGAAACAATAATCGGGTGACTACTGAACAAAGATTTGCAATAAATTCTGACTAACAAATTGCACTGCAGAAGGAGTAGTGAAAACAGTCACTGTTCTCCCAGATTTCGTGCTACATGTACACAGCAGCCACAAGCCTTGCCCTGACATGTACAAAGGATTGTCTAACAGTACAAAATCCCAGAGCTGATTGCCACCCACTGAAATGCCCGATTCTTCCCATGCCTTTTGGCATTTTTCCCCCCACCCAGTTGGCTGAGCCATCCTGCTGTAGTCCTGAGGTGTCTGCTTGTTAGTATCTGTCTCCTGGGTTGGGGAATTAAGACTTTTTTATTTCCAGTAAGAATTTTTATTTCTCCTCTGTTCTTTTTCTTATTTCTGAAGAACGGCACACTCTCTACTTTAAAAAATTTTGAGACAGAGTGTGAGTTAAGGAACACTAATTAGTAAAATGATTTCAACATATGTATTTTATATTTTTCAAGTTTATGCTACACATTATCAAAAAAATAAAAACCCTAGGGGAGATCAAGCGGCAAAATTATTTTGTACTGATGGTACTAGAAAAACCCCTTTTACAGAAATAAAATTAGAGTTTTGCAATGTAATAAAGAAGAAAAAAAAATTAAAGGTTGCCCAGAAATATCAAAAACATATGCTTTTCATGAAGAGCATACTGCAGAAACCAACTCATCTCCATGAATTAGCATTTGCTCATCCTTATTAGCAGACACATATGCCTACTTGTCCTGTAACTTAACATTGAAGGCCAAATTAAAAAGATGTCATACATCAGTTGCTGAATAGAAATTATCCATATAAACAGTTTATTATTTAGAAGACTCTTAAGAGGATGCCAAGGTTGATTTGAATTGACTCCAGGCATTTCTCTGCTTATAATTTGGAAGGTTGTAAGTTAATTCAGTGGCACTTCACTTTGAGACACAAAAAGGTATGATGCACAACTGAAATCAGAGTAATAAACTCTGACAGAAAGAAGACATTAATAGGAGCAACCAATGACAAAATAAACTGTAGATCTAAGCAATGGCTTATCAAACCTAAGAGGATTTGCTTAATTAATCCTGTGTTGCACAGCTACCCAAATTGCTTTTCTGTCCAATCCATATTGTTCCTATTCATTACTTACTCTTGGCTTTCTAGAAACAAGAGACATATCACGTAACAAGATAAACAGTATCACCTATTTTTGAACTGCTTTACTGTACTACCCTGTAAGCAGTCGGCTAATGAACTGCAAAAATAGTTCCAGAGTTCCAAACAGGTTTTTTTTTTTCAAATGACGAGCCAAAAGGTAACAGTGAGCATCAAATATTTTGAGAGGAGCATTTGCATTTAGAAGGGAACCTCATTTTTAGAATAAATTGTGGAAAGAGAATTTTATGACTGCATACTTCATGTTTGGGTTTGAGTTCAGCAAAGGAAATGTGCAGGCTAACAAGAAGTGTATTGTCAGTGAAACCCAAATGGTTACAATTTAAAGGCTGTTCTAACTGATAAATGTAAAATATCTGACAAAGAAGCTTCAGAATGTGGCAGGTGTGTGTCATGTATAGTTTTACTGTCTAAGTAAAGCAAACATACGAAGAGATTAAAAAAATAGATTAAGTGTTTTATAAGCTACTGCTAGCCTACACTAGCCAGCTGAAGGCTTTAAATAATTTAATCCCTTCAGCAACTGCCAGTCCCAACTGCAATACTGAAACAAGGTCTGAATTCAGTTTGAAACCCAACAGGTGCAGTCTAATACTGCTTCCTTAATTCAGCTACTGATCTATGTTTATGCTTGTAGAGGACAGCATATTCTTAAATCCACCATGGCATTAATTAAATTAGTCTAAGTGCCTCCTGTTTTATCCCATCTTCTACTATCAAATTTACCTCAGACAGTGCTCTGTTTCTTTCCCCTCCCCTCCAGAAATACTCTTCATGCCAGATGGAAGACAAAGACTTCTCAAAAAGCTTTTAAAATAATTTTTTCTTTATATATAACTTACACAAAACCACAAAATGAACCAGGGAAATTCAACAGTAGAAAACATTTAATTCTGGTTTTCTTAGCATTAATTTTAATATTTGAAAGCAGAAGGAGATAAATAAAGTTAATGGCAAGCAAAGTCTCCAATGCCATATCACCACTTGTAGTCACTCTTTTCTTTGGATAATCCAGGCAATTTAAGTTGTACCTGATGTACATAAACTATTTATCATTTTTAGGCGCTAATTATTTTTACCAGCCTTTGCTAGTAGCATGAACTAATGCACATTGACAAAAGTAATAATTCACTAGGAAAAAAAAAAAAAGGAAAACTCAAAGTAAAAAAAGCAGCATTACTACAAAGTTTCCAGCAACAGTAACGTAGAGGGTCCCCACCACCCTCCTTCTCTTTCAAATCATGGACTGTTTAACAAACCACATGGAAATGTTGCTTAGTATCCTATTTCCCAGAGAAAATTAAAGGTTAATCGACATTCTTCTCCAATCACAGGACAAAAGAGGAAAGTTCCCACCACCTTACTTCAATCACTTTGCCAGCAGAAACAGAATATGGGACAATCCAAGGTACAGCATCCTCTCCCTTCCTTGCAGACTGGGCCATGCTCACTCTTGGGATGCACACAGAGAGTTTTGCCTCTCAAGCAATTGAGCAGCATGTTTGGCATACGCAATTGAGAGCACAGCATTACCTTTTAACGCAACCTTAACTCAACATTTCTGGATGCTGAAGTAGTAAGGCTTTGGAGTAGCAAAGCCAGCTCAGACAGCAGATCATAATTCAATGTCATTCAATCAATCAAGACTATAATACACCATGCAAGTGACATGCAGCCTTCTGAAATGAAAACAGATTAAATATACATTAAACAAAATATTTTCTTAAATCCCAATCTGCTCAAGACAGTAATACCTACCTAAAAAATGAAAATATTGTCATCCATAAAAAAATGTATTGTGACTTCAACAAAAAATGAACTCTGGTACACCAGCAGAGATTTGAATTCCCAATAATTCTACCACCACGTGGACAAAAAATACTCCTGAATATATTAAAATTATCTTTGAAATCAGATACAACATGATTATTTCCACTGTTTTGTATACATGGAATGCAACTTTTAATTATTAACCAACAACTATTTTTTTCATTATGTAAAGTAACACAGGCACCATCCCACCTCTCAAATGTGGATGGATAATGTTGAGGTAACACAATTTTATTAACATTTACAATACGTTCTCTGATCCCAGTCATACTTCAAAGCACTAAATGAATGAATTTTTGGAGTACAGAACAACTGAAAGTGAATTCAAAGCTTCTGGAATGGCTCTACCACTTAGTTTATACAAGCCTGAAATTCAAAGTTCAAAACCATCAGTTCCAGGATTATGGCTTTCAAAACAAGGAAAAGCCAGGAGGGGGAAACAGCCCAGTTTTCATTCAGAAATCCCTATATGTCAAATAACCTACAATATTTAGGGTATATGATTTTACTACTGTAAAAATGTTTTTCACATTAACAATTTTTTAGTTATGTGAATAATCATTGCCTAATATTTCCCCGCAAAATCTTCTGGGATTAAGTTTACAATATCAGACCTTTCTTAAGTATTTAATGAATATTATGCTCAAAAAACCCAACTCAAATCCCCTTGGCATTGCAGTGGTAAAATACTATACTGCTCCATGGAGTTTTGGGGCAAAAATAGTGCTTTTACAAAGACCTGCACCCCCAGAGATAGTTGGTATGAGAATATATGTTAAAGCTACCATGATACAGACCTAGAAACTAGAGTCAGACATCCAAAAGACCTCAAAATAATAATAAATACTGGGTTAGTTTAAATTCCGTTCTTCATGCTTTTAAAGTTCATTACTTCATTTTCTTTTCTAAAACAGTTGCTCAAGGAAATCTTGATTAACTGAACTTATTTTTCAAGAACAGCAAGACTTTAAAGAAAAAACAAAATCAAAACCAAACCAGCTGCACTGAAATGAGAAGAGACTCCTAAGACCTGCCACCTGAATAGAAGGCATTGCTGCCTCACCTTTCTGTGTCTTGTAGAGATTTAATGGGGAATGAAATCATCTTGGTCCTCTTGTCCATTCCCTTCCTGGCAACATTTGTCCCCAGGTATACTTACATAGCTGGAGAAATGAATACATTTTTTCTTGCTTACTTGCTGTGTGAAGGGTACACGATGCTCTTGATAGCTCTTACACTGCCTGATGCAAAAAATCCAGGCATATTCTGGCCTTTCATCGAAAGCAGTGCTCCAAATATGCTTTATTTTGTCATTCATTTGTCTGCAGAAGAGTCCTGGTACAAGATAGAAAACAATACTACTTGCTAGAGGCAAGCACAATTCCAAAAGACACAGTCTAATTTTTCCTCAAACTTCTGCCAATGCACAGCATTACTGACTTGCAAAGCTTCTGCTTTTCTTTCCTAAGAAGATTCACGGAGCGGCTACCAAGCTATCCTGGTACAGTGATGTGGGCTTGTGACCAAAACAGCTCCCATGGAGGCTGCTTTGCCATACTGCACAATAATGTAAGTATCCTTCTATTGTATTATGGTTATTCCATGAACTCCATTGTCTAATCTAATCTGGAACTATTTAGTGGCAGGAGGATACTTTAGTCTTCACTGTTCCTTGAGCAAGCAACAAACGTCTTTGTTGAATCTTAACTTGGAAGGCATTACAGCCTGGGAAGAGTCAGAGCAAATTAAGATTACACTAGCAGGAATGCCCTGCCCACTGTTGTACTTGTTCTCTCTTCCACTCGTGTCAGTATTTTGGACTGTAAAAACTTCTGTGGGAGAAGGCAAGGCCTCTCTAGAGATTCCCAATTTCATGACAGATGTTTGCCACAAACCAAAGGGAGTCTCCAAATTAACAAATAATGTTTGCCTTTGAACAGCATCCTTTTCTCAAAGCTGGCAAATCATGTTTCCAACACACACTTCTCTATTTCAATAGACAGAATTTGGCAGAGGAGCACACTGTAGAGAAATCCAGCCCTGCCCTGCTTGTGGCAATACGAACTTGATCATGTGTTCTTTGAAGTGAACAGTGAGGTCTCAAGTATCCACTCCAGCTCTGTAAAACAGTACTTATTAAACAGGTTAATTAATAGCCTTGTTTTACGGACACTGGAAATTAGATTAGTAATTCCTTATTCTGTTTGGGTTCCATCATATACCCAATCACCTCAGCATGACTGTCTCCATCTAGTCAAGTAAATGGCAGATTTGTGACCTGCAGGGTTTTCTCCACCTCTTCCAGAGGAGGAAAAGTTAATGTTATAATAATACCTCTTGCACTTGCAAGAGAAAAGGCAGTCTGCTTTGTCTTAATTCTTCGTTCCTGTCAGAATTAATTCCAAGAGCAAGCAGCAGCCCCTCTGTTGTCGAGTGACTGTAAGTGATATGTGGTAAGAGATACAAGGAACAGGAGCAGTGGTCTATACCCAGACCTGTGTTACTGCAAGAGAAGGTGTTACACCAGGGATTAACCGAAGATGTGCAACTCTGTGGCTCTGTGGCTCTGGGATCCTAGACCCCACTCACAGAGGCATGATGCAGTACAACCAGGACAGGCACTTCCTCACTAGACTTCCTTTGGGAACAACATATCACCAATTACGTGAGCTAACCTTCCCCACAAAACCCTTCCAGTGTCCTCTCACCATGGCCCAGCTCACCAGAGATTACTGCACATACGATTTTCAGCAGCTGGCTCATGTCACACCCACTCCTACGAACATGTGTGACCACTGACTCCCTGCTGGGCCCCACCCCACACAGCATTGGTGAGAGCAAAGTGTGGCAGGGGAAGGAAAACTCCAAGTACCAAACGTGGCATTTCATAAGTATCCTTACTATTCTTAGTACTTAGGACTCTTATCCCCACCACCATCATCCTTTTCCCTCAAGCTCATTTTCTAATTTGTCTTCACCATTTGTACTCATTTCTATTTCAAGTTGTGTGTGTGTAGGGTTTTAATTACCTTCTATTTTGGGGCATTAAAAGACTCTGAATCATCCAACCCTCTCGGAGATTAGTAAATCCAGTGATTATCAACAAAAATGCTGTTGAATGCCTATTATCCATGCTAATTATTCAATTAAAAAATATGCTGGAGCCATCAGCAGGACACTTCCATTTCATGGTCGAATAAAAGAAAAAACATCTTTCAAAATTGCTTTAAAGCAATTATTTTAAAACTTGCTTTTCAGAGCTAATCCTTCCCTGGTACCTCCATGCTGGTACAATAAAACCTGTGCATAGAGATCAATGGATTTGGCAACCCATGCAGAAATCATTCAGGAGATGCCGAGATTTTTCTTGGACACCCCACTAAGATAAAGCCCTAATTTGTACCCTTTCTTCCTTGAGTGGAGTACATTTTGTTTCTGCCTAACCTTTTCAAACACACGGATGCTGCCAACACATGTCAGTATCCTGATACTCTTCTGATCTCAATATTTTAAGCATACATTTATTATCATGAAGGTAATTTTCAGCCTAATCAATCTTAAGACCATCAGTAGTTCGGAGTATTTAGAGTGATTTCTCCTCTTTCTAGCACTTTCTAGCATTTCACCCCTTTTTATTTTTTAAATTTTTTAATCTTGATTTTGCAATCAGAGTTACTATTTGCTATTTTATCTAATGGCTACAGTCTGAAATGAATTGCCTGACTAAACTGGCAGCAGGTGGAAAAGTAGCCTAGGGTGGACCTCTCCCAACAGGTATTTACACCAGTCAAAGCACTCACTGAAATTTGCTTCCTCCCAGGTCTGTCAAGCCAGTCTTAAATTCAGAGATGCTCTTATACTTCATCACCATGGCAAATTTAGCTACTCCAAAACTCCTCTAAATCCTGCTAACAAAATCCTGGGTGCATTTCAAAGGAATCTTTCATTTCTGGGATCTGTTTGTGGCACCTGCGGAACAAGAGTTAGGCAACACAGAGCAGCTTGCCTAAACAAGCCATTTTGAAATTAGCTAACCCAACAAACACCACTACATGAAGATCTCACATTACCTGTCTGAGATTCCCATCATCAGAACATTCAGCTATTACAAATAAAGATGCCTTAGAAAGCAGGATTTGGGCAGAAAACACATCTGGAGGTACACCTGTACTAGGCAACAACTTGCAAGGCTTGCCTGCCTTTTACACCTCCACAAAGATTTTCAAGAGGACTTTCAAAGGGCCACCATAGAACAGTATCTACACATACATCAGGGGAGGATAGGAACAAAGAGGGGTTTGTTTTTTTTCAAGAGATGACTTATGCAGGAAGCCTGTCAGTGCCTTGTAATTCCAGTTATGGTCTATGCTCATCCTACCAGCAAAAGCAACATGGATGTTACCATACAGAAAGGGCTCTGGAGAGAGAGTAGATACATAGGGGTCAGCTGTGCATGATGTAAATGAGTGGGTCAGGGATTACCATGAAAGGCTCCTGTCAGACATATTTGTATATACATTTTTATACATACATATATAAATACACACACACAAGCTTTAAAATATGAAACAAGGATGAATATATAAACTTCAGACTTTCTATTTTCAGGTGCATTAACATTTGCTCTACAGACACAAAAAGCCTAAAAGGTTAGACAAACGACTATATGCAACTTGTGACTTAATATGAGAGAACTGTGTCTGCTGCCAGGCTCTAGGGTCAGTTCTAGAGTCTGTTCTTCCCTTTGGGGCTAACTGAATTGGTTCCTGCTTCCCTTCTATTTCTGTCCAAACGTAAAATTTGTGACCCCAGCATAGCACTTCAACCACCACAACCACACTTGTTTAGAACACCACGGTCGTATCCTTCATTGGGTCACTCCACACCTTCGTGTGGCTACAACAAACAGAACACTGGTAGCTCCATGGAGAAAGTTCTCCGTATCAAATGGAGAAATTACTCTTCTCAGTCCAACCTGGGATGATTCTGCTCAACTTTCAGTATCAGACTTGATAGAGAAGACAACTGCCATTTGGTAAAGCCACCCACCCATCTGTCTCATGAAGATTCAGGTCAGCTAACAAGCAGCATTTCTGTTCTCTCTTACCCAAAGCCGAACACAGAAAAGTGACATAAAATCAAAATATTGAAAAATCCTTCAAGTATTTTGTTTAAATTACAATTTCCATCTCCATTTGTTTTTCTCAGTTGCTTAACTTAGAAAAAAGAAGGCAAATGTTAATGCAGAGCCCTGTCTATGTATGTGTAGATGCCGGACACACCCCAGTGACTTGTTTTTGTGGGAGTTGCACAGTAGTCCTTGTGTTGCCTCAGTAACAACTCCTGCACTGGGATACTTGAGGAAACCAGGGCACAACTTAATGAGTACCATGGCACAGACTCTGTAGTCCTAAAGCTACTTCAGGAGTGTCTGGGAGGAGCCTTTACTCCTTACCTTCCCCTTTTCAAAGAAACTATGAAGTAGACTGTGTCACCCATGACACATGTGCAAATCCCAGTGCTATGCAGAGTGATGTGACACAGTTTCTGGCATAAATTATTCCTGAGAAATGACCAAAGTATTGGGTTTGGAGTCTTTTCCTTAATGTCTTCTACCTTTTTTTTTAACCCTGTCTGAATACAATTTATTAAATCAAATATTCTGTAAGAAAGATGAGACAAAAATTAAATGAAAGGGGGGAAAAAATAGTTTTAGCATTGAGATAGAATGGGGAAGATCCTGGATCCTGTAAGGAAAACATTCCAAGTCAGTATCCACTAGATTGGTGATGTTTTACAGTTCCCAAACCCCATTCTGGATTTCATACACTGCCTTTGTATGGGAGCTAGCCTACAGTAAAGGAGAAGTGGTGAGCTGCAAGCACACCATTGGTAGCAAAAACAGCAATGAAAAAAGCAGGACAGATGCTTTATGAATAGCAGAGCTGGATGTGACAGGATTCTCAAAAACTGGTAGGGAAAGTTTAAGAGGTAAGCAAGTAAACAAGCTAATATGTCTTCTGGATTTACCTTTTTACTCTTTGCAGTTGGAACCTTTCTTATAAAAGCTGTTTACTTTTCCTCTACTCAAACAGCCTAGAGCTGCCAGACCAGTATGGACTGAACACCCCTTTTTCAATGCTATTTTTTAATACCTTTTTGCTTTTCTGGTCAGGAAACAGGCAGAGGATGGAGTCCAGGAAGCAAATTCAATAATGATTTTGTGATTTTTTTCAAAGATAGCCAGTTCCTAAAAGGATTTGAAGGGTCAATAGGTGTCAAAGAAACAATTTGCTCTGGAACTACAGCACCTCTTCACATTTTGATAGTAATTGTTGGGGACAAGACATTATTCTTGCAATTAGGGGACAAATACAACAGCCTACAGGATCTGACACAGCTGACGTGCAGAAAACAGCATTGCACTTGGAAACAAGATGGCCACCTCAAATATACTGTAACCCCATTTTGCAGCTGAAGCCTTGCAAATTACAGCAAGCGATGATTCTTTAGAGCGGTTCAATGGTAAGATCCTTGTGAGCTTCACAATTAACTTCTCTAGGATCAGCATTTAATCCAAAGCCAAATCTAAGGAGAAGAAATAAAGATCTGGCAGTTGATATGAGTACAAACTCTTCAGATGGCATGTTTAAATGTTTTCTTCCTTTAGTAATGGTGAACCCAGGGCTGTTTTCTGTTTATTTATATAGTGTTTTCCAAATTACACTCCTACACTAGGCATTCATTACTTCTTGGATATGAACTTGACAGTAAATTTCTGTGCTGGTTCAAGGGTGCCTAGGACTTGACAGAGGCAATGCCTTCCTTACAGAGAAACAGGCTTTGATACATTGCAGATTTTAGCTTTCTATCACATTTTTTTATTTACAAAATTGGCTAAAGAGAAAGCAAAGAAGGGGTACTGTACTTCCTTTACTCTATCCTCACTCAAGTTCTTGGTAGCTGTTTTAGTCTATGGCAGGTTTAATTCTTACAGATTTTAACACTGCATTTTAAATACTGTTTCAAACATTTTTTTCGAGTATTTGTTCTTTTTTAATAGTAGCATTAATCCCTGGAAAGAACTACACAGAAGGCCAACTAATGAGATCTTCTCTTTACTCCCAGTAAGAAATCTGGACAATACCCGTAAATTATATTCTATAGTTATTTATAAGTATTGATCACAAAACAGTAACACAAATGTTTCTCTGAATTTTATAATTTTACAAGTGTCTAAAGTATTTGTTTACCCTTTATTCTCAGCCTACAATGGGAAAATGTATTTATTCAAAATCTTTCTAAAATACAAAACAAATTAACTGAATCCTATATATTCAGAGAATCATTAGGAATATTTTTTTCGAATTCACATAAATAAAAGGTAAAATAGTTCCTCTCAAAATAGTTGCTTGTTTTTCATTCCTCTTTCTTACATTACTGAAATTTCTCAGTCATTTGTTGTTCTGTGTCACTCAGATGTTTTACTGAAACAGATGGCAATGCTACCAGAAAGCTCTGTCAGATGGCTCTCAGACAACACACTGTATCACCCTAAATGTAGCTTTTGTCCCACATTTGGTAATAATTCAGTTCATTTTCTAGAATCCTATGTCAAGTACACAAGATATGAGAAAAATATATAAACAATGCCCAGAGTATACAGAAGCAAGAGCACCGAAAAAATAGCTCCTAAGGCCAGTCCTGGCTAAAATGTATTTTAATAATATAAAATATTTTAAACTGATTTAGAAGATAAAAAATCAGAACTTCCGGATGCAGAACTGAAATTGCGTTTTTACCCAGACACCTTATGTCTGGGATTTGTAAATGCCTTTGTCTATGTTATTACTATCGTATGCTATATGTCCTCCTTTTTAATAGGAGTTAAATGCAAAAATCAGAACAAATGAAATTCAGCTGGGAAAGGGAAACTGAAATTGTTTCCTCAAGTTTATATATGCATGTAGATATAGGCATTCAAAAAAGCTGTACAGACACTTTGAATGTATTTAATCTAAGCAGCTAATTCTTTCAGATAGCAGTAGTCCTTTATGAGTGCTGGTGACAGCTGCTCCAGCTTTTAAGTATAAAAGGAGAGGGATAAAACAATCATCAACAGTTTTTAATCCACAGTATTCTTCTGAAGCCTTTGAAAATGAGAGCAAATATGGGTTTGAAATTTATCATAGTTGTAAGGGTCATTTGCCACTGTTTCTACAACAGTGGCAATTTTTTCATTACTGCTTGGTATTAACTTATATTTCTCACAGTGTTCTCCCTTTGCTGGTGCATACAGCAGTGCTTTTCCTTACAGACTTGAATTCATTTGGAAAATAAAAGGTACATAATGATTTAGCACATAGTTTAGGCGTAGTTCTTTAAAACTGGTAACTAGTACAGAGAGAGCTACCTCCTGTGAGAAAAATGAAAAAAAAGGTCATGAATTTATAAACATGAATTCTCAAAGCAAGCCTGAAAAGAAGCACAGCAAAAGGAAGGAGTAGGATTCATTACGAAACCCAGCAGATAATTGTAGCAAATGCGTATTATAAAGATGAGTCATACAGCAAAGGCTGAAACAAAAGGCAGTGTGAAGACAGAGATACCGCTGGAAAAAAGCACATCGAGCTAGATAACATGCACAATGCACTATGTCCTTTAAGTACTCCACACAACCAGCCAAACCTGCCGTCTTTCAGTTTCTAAACACAATTACATCCTTCGACGAGCAAATAACTTCCAAGACACTATCACAGTGCCATCCTTCAGTCAACTTCATATGCACAGTCATCAGTTCACTTATCATACTCCCTTGACATTGTCGTCATTATCTGAACCAAGAAGTAAATTGCCACATGCTTTTCACCACCACTTGGACATTCCTCCATAATACCACACCGTTGGTGCTGGTTTCCACGCTGCTGCCATGCCCCCGATCCCACCAGCACATACACAAACAGCAGCCTGTCTCTGTATTCCAAGAATTCCTGCTCACACGGGACCACAGCACATTGTGATTTCTTGACTGCACCCTAAAGAAATTAAGGAATAACTTCTTTATTCATCTTGGTGATCACGAAATAAAGGAGGCTCCTGAAAAGAATTTCTTAGTAGTAGCAGCAAAGTTAACACTTAGAAATTGATTCTGTTCTCCCTAATTAGAGACATGTTGTTCTTTAGACATGCAGCATTTCTACGAGGAGAGAGCAATGGGAGTTTCAGAAGCTGCTTTAGAGCTGGAGTCCACAAAAGCATTAGCAGCAACTTTGTCAGACTGCACTGACACAGTCCATGGACCGCCCTGTCACAGCACTGATTCTTCCATGGGGTCCCGCTCAGGAAGGAGAGCACACTATGCAGAAAGCACATTTTGGTGTTTGAGCCGCAGTGGGTCCAGAGCTTTCCGTACTGCATACAGCTTTGTGAGAAAGTGCCCCGGTCCTTTCAGCATCCAAACAACAGCCCAGAGGCTTGTTTCTCCCATTCTGTGAAAACAATTACTGCTTAATTGTTTCAAATCTCATGGCAAAGTGTTTGTAACCGGGAAAGCTACAGTGGTTGCAATGGGCGCCCGGATTTACAAGATGTTAGTGTTAATTAGTGTTGACAATGTTCCCAAACTCACTGTCATGTCTGAGTGGATGGCACTTCCAAACTGTCCTGGGATACACACATCCTTCTGTGCTCATGATTTCTAACAGAAATTACAGAAAGAAACAGGAAAGTTGTGGGATTTATTAATTTTCGACCAAATTTGCATTGAAAATCAGTTTTTCATATAACAAATGCATACTTCTGATACACAGCAGCTCTATTTCTTTGCTCTAAGGAACAAAACCAAGACAAATGACTGCAACAAGAGTGACAACAGAAAGTCTGAATTATGAGAAATAAAGACACATCATTTCTGGTCAAGGAGTAAACAAATATAATAAAAATCCAATGCTCCTAATTTTTTTTTTTTTTGTGTTAAATCACTGCAGGATGATTACATTTTGAGTAACTTCCCCAGGAATTGTCCCCAGTCTTTGGAAAGATGCTACTTGGAACAAGTACTAATATATAAGCATGACATTCCCTTTTCTGCCTCATTGCCCTCTGTATGCTAATAAAATGAAATGGCCGTTCCAGTGTAAACACTCAGCCATGTATTATTATTTAAAAACTGTCAAAACAACATAAGGAAAAAAATAACAAATGGACAAATGTAACATGAAATGAACTGTAATGCAAGATTTAAGTACAATCAATACATAATTAGAGCTGCCTGGAAGAGGCAATACTTTTCAGACTGTTGACCTGAAGGGTACTTTTTCTTATATTGAGGGTGAGACACTTCCCTTAAATGAGATTTCAAATGCAGCGTTATACTATTTCAGAAATACAACAACAAAGCAAATTTTACTATAGCATGTGGTGATTAAGCTGAGGTATCATTACAGGTTCAAAGGCAGTATAAGCTCAGCTAATAAAGAGAACATAAAAACACCTCCTTAGCTTTGTGTCCTTATTAATTTACTAAAAAATGGCACACAAGAATACTTGGACTCACTGGTTTTACTAGAGAGCACAGCTCTGTTAACATGGATGTCAGCTTCTTATGGAAAAGGACCCCAGCACTGCAGTTACCATTAAGCACAAGTGTATCTGTCTGCTTTGTCTGGCATGATCACCATGGCACCCAGATGCTTTAGAGATAAATATGAAAACACAGTCCTTAATTCAAAGTGCATGCAATCTGTCAAGGTAAATTTACACAGGCGTAAACTCATAGGGGGCTGTGATTTCATGTAAAGCGTGCAGGTCTGGCCTAGGTAACATCAGCAGTACAGGAGATTCAGGAACATCAGTTATTTCTCCAAAATTAGCTTTGATAACAATAATCTCTGACAATGGCTTCATTAGAGACAGAAATGTAGCTTAAGGTGGGACACACAGGACAGTCACCATGGGTTTTGAAGGTGAACTGAAGCAAGGGGTATTCTGTGGATCAAGCTGTACACCGTGAATGTAGCAGGAGGGGGTGGTTACTATTCTAGTGCCAGGAGGGTACTGGCATTTCCAAGACTTGCCAATCAAGTTTGCCTAAAATAAGATTGAAACAACCCCAAACTTTGGTTTCTTTCACATTGCTTCTAGGTTTCTGGGAGCTTCTGATGTACTTGAATCATACAAACAAGCTTTGTTTCATAATAGAAGGAAACAAACTTAGAAGAAAGAGAGATTGATTGATTCTTATGTAAACCCTTGTTTCCTGGAGCTGAGCTTTCAAGCAAAACTTCAAATACTAAAGTTGCATAGCAACCTCCCCACCCCCATTACAGGTGGACCGGGTGGCCGGTTCCACCTTTCCTGTTTCTCCAGGCTGCACAAACACAGCGCTCAAAGAGGTAGGATTTATGTCAGCAGGGTGAGCTTCCTAGTTGTGGACAACTAGTATTTAAGAAAACAAGAATTCTGCCCAAAACACCCTGAGGTGGAAACTTGTGATGTTCTGTGTTTACGTTCTCTGGTGTATTATGAAAATGAATAGCATCTAATGTCTTATAAACTCACTCTTACACACTCATGCTGATTGGGTTATTCAGCTAAGGAGAAGGCATTTGAGTGCAAGCAACATTACATGCTTAGATAGTCAATTTTTATTTGTTATTAATAACTAGCATTTTTTGGAAGCACTACACTATTATATCCAATAATCACAATGAACACTAAATTTTGCATCCCTGGCTTTAAGTGAGAAATAACTGCAATCACCACTTTGTTTTTTAAAAGGCTTTGTCTGTGTATTTGCAACCAGAGTAACCATACACTAGAAAACACCTGAGGCTAAATACTGCTATGCAAAAGCATAATACCAATTACAAGTAAGTATGTTCTGCCCCACCTCATTTTGTTCTCACT
The DNA here is from genome assembly GCA_013397935.1 of Dasyornis broadbenti. Lineage (NCBI taxonomy): Eukaryota > Metazoa > Chordata > Aves > Passeriformes > Dasyornithidae > Dasyornis > Dasyornis broadbenti. Next base: position 1,427,871 of record VZRN01004996.1, on the reverse strand, counting down.
TTTATTTGTTGGATGACTTCTATGCTGCCTACTGGCAAGCTCCCTCTGTGATTTCCAGTCATCCTTTGATGACTCCATTTTCCTTCCATATGCTCCTACTTTCTGCCCTTCTTATTAACTGTTAAAACTCTTACACCCAAAATGCGGGTGACTTTTTCTAAAATAAGGTAAAGTTAAAATCCTTCTAAAATGATTCATCATTGCAAGCTGTGACTCAACAGTAGGATCCACAGAAAGTCGCTTATGATGTCCAACAGCAATGTGGCAGGAAAAAGTCCTGTAATCCAGACATAAAACCCCTAAGTTGGTGCTGTGCCATTTTCTCTGTTGGGCAGCAGCCAGGTACGTGCAGCTCGTCCCCTCGCTCCGCTTCCAGCCAAGCCGGAGCGGTGTTTGTCTGCCACCTCCCGGGTGAGTCACAGCGCTGGGGACACGCAGTGGGCACAAACCAACAGGGCAAGCCACAGGAACACGTGTAGCCATGGTAGTGATCATTAGGCACATTTTAACTGCTTCGACAATACGTAGGTTACAAACACTCAAAAATCTGAGAACATTGCAATCAGTGAACTGTGCTGCAATTTGTATACATTACCTCATCTTTCTCCCTCCAGCTGCAAGGCTTGATTTGGATTCCACTTTAACTAAGTACACAAATAGCATTTTTCAGTTGGTTTTTGCTGTTGTTATTGCTGTTGGTTTGGTGGTTTTTAAATTCGGTTCTGGTTTTTACTGTGTGTTGTTTTTTTAACTTCATGGTATAATTTGGGGTTTTCTAGATTTCTACTCTTTTTCTGCCTAGAAATTTTGTCCAGGCAGAGCTGGTAGATGTTAGTCTCTCTCTGATATTGGGACCCTTGGACACTTTTGCAGCCTGGCAGTGGCCATGCATGACAGAGAAATGGCTGCTGGACACGTGGGACTGACTGTGCCCATCCTGGATCTGCAACCAGAAGATACACCCAAAGCATTCACTGTATGTACACTATCAATGGTACATCCATAAATATCTGACCACAGACCTTAAGGGAAAAAAACTGTAACCCTGCCTCTGAGGATACTAAGTCGTTGGCTTAAACAATTTACTTGCACTGGGAAAGAAATCTGCATTGAAAACAGAACAAGATTTAGAAAAAGTTTGTTTGGTCAACATGCGGGTTATTTATATTTTTCTTAGAAAAATGAAAAGCTCCTTACAAAAAAAAAAGAGGCAATACTGTAATAAATATAATTAAATGATGGGCAATTCAAGCAAATGAATTGATGTTGAGGAGGCTAGAATTCAAAGCAGAATTTTAGTATCTTATTACACTATTAAAATACATTACTGTAACTATGTAGTCCACTGTAATTATTTTCTACTAATCATCCTGGTTATTCACTATCCATTCACCTTTGTTTTCTGCTTATACACTAAATTTCTAAACTAGTTTCAATCCCACTACTGCCTTCACCTCCTCACCACCCAAATCCCCCCAGATTCTTCCTTCACTCGACTACAAACTCCAGAAGTACCAATGCAGAGCCCAAGAAAACAAACTCAGCAAACCCTGTTTAAGTTTTGCTTCCTCCCTCACGTTTGACATTGATGCACCTGATTAGTGAGACACAGCTCACTGGATGTCAAATGGGGAGCAAAACCAGTTTGGCAGAAGGATGATTAGTTACGGCCTGTGAGAATATAGACTGCCTTCTTTTTTTTAGTTCACAGAATTCCCATGGTGTTGTCAATTTAGAAATACAAAAGGACTGGTTATGGATTCTTTACGGGACTCAAGTACTGCTGAGGAAAGACCAGGGCCCACCATGCCCCTGACCAAGAGCCAGACAGGGTCTCTTCATTTTCAGGTCAACATACTTTTACCCTACGTATGAAATCTATCTCAGAGGAGGGGGGACAGCCCACAGCCTCCAACAGCATGGTGACACTAGTGACACAGTGGGGAAGACAATCTTCAGCATCTTCTGCATTCAGGCAGCTTGAGATTCAGCACTGACACAGAAATTATTAGGGCAGCTCAAATCTAAGAATCTTAAATTTTCTCTCTAGCATTGCGCAGACAATTAACATCATTATATCTGTGGTTGAATCTTTTTGAAAATAAGGTTGCTAACTCTGTTTTTAGTGGTTATAGTTGCACAAAAGCTGTGATTTCGTAACTAGCATTAAAAAAATTAATCTGGTGTGGCAGCAAAAAGCACTTGGAAGACAGGTATGTCAGGTCTGTTTGATAACCACTGCCCCAACTCTGTGAAAGCACCTTCCTTTCAAATTTGCTTCACTTACAGTTTGCCAAGATCTTGGCCTGGCAGCCTTTATGGTTCAACATCTATTTAAGTTCTCATTTTCTTCCAGTTATTTTTCTTCTAAGTCACGTGTTTTAAATACCACTGACCTGTAGGTACAGCAGCCTTCAATGGATGATCAGCTTCAGATTTGTTTTTGATTTGTCAGATTCCCTCCCAGAGCAGCATAGTCCACAAGTTTCCTTGTTAACTCATGGCTTGCTATTAAGTTTCATGCCAATGACTGAACTAGGTATGAAACACTACAGCACAGTAGGTATTAACAACGTCCTCTTGCTTTGATATCACAAACCACCTGAAAATTAAAGTGCAGCCCTTCCAAGAAGCCAGGCCTGTAATCATGACCTCACTACCCCAGTTACCTCGGGCTGGGAGCCTCGGGCTACTCCCCTGGAGATGACGCAGCTTCAGAAGGACGGGGACAAACAGCCATGGTGGAAAACAACATTTGGGCTGTGCAGGAGGAATTTGCAACTGAGTAGTTGTAAGCTCAGCTGTTGCATCTCCATTATTTACTGTCATGCCAACAAGCAGAAAGACCCAAATCAGCCTTATCTAATGGGTCAACTAAAATGAATTTACAACACTACCAAACTCAAGTCAGGGGACTTCTGCATGAGGCCCAAACTTAAGTTACAGAAAGACAAAACTTGAGTTAAGCTAAACTCTGCTCTATTTAAACTCTAAATTTAAGAAAAGGAAACACTTTCAAACTTTGAAACATAACCTATCATTTACACTTTTTTAAAAGTAATACTGCCGCTTTGGTGTAAGATTCACACCAAAATGTAAACCTGAAGAAACCCAGTCAAAAATTTCAACCAGGCCAAAAAACAGAGCTGACACTCCGCTGTCCTGGAATAACACAAATATTGTCTAATTAGAGGTTTCACCAGCTTTGCTTTAAGCAATTACTTTGAAGGAACTAGTTCCTGGATAGGAAATGGAAAAACATTACAAGAATGAATTGGAAAATTGCAGGTTTTTTGACATGAAATTGTATTTATTTCTTAAATATTTTCAAAACAGAATCTGTTGTGATGTTGAAGAAACAGCCTGTAAGGAACAAAAAAATTAGGCTCAAATCACAGAGTCGCTGTTTTTCAAGGACAGGACAACTTATCTACCAATACAGATTGATAGGCATGTTTGTATTTCACGTCTGAAGAACCACAATTCTGAGAAATGCTACTGCACAATTAGTCAAACAAATGTTCATTCTCTGCTCCCTTTATTTTTTCAAGGTGAAGCTTCAGAATGTTGCATATTATGTTTTCCTTATGTTCTCTTTTCACACATTTCTGTAGATTAAGAAAGTGACTTTTGGAAGATGAGGCAGAAAGGAACCCAAAGTACCACCGAGTTACTTCATGTATTTCTGCATGACAGGATTATGCAAGTTTATGAACACTTACACTGCTGTTGCGAAGGCAGCTAAATCACCTTGGTACTTGCCAAGCATCCTCCAGATTATTTTCATATAGCACAGTTTCTCTACAGTGGCTGATTCAAGGCCCTTTTCTCATGGCCAGGCTGATGGTTATTTCTTAAATAAAATTAAGTAGCTTTAGGGGGAACTGCCTTTTGTGTCCTTGAGGTCTTTTGTGACCGCAATCTCTTAGACTGTGTTTTGAACTTGCCTCAATTAGCAAGAGCTCTTGTGACGTGGAAGGGACGAGTCTGCGGCTGGCAACCATCGCTAGCGCTGCCTCAGCAAGGGCAAAGCGCCGGCGAGGTGCCGCTGTAAGTCACCAGATCCCCCCAGCTTCCTCCGTCCCGCAGGACAGGCGGACTGGGAGAAGGGAGTTAATGGCAACGTCGCAACTCTCAGGAGTGCCATGAGCGCGGCTACGGCGGCTCCCGGGGCCATCCCTCAGGGCTAGGCCAGTCCCCCCGGCTTCGTCCTGCCCGTGTCGGGGAGGAAGGGACAGGAAAAGGGGAGGGAAAAGGAAAGGATGAGGAGTGAGAAGAGAACGCACCTCCCCTCCGCTAACTCCCGCCCTCAGCACGCAGCGCCCGACCACTTCCGGTCGCCCCCGCGCGCCGCGATGACGCACTTCCTCCCGCCAGCCCCGCTCCCCCGCCCCCGGGCCGGAGGTGCCGCCGCCATTTTGCCGCTCTCTCGCTGCCGGGCCCGGGCGCGGCGGCTGCGGCCGAAGGAGCGTTTTTAAGGGGTTTTAACCCGTTCGGGGTCCCGCGCCCCAGTCCAGTTTTAACGCACCATGTCCGGAGAGGGAACTGCCGGCGACCAGGTGAGCGGGGGCCGGGTGAGCGCAGGCAGCGCCCTAAGGTGTGGACTCGGCGAGGGAGGGCGTGCGCTGGGGGCCCAGGGAAGCACGGCCCTGGCCCGGGTCCCGAGCCCGGCCAGGGCTCCCTTGCTCTCCCGTCCCTTGGAAGGACCTCCGTGTGCCCCGTCCCCGAGCGGGGGAAGCGCCGAGTGGAGCCGTCCTGGCCCAGGCGGTGACGCGCCGCGCTCTTAGCCCTCGTCTTCCTGGCTTGGGGCGAGGTGGACAATGGACGCCCTGGCGAGCTCCGCTATCATTGTCTCGCTTCGTCGTGGTGGCTGAACACAGCGCACTCGGGAAGAAAATTGAAACCCCGACAAGCTGTTTATAATGACAGTTTGCGGTGTTATGTAAAGTGAGCGTTGTCTGAACTCAGGCGTTCAATGGATAAGGCCTGTTTAACGACACTGTCTGCTTTCAGAATAAAGCATTATTAAAATATACTTAATCGTTGAATTAGGAACAATAAAGATGCGTTTATTTGACAAAGGGTCTTATTGGTGGATCAGCATGCATTCCGTTTAGTAGGGAACTAAATTAAAGCCCAAGAAGTGTCATCTCAACATGAGGAAGTTTTTTACATTTGAGGTGGCAGAGCACTGGAACAGCTGCCCGGGGAGGGCATAGAGTCTCTGTCTGGACACTTTCAAAACCCACCTGGACGCATTCCTGTGTAACCTACTGCAGCAAGTGATCTTGCCTGGGCAGGAGTTTTGGACTAGGTCATCTCCAGAGGTCCCTTCCAGCCCTAATAATTCCGGTATTCTGTGAAATAATTACAGTTTCAGTGGAGTTTGGCTTGGTTTTCTTTAATATGATATTTCATTTACTATAACCTCTTGATTTTTATGGAGGTGCCACCAGAGTGCTGTATTTCACCTTTTTAAATTGGGTATTACTGTGAACCATCTCTGACTTACTGGTGGAGTTTCTCCAAAATAGCTTTTTAAAAATAGTTGGGATTATGTTTAAAATCGATATTAATTGGAGGGGTGGGGATGAAAGTTCCTGATTGAGGGAAGAGTGATTGATTAGTCGTATGTCTTGGTAGCCAGTGTAGCCTTTAGAAATATTTAAAGTTAAGCTGATGTCTTAGTGCTTCTTTAAGAAGCTTTTTCTTTGTAGAATATTGGTTTCTTACAAAACAGGTTAATTTTTATGTGTCTGGGTCTGTACCCTTAAAGGGTGGTGTGTAAATTTTATAAGATCATGATTTTGGTGGATGGGGTGGGTATAGGAAAGATAATACTCAGTGTAAAATACTCAGTTTCTGCCTCATTGGGAAAATTTCCCTATATGCTCCATGCTGATCAGGCTATTAAGTGTACTTGGAGTATGTTTGAGCAAGAGACTCTTCAGAATGGTTCCCTTCATCATGAGATATATGGCTGTAAAGAAGTAAGAATATGATACAGCAAAATTTTGTTATTCCTGGTGTGGAATATGTTCCAGATTTAATCTCCCAATTCCAATATATTAAAAAAAAAAAAAGTTTCATAGTATAATTCAGCTGTTTATTAAAGTAGTATATGTGTTTCTGTAGCTTGTAAAATGTTACTGTTTAACTTCCACCATGCTGACTTTAGGGTTTATTTTCTTTTGCAAAGGAGAATTGCATAAGCAAAGGTTGAGTTACTACTGAAATAAAAATAGCAGTTGTAATATTGCGATGCCATATTGCAAGGGTTTAGCATTCAAAAACCTCTGAATTGTTATTTGCAGCTCATGTAAGGCGTGTAGCTTAACTTGTGACTTGGGCTTTGGTCCACACTAAGGTTCATCTTTTTTGCCCATTATGATTACTGTGTTCATGTTGTGTGCAGTTCAGATTTTTTAAAAAGCTCTTATAGGTTGGGTTCGTTTTTATTTTTTTATTTTTACTGCTCCGTCCTCTTAACGAAGGCTTCTGGATTCTAATTTCCTAGAAGTCTCTAATTTTATTATGGTCACTTACCTCCCTTCTATGGGTTTTCTTCAGTTTCAATAACAGCTTTTTTCTTACCTGCCAGACTTCTGTTTCTGATTTCTAATGTTGCCATAGGCCACAATTAGATCCCGGTGTCTTTAGCAGCACTGCATAAGTTTTCAGCACAGAAGCTTCCACTCACCCCGTGGTGTAGCCAGTGGGGTCCCTTCAGTGAGCCTGATTATGATCTGATATGGCATGAGGGATCTAAATCCAGTGTCCCTGGAGGGAGGAACAACAGAGCCTGGTGATGGGGGCCGTTGGGCCTTGTTCCTCCTCACACTGCAGCTGCTCCAGACTAACCTAGTGCTGGTTGAAGGGCCTCTAACTTGGCATGCACAGTGTTCTGAAAGTTCTAAATGTGCCTTTCCGTGGGAAACTGAAGCTGGACAAAGGTTGGATTGCAGCTGCCTTTCCTGTTTCAGGTTTCATGTGCTGCTCCCATGACCAGTTCTGAGGTTTTAGGTGCCATTTTCATTGGCAGTCACAGGGATCAGTATGAACAGGGGACTGCACAGTTAATTTGTGTTTGTGCTGTGCATAAGGTGTAAATGTGATAGTGTGGTGTGCATAAGATGTAAATGTGATAGTGCAGGTGGGAAATCTTTGACAAGTCAGTGCTCTTTGCCTTGACCCACTCTCTTGCAGGGATGTCTGCATCTTGCTTCCTAGATCCTAGCTTTTGGAAGTGATGCCTTGACAGGGTTACCTAAAACAGAGGCTAGACAATGTTAAGAAAATAAAAAGCAGTTATATTTATTGATGAGCCTTCAGGTGCATTTAGGGCAGACACGGCCCACCTAGGGGCTACACACAAAATGGACGACGGGTCACAGGTTTTCCATACTTTATAAGTTTTGTCCTTTTGCATATCTGGAGTTAATCCTTCAATTACAGCTTCAGGTAATGAAGTCAGTTACTCCAAGTTTGCCCCCCCCCCCCCGTTCACTGTTTACATAGCTTGGGGCCTGAGACAGTAAGGTAGCCTTGAGTTTCAGGCTTAGAGAGTAATCGTTTTGTATAAAAATGAGAAAACAGCAGCTTAGCACCTTATATGGAGTCGAGAGTTATATACTAAAAGAATTACAGGATTACAGATACATGAAAAATATAGAAGCTAAAATCCTAAGGCATCATAAGGGACTGGCAAAAAGCAGCCAGGTGCATAACAAATTGCCATGCTGTCTCCAGCAAGTACAGAGCTGTGATAGTGAAGAAAGGAAGAGCAGAGTGGAATGTTGAATGTAGGAAGAGAGGGAGGATAAAGGTAATGTAAGGTTTAAGACATAAGTGGGCTTTAGGAGGCTTTATTGTACCAAGTGCAGTGCAGTTGAAATGTGGCTTTACTGCCTTTAGGCCAAGCTTAGCTCCAGGAATTCTTGGGCTGCTTTACTGTGTGGATCAGGAGCCTAATCTATGTTATGTAGGTTGTCTCCTCCTTATGTTATTGTAGAAGAGACTGGAACAGGAAGACAAAGAAACACAGTGCAGCCACAACCTTGGAGTGTATTTTTAATTCTTGCACTCTGTTAACTATGCATGTGAGGACTTAAAATCTGTTAGGCCTCTGCCAGACTTCTGGCAAGGCCTCCATGATGTTTAGCAAACCAGAATTTCCAGGGTCAGTTTCTGGAATACCAAACACTTAGGCCTGTCTGTATCATAGAAATGCACTTCTGTAGTGGAAAAGGCTGCATCTGACACTGTTTGCCAGAAAATTCCCTGACAAGCTCTTCCCAGCCTAACATGTCAGGGTTACAAAGAGCCCAAGCTTGCACCTATGCATGTCTTTACATTTTTCTTGTCTTTAATGTACGCATCTAGTTTCTTTTCAGTCGTGGTGGTTGTTTCATGTGCTCTTTAATAAGACCTAAATTCCTTCTTCTTTCTGCCTCTTTGTACCGTGGCAAAACTACTTTTCCCCCCCATTTAATATATACTTGCCAGGCATCAGTTTCATCTGAAGGTGATGTAACATTTGCTTTACCCCAGCATTAGTTGCCTTCTAATCTTTTAAGGTTAGAACATGCATTTCATTGTTCCTGTAACTGTTTCTAAGATACATACCCCAGTCTGTGATGCTTTTTTTATGCTACTTGAGTTTGGATCATGCCTAAGACTGAGCTGTGGAAAAAAATATGTCTGTATTGTCTCTGTGACTATAGAAAATACGTCAAAACCAGTTTGTTCTGGTTTCTTGATGGGACTTTCGTCCCTGTTGATTCCTTCCTCTCTTTGTCTTGTGTCTGTTTGATGTGGTATATCATGAAAATTTCTGCATGCTATATGCAATAGTAAATGTTGTAGTTAGTTTTAGTTTAACATTTTAAAAATAAATGTCACTGAATGCAGTGCTGAAAGCAGAAGATTTTTCTTGCAGGATTGTGTGGGTTTAACATCTCAGGAGGAACCATTTTAGAGAAACTTCATTAAGAGTAGATAGAATGAATACTAGTGTTGGTGAAGGAAGGCTTCTGAGTTGGTAATGCAGTAGTTTAATGCCAATTTTTGCACAGTTGTAAATAAATTGTAATTTAGGTGTATTTCCAGAGTCAGTAAGTTCCAGATATGCCAGTAAGCAGTTAAAGTGAAAAATCTGTCAGTCCAACATTTGGGAAATAGTCCAATGAGGAAAGAATAGTAATCATTACTAATCTAAAACTTTTAATTTATCTAGAGATTTGAGCCAGATGATGTTGAGATGGGGCAGTACTTACAAAAGTACCCTTTTTAAAATTCAGATGAATATGCTGGGCTATGTCTGCTCATAATGATCCAGTCTTAAAGGATAAGTTATTTTTAAGGCTGTTCACAGTTGAATTGATTTAGTGTAGAATAGAAAAATTCAAGGCATTAAAAACATTTAAGAAAGTGCAGGGATTGATAAACTGGAACTACAGGTCCCCCAGTGAAGGGATATGTTACTGAGGGAAGGATTTCAGAACTTATTCTGTGCACATGCAGCTATAAACAAACTTTAAGGAAAAAAAAGCCTTAGATGAAACCAACTAAATTTAGCAAAATGGACAACTAACAGTGCTTGTTAAGTTGCATGTTAATATATTTGAAATTTTATTCATTGGGTTTGTTACAGTCCAGACTGTGCTAAAGTATGCAACACCCAGCCAAAACCTCCAAACAGTGGTTTGTGTCTTAATGGCCATAAACCTTCTTTTGGATATTGAACAAATTTGACTAAACTAGCCATTAAAATTCCTGCCTTTGTGTACAAACAGCCTTGTAGTTTTTAGAGCACCTTAAGTTGGCCACTTCATAGATATAACAGCTGTTTTAAATACATTTCGTTTTCATTGCACAAGTTGCTTTTGTGGAAACAGGAGGATGCCTTAAGCAATTGGATGTATTTAGTGCTGCAAACAATTGAAAGGTGTTTAGGCATTTTTGTAGACGTTTTGGAGTCATGAAGGTCCATTCAAGAGGCCTGAGGAAACTGTTGCTTTTAGTAGTATGGTGTATTTTCCCTTGGTGGTGATTGATAAATAAGCAGATACTAAAAGTCAACTTTATTTCTTCTGTATTTGTTCTCTCCGACATTCTTTATGAATTCAGAAGTGGATTTTGTATAGTTGATGTATCTGACAGGAAGGAGCTCCTAGATTTCTTCCTTAAAAAATTGGATTTAGGTATCTTCAGATTTTGGAAAGATCTTTTTATACTTCTCCTATCAGTGAAACTCAAAATCTATTGCTATTTCTCAGTGTATAAATAATGCAAGGGAAGTTGTGAAGTGGACTAGGTGGTAATAATGTAGATATTTGTAGAAACCCTAAGTGCTAAAATAATTCTATGTCCTTCAGAGGATTGTTTATGGGATAGGATCCTGATTGTGTGGAGATCTACTGAATAGAGTTAATAAAAGCAGAAGAAAAAAAAGTATTTTTACAGTCTGTCTGCAATATTTCTTTGCAACTTTTTTTTTAGGTAGTGAAGAAGAGGTAAAAGCCAGTATCTGAGTAGGTTCAGTTTGATGGTAGTTTAAGCTGATCTAAGTAGGGGCTGCTAAAGTCCTGAATGGTTTTGCATCCTTTATTCTGCATCACATCTGATCTTCAAACCAAGGGCTTGAACCATTAGAAAGTTAATCACTTTTCTAATGGGATTGTTTTTCTGCTGATTTAACTCCCTGAACTGGCTTGTTGCAGGATGAGCTTATCTGAAAATGCTTATCTAGAGGCAGGATTATGGCAGTGAACACCCAAGAATTAAGTATTCACAGTTTTGGATGTTGGCTGTTGTGCAAGCAGTACAATTAAAGACACATAATCAAAAGGTTTATGCCCTTGAACTGTGATAACAGCAGCTCTAAGCACAAAGTGCAGTTAACATACAGTTCTCAAAACTAGGATCAAATGTCTTCCTGGCTATAGTTGGGTTAGGTTAAAACTCGAGCTCTTTGTTCCCTTTTGTTGTGAGCTTGCAGTACATGTCAGTCCTCACAATGGGTTTTTGCTCACATACCTAGTTCTGGCAAAATGGTGCAGACTGGAAATCCTAAGTGTTGATTCCTCCAGGATATTAGGAGTAATTATTTGTGAAGATGTAATGAGGCTTTATTTTTGCTCAGGTAGAACCAGGACACTGATTTGCCTACAGTGCCGTGTGTCCCTGAAATTTAGATGGCTTTTATCTGTGCTGGAGATGGAGAGGGACAGGAGAGGGAGTTCTCACTGGCTGTAAGAAGCAGAGTTTTCTTTTATACGGCATAAGGTATAAGCAAGTCCTGGCAGTCCAGTTTAAAACTGTGATCATAGAGTAATTTTCAGTTCTATAGGGTGCCTATAATTTGTCTTATATAACTGCATGGAGAGCTTTACCTGCTGCTGCTATGTGAATATTTGTCAACTTAGGAAATTAGTAGTTTTTTATTCTTCAATAAAAAGTGGACATTTTATTGTGCTCCTTGCACAGATTGAATCATATGTCAAATATACAAAATTAATTTAGGATTGCTATGGTTGCGCATCTTACCCCATCTGTTTTTTCGTGAGCTGTTTCAGCCCTTCTGGGTTTATGACCCTCTATCTGCATAGATGAAATCAATTTCCTGGAAGTCTTAACTCAGCTGACACTGCAGTGAAACGATTATTTTTTTGTCACATGGAAAGGTTTGAGATAATACAACTAAACTACTGCTGTAACAGTTGAAAGATGCTTCCGTGGCTCATTCTGCTTCCGTGGCTCACTCTACTTTATCTTGTTTAAAAGTCAGTGCTTCGAGCGCAGGACCTTGTGTTTTTGTTGGGTAGGGTCCTTTTTATTGTAGCAGTCATTCATGATACATCTGGCAGGCATTTCTGTCTAATTGTATCCAGAACAATGTGTTTGAGACAAGTAGATTTCACTGGGATGATTATAGTGAGAAGCAGTGTGTACCACTGCTGTTGATGTATTTGAATTACTGCTTTACTGAATGAGCATCCTTTCAGCTTTGGGTCACCTCTAGGGGTAGTTTACAGAAATAATCTTTAAACTTCAGAAATTTCAGCTTCAGTGCTCTTTCTGTAAGCGGAAATCTGTTTATACATGTCATTTGTGAAGAAATAAAACCACTAGTTCATTTTATACTATTTTACGTCTTAAGCCTCTATCAGTTGAACCTGGTATTATAGAATCAGAATTTTGATGGACTGAGGGATGTAAAACTATGCATATGACAATTTATAAATATGTTACTTTCGAGCTGACAGCTTTGAACTACGGCTTTTTAGTTTGATTTTTTTTTAAATCAAATTAGTTTTATAATAGCTTACTGTGGAATTTGGTATTTGCTTTCCAAACTACACTGCATTGCACTGAGCAATTAATGTTAAAAATTGCTTGAAAAGTGAATCAAATGGAATAATGGTCTTTAAACTCCTATAAAGCCCAGCTTACTGTTTTTTTCTTTTCCCTTTAGAGCATATCTGCCACTACATGACCATTTAACAGTTCCACAACATTTTTGATCATCTGTCCATTTAATAAGTAGTTTTATTTTAAAAACATCTTTAAAGGGATATGCTTTGAATTATATCCTGCCAGTAGGGCTGACACAAAAATTGATAATACTGAAAAGTTTTCAGAACGAGTCTAGTTACCTTCTAGGGAGGTTGGACCAGGTGACCCACTGTGATCCCTTCCAGCGTGCCCCATCCTGGGATTCTGTGACCTAAACCCAACATTAAGAATTAAAAGCAATTCCTTGGAATAATCTTCTAACAAATGACAAGGATTTCTGGTTTTTTTTTTAGTATTTTCTGCACAGTAAATCAGTCGCACTGCACTGTACATTAGAGGTGAATGTTCTAGCAGTAGTTTTATAGTGATATTGTAAAATTTCATCAGCAAGGTCTTATAGTAACGATTTAAAGGATTACTGATACATCTCACAAAGACAAGAATTTCATTAGTGTGATTTTTCGTATTGCTATTGTCTGCCTAAAAATGAAGCAGGTTTGCCGAGTTAGTGAATAAGTTGTTTGGAGTACAGGTCAGAACAGTATTTCATGCTTAATAATAAACTGGATCGTTTAGGGCTGTAACAAGCATGTATTTTAAGTGTGCCTGTATGTGATCTTCAGACTGTAATTTTTTTTTCTACTTTGTGTTAATCATGTTAGAGCTAGAAAAACCCCTTGAAAATCATAAAGCAAGTTATTTGCAGAAGTGTTTGAAAGAACATTTAAACCTATAACTCAAGTAGCAACTATATTAACAAGTTTGCATTCAATTCGGTAAAGCTTTTAGCCTCAAAAAAAGCTTTTAAACTCCCATAGGAATGTTTGAGCGTTAAAAAGGTGGTTTTAGTGCCAAAGCTACAGAAAGGCATCTGCAGGACTGAGAGGTGAGAAAGTTAACAAAGAAGTTGTGTTTGGATACTGACTATGTGTTTCTGCTAGAACTATCTCCTGGTTTTCTTGTTAAATGTGTGATACCAAATACTTACTGTTTTCCATATGCAGAATGACTCCTGCAGTAACCTGGATTTGTTTGCCTGAGCTCTGTGATAGAAATACTGGTCTGAATTTACCTTTTGCATCTTAAAAGTTCCAGGCAGGTAAAAATGTTTAAAATTCAGAGTGCAGTAAATTTTCTGGCAAACTCAAATTTGTTCTCATGTTTTAGAAACGTTGAACTGGTTTAGTCTAACATCTTGGTTGATCTTCATAACATGTAGAACTTGTTCTAAGAGTGCATTATCTTCCCAGGAAAACTTGTTTTCCAGATGAATTCCAATTTAGTAACTCCATCTTAGAAACTGAGCTCTGGAATGTTGCACTGTTGGAATGTTATCTTTAGTTTGACTATGTAGGTGGGACAGAACTTTTCAAACACTGCCTGTGATCTCTTATGTCTTCTTTTTAATTTTTCTAGACTGCTGAATATGTCCCAGAAAAAGTGAAGAAAGCTGAAAAGAAACTAGAAGAAAATCCATATGACCTTGACGCTTGGAGCATTCTCATTCGAGAGGCACAGGTTTAGTGATATAGGATTACATTTCCTTATCTATGGTCCACTCACACTATTTGGTTCTGGAGTAAAATCAGCATATTCATTTACATATATCATAATATTGTAAATGCTGTTTTGATTTTCAATTTTTAGAATCAGCCTATAGACAAAGCACGGAAGACCTATGAACGCCTTGTTGCCCAGTTCCCCAGTTCTGGCAGATTCTGGAAACTGTACATTGAAGCAGAGGTTAATATTTTTACATTTTTTTCTTATATAACATTTCATAGGATTTTAAGTTAATATTTTTATAATCATGAATAAGATAGGCACATAATATCTAGGGGAAAGGGGATTTTAAATATGCCTTGCCTTTATTTTGTAAAATAGGTACAAAGGAATGATTAAAATGAATTCTAAAGTATTGGGTCTTTTATGAGTTGATGATTGTTGCATTATGGAATTGCAACAACATTAAAACTGTTTCAATGGTATTGGAGTGCTTTAGCCTTTTATTTGCTTGTCGTGTCAATTTATTGCCTCCCGTGTCATTTACTTAGAGGACTTTTTTTTTATTTACACATACAAACTTACTTGAGTGATTTTCTCTGAATATTTGGTTCTTTTATTTTTTTTTTTTGCTTTCTTAGAAATTGAGTGTTTCTGTAAACAGTGTTTGCAAGGAGGGTGTGGGGATGGAACCTAATTTCTGGAATGAAAATGCATTAGCACAACTCATTAGCTTTTAAAAATCCCAACCAAATTGTGATTGTTTACATAACTGGGTAAGACTTATCATTATCACTAAGTGCATTGGTCAGTTGAACTGTCTTTAATGACATGCCATGAAATTCCCTGTATAATCATGGGTGGGTGGGGGTGGTGTTTGTTTTGATTATTTCCTGTAGCTGTTATTTAATACTAATACACATGGTTTCTATGGACATCTTCTAGCTGCACATTTTTCTTGAGACAGATTTTCTATGTGCTAAAATACAGGGATGGGGACCTGTATTCTGTAGATGAGAAATGAGCTTTCTTTTTCTTCCATTTTATGTGAAATTTCATTGCATAGTTATCATACCTTATTTTACATTAAATTGCATATCCAGATATGGCTGGCAGTAAATTTTGAAGATAAGGAAAATTGGGATCATGGGAGTCTAACAGAAATTTTTATATTGCAGCTTATAGTAAGATGCTACAGTGCAAAATAGTGCCATCTAAATTGAATGTTACCAAATTAAATGTGTAGAGTTTTCACTGTCTTGTTTCCAGCAGTTTGTAGCAGTAGTTAAAATGTTGGTGGTTATTCATGTTTGGGAGATTGCAAATGGACTAACATACAAATACATATTTTTCCTTTTGGACCCTGCAGCCGAATCCATTAGCCTCTTTGTAGCCTGAAATGTTTGCTACAGATTCTAGTCTTCAGAACCTAATCTAATTTCAGAATTACATTAAATTACCTGATTCCTGTGCTTTTTAAAAACCTTTATCTTTCCCATGCCTCAAAACTAAGAGTTGAGTAAGGCCATCTCAGAAAGCCAGCAGTGTACTGTATATCCTTTAGCAGAAAGGCCTGTTACCAGCGTAAAGCTTTCTGTCTTAAACCACCTTCAGAGATGAACTGACAGACATTACCTCCCCTAATCGATAACCTTTTAACTGATTTATAATCTGATAGTATTTAGAAACATTAATAGTGGCAAAGCTTGTAATAGTCTAGGATGTAGTATTTTACCTGCTCCTTCAAGGAAGGCAGATCAGCATCTCAGCAGTTATGGTAACCAGGTAACACGAGGTAAATCTGAGAGGCAAAGAGTTGGCAGAACCAACACTACTTCTTCTGTATCTGTTTATTAACACATTTCCAATATTAGAGAAGTGGAATATATGATTCTATTGTTCAAAACAATGCAAATATAGAAACTGTAGGTTTGGTAGAGGTTACAGCTAAAGAGGGTTGTATTTGAAAGAAATGTAAGAGGGTAATTTTCAGAAATTTATTTTTCATCTTAACAGCCAAATTTTTAAAATCCCAGTTATAGCTTATTTTTCAGCTTTACTTTCCTTGTTCTAGTAACATATTATAACTCACATAGTGGCCAATTTACCAAGGAAACAATATGCTTTGCTCCTCTTAAGCATATGCGAGCATATATAGCTATAAGTTAAAATAACTCATTTCCAAATTCCTCTCTAAAAAACCATACGCTCACACAATTGGGCACCGTTGTCAGTGTTGGTTTCAGTTGCATATCGTATGTACAGTCCTTCTGGGTGAATTCAAATCAAAATGCTTTCTCAAACGTTCTTTTAACACTGTGGTTAGATTAAGACATCAGGTAATTTTTGGAGGCTACTTGAGGTAGAGGAATCACATTCAGGCTACTTTTATTGCAGCCTTAAGATGTACAAGGAGTGTAGGGGAAGTATTTTCCAAAAGCTTTCTTCCTTGGCAAATTTAGTAGTCTCCTCCTGCTAGAAAGCTTTTCTTGGGCTGTTCAGAAATATAGAACTTCCTAGCCATGACTTAGTAAAATAAACCTGTGGTAGATATCCAGCATTGCTTTTGACTTACTTTAGCTGCCTCATTATTGAAATCTGAAAATGACAAAATCTTCAGTCATCTGTTACCTGCATTTCCTCTGATGGCAAAAATGCATTTTAGTCTTTAACATGAAAGCGTTTTCTCTTTGCATCACAGAAAGACAGAAAGGGGGAGGGAGGTGGGGATTCTTTTCTGGCAGGTTGTATTTCACTAGAGAATTTTGCCCTCTGAAAGACATAAATCAGAGCTGAATAATATTGCCTAGTTGTGGTGTGTTATTGGAAGATGAGCCAAGGGGAGGGTTATGAAAATGGCCTTGCAAAAAAAGAATTTAACCCTTTAACAGCTGTACTCTTGATGAAGATTTTAAAAGTCTAAATTCCCCTTTGCCTAACTTGACAAATATGGTCTCTTTAGTCACTTACAGTCTTCAGTGGAAATTGTTTGTAAACTATCTGAACAAAAACTGCATATGCCAGTTCCTTTTAAAATGTATAACTTACAAGTGCAGGCGTTATTGCTGTGACTACCTCTTGGTTTTATGGCTGTGTTTGTTCAGCTCACTGACTGTTCTCCTTTTTGTGTATGACTGCGTTCCCTAGTGGAATACAGTGTAAAAAGCAGTGCTCAGCACTTAGTGTATCATCCAGCTCTCTGCAATTGATACACAGACCATGCTGAAGTAACCAAATACTTCAAGTTAGCATTTTATGTGACAACCACTGATTTATATGCTCTGCTCTCCGTATCACGAGTGGTTAGGTAGTCAGTAAAACATGGAGATTAATTAGGAAGAGCCTGCTTTGACAGTTTGTTAATGCAAATTACACTATTAAAGTTTACATTGATGAAAAAGTGTTGATTCTTGCACTGGTTCTTATTTCTTCTGACCTTCAAAGAAGAATTGCAGGACTTAGAAATAACATAATTGGAAGAAACAACTCCCAGTTCACAACTTTTTTTGGGTCACAGTATTTGAACATTTAAGTAGAGTTTTGGGTTTGATATGTATTTAAGCAAGTAAACTATTTAACTTGCTATTCTGCATCTCTTAAAATTTAGGAAGTGGAACAATAGTGCTGCTCTTCCCAGACTCTTTTTTTCTCTAGTTGCTTAAAGTATATTTTTCTCTTGATACCTTTCTTGTAAAAATCTCCTCTCAGAAAACTTGACTCAATTCACATGGCAGTGCCTCTTTCACAGTTGTATAAAAGAGTATGTAAGGCTCAGTGCCACATGTGCCATAATGCTAAATTCATAGATCACACGATCTGGACTCTAGCCTGCTCTACTGATGTGCTGTGTCTTCTTGGGTAAGTTATTTAACCTGTTTACCATTATTTAACGGATACCTACCTACCTCACAGGGTTGTTGTGAGGCTGTTTTAGTGATTAAAGTGCTTTTGGCACCTGGCTAAAAGGTGCTACAGAAATGTGAAAATAAATTCCAATTTAATACACTCTGATCTGATAGGCCCAGCTGTCTGTTACTATTTCCTTTGTCACTTTGATTGTTTGAAGCATCTTTTAGCCTCAGAAAGACCTGATAATGCCTTTCATGCGCATGAAAGAATATTTACTTTACCAGTGTCTTAAATACTTCAGTAGTTGTGAAGCAAGCATTTGCAGTTGTCACTTTTTTCCTCTGCTAGTTTTGTTTGGGAAATCACCAGGTTGAAAATCCTCTTAGACACATTTATTAAGATGTGTTCATGTATTTGCAACATTTTTTAAATGATCCTAGGAATTTTTAATTCCAGTTACTCTGAATGGAAACCTTCCTCTGTAATTGTCCTGAATGCTTCAGGCCAGTTCATACTACATCTTTTTATCTTTTTTATTGAGTATACAACATTATATTCTGGTCACTTTGAACTGTTGTTAGTAGGGGTTAAAAGGTTGCCATAACTAAAGACATAAAAATCATAACCAGAAGATAGTTGTGACAAATAGCCCAAGTCTAGAAGCAGTAAATACAAAGCTGGTAACATCCATGTAAAAGATTTGGCTGTTAATATGTATTTTTTTGTCTTGCAAATTTTGCAAGTAAGACTCCTGTGTTATTGCTTGTCCTACAGAAATGCAACTAGATACATTTGTTTAGATAACTTCTATTTGATGTGGACACTTTGAATTTTAGATGTCTTGGTAACAAATGCTGTATGAGGATTCAGGGGGTGGGACCACAGCTTAGGGTTGATTGTTTTGCATTTCATCATATGCAATACATCAGTATCTTTTAATCCATGTAATTCACACTGGTGTGGATACTAGTCAGAATGTATCATTTAACGTACTTGTATATGAAAAATGTAAATAAAACCATTTAGAAAAATGATTGTTTTTGTTTAAAATGTCTGTGTTTCTTCAAAGCATTTTCTTCCCCTGTTTTACTTTAATCTGGTTATGAATTCAGAAAAGAGAATGTTGTACATACCACCAAAATTATTCTGCTTGGGGAAAAATGGGAACTGACTTCTGTCAGGATGAAGTTGGAGTGATCAAAAGTCAAAGTAGAATAGACTTCTTAGCTGAGATGCTGTTTAGTGGTCCTTTCAACTGAAAATACTGTATGTATCACCAGCTGATCTTAGTTAATTTCTTAGTGGAAGTCATTCCCATGATAATCCATGCCCACCCTACTAGCCAGCCACATTTCTCATGGTAAACTTCTCCTTTTGAGAAACTGCTGTTTCGGTGCTCTGTACAAATACCCATATTGCACAGTCTTGACTACCTCAGTCTGAGATTTTCAATCTTTTTTTTACAACTATTATTTATGATCTTTTCTTATTCATGTGTGGACTTGTTCCATTCCTGTTAATAAATGTTGTTCTGTCTGTGTGATTATTGTAGACTTGCACTAGAAAGTGAATGCAACTTCTTTGCTGTCTCTTCTGCTCAATATGTAAATACAAGTGTGTACATCTTGCATAGTTCCCCCGGTCCTACAAGTTGTGTAATATCAGAAAGTTGCCCACATATTGACATTTGTAGTTTCAGAAGATGCGCAGTACAACACTAGTGCGTTCCTTCATAATTCTGTTTTCTGTATTTGACCATTAAAAATACTATGGGGAAGTTTTAGGAAAGCTTTGAAGTGGAAGGGATGCCTAATGAAGAGATTACTTTGAACCCTCTTCTATGGTGTGTTGCTGTTTTCACATGAATAAACACAAACTACTTCCTGTTCTGTTGTATTCTTTCCATGTGGGGTGACAGAAATGTGTCCCTGTTAGAAATGTTAGCTGTGTACTCTTGTTCACAACACTTTTGAAGTCTCACTTTCAAAGGACAGTGAAAACTTTTCTCATTGTGTGCTTTCTTTTGTTGAAGTCATTTGTTGGTTCTTCATTGATATTTTGAGGGGGGAATCTGTGTGTTAGGTCAGGCACAAACTTGGGCTTCTTATGTCTGAACCTGAAAGAACCAGAAGTAAAAACAGGTTTCTTGCATACCCTGTGTTTGCTGTGGATTGATTCTCTTCTTCTGCGTGGGAGAGGGAAACTATAATTGCAATTTCTGATTCTTTCCTACATCTCTTCCAGCTGCCAGCTGGTTGAGTTTCCTGATGTTCTTTCATCAGATTTTGAGAAGTGATGGCTGAGAGAACACGTTCTGTTAAATATTCTCTACTAGTGCTACTACATAAAATAATATGTGACTGTTTGCTGCAGAATATCATTACAGATTGTGGGGAAGCTTTTGAGTCATGGCTGGGATGAAATCTAGTGGCTTCTCTTAGCTGGAGGCTCTGTGGAAGCAAGCCCTTCCCCATGGCATTCCTGTGTCCTGTTAGTACCAGTGGTCTTCATTTACAAGTGTACCTTGGGTTTCCCTCTCATTTTTCTCTTTATTTTTCTCACAGGTGGCTTCAGTGTGATGGGTGCTCCATATCTAGTAACAGTTTTGGAGTTCTGCAATGGCATGTGGTGTACCTAATACCCTATGACTTTTTTTTGTTTCTTACATAAAACAATTCAAAAGTGAGAAGAAGGAATATGCATTGATCCATAACTGTACCATTGCACAGTCAGCATTCAGGTTTTTTGTGCACATTATATACATGCCGTTAACTACACATGAGGAGATCTTAAAATAATTTGAATCTGATCCATATTGGGATTTAACTTGTTTGGTAATGACAAATATTCATAATGCAAAAGCATGCATAGGAACATTTCCAGAATTCACTGGAACATCGTAAACGTTACATTTTAAGGATTGGCAGATAAGTAGAAAGATGTTCTTTTTAAATTTCATTTGTGTGCAGTTTTCATTGATGCGTCTCTAGAGTGGAGTCATACTGCATCTTGAGACGAGATTGGTTGCTAGACCTCACTGTTAACCTGAAGTGTGAACAGCAGCTTTGTCTCTGTTCCTTTAAAAGCAGATTGGATGAAGCCTTGTGAGAGGGGCTGTGTATTAATCTTAGTTTGCACAAGTTCCAGTGAGCACACGCTGCTAATCTGTTAGTAGATGCTGTAACGAGTGGTCTTGTAGACTGCTGGGCTCATGGCTTTCAGAGCTTAAACATCTTTGACTTACTCTGGAAGGAGAAGAGGTAATTTTTAGTATGCTGAGGATGTGTGGTAATTTCACTCGTGCTTTCACCCTGGCTCTGAGTTTCAGCAAACCACTTATACGTATATTTAAATTATATAGGTCTTATCCTTGATTCAAACTATTCCTCTGAATCAACTAATCTGAAGACTTTAGTAACATGATGGAGGATCAAGTGTCTTACCTCCCTTGATTCCTGTAATACATCTGGATAAAACTTAGACTTCCTAAGAGGATGAGATACTCTCTCCAGTTCCTCATGGTTTGCATTAGTGCTTGAAATAGAGAATAAGAAATAACCAATGTGTGAAACTGGAACAAGAAATGACTGTACATTCTTGCTATAAACAATCTAATACTTCTGTATTGGTTTGTGTGAGAATGAATACATTGCTTGAAATACACTTCAGGTCTCACATTTGGACTAAATTGAAATGGGGTGGCAGGTGTGTAGTTGTACATGTGCTGTCCTGCAGATAAACCAGATGTGGTAAAGTTAAAATGTGAGCTAACTTCATTGTGTTCAGTGGAACTGCATTGATACATCAAACTATGTTTGAAATGTTCTCCTTATTTAGGATTTTGATAATTTTAATTTTTAGGGTTAAATGAAGACTTCCTATAGGTTCTGTGGATTCCTCAGGAATCTCTCAGACTATGTATGTACCCACATGTTAATTTATGTATATATATGTTTAGGTAATAAGGTCACAGCATAATTCATGGTTTTTTAAAATCATAGACTAGAAATAGGAGTATATGAGTATATCAGTGCAAATTGTCTACAGATCATTTACTCAGGTTATCTAGAAGTTTATAGGTACTTAGAAAAATAATGTGTGTAGAATATATTTAGAATAACAGTGAAAAGGATTTTATTATCTGAAGCTTCAGTCTGAGTGCAAAAACATGACTTGGTGTTGTATGTAAAGGGAGTGGGAAGATAGAGCGAGATTTCTTCTATATTTTTGTTGTCTTGAACCCAGTATTGGCCTGTCTTTACTCCATTCCTCCCTACCCATCACAGTACTCTTTTTACACGTTTTTATGGGCACATTTAGAAGTGTATTCAGTGTAAGAATTGTGAACTCTCAGGTATTACTTGGGGCCATATCTTTCAATGTGTGCTTGCAGTTCATCTGTCAGATGATGGGGAGGTCTCAGGAGGCCTTACCCAGACGCTGTCATTGCACAGCTCAGACATGTTCTTTCAGTTGCCATCATTCCACTGACCATTTTGGATGGGACAGCAAGGGGAGTGGGGGTGGAGATCCCCTAGTAATGAAATATAACTCCTGATTTTGTTTAAAAATAAATCTAAAACTAATCCCATGACAAACTTTTTAACATTGTAATTATTGCAGAAGAAATCTGCTACTCTTGCCATCTGAATTATGCTTATGCAATTGAATAGCTCCTGATGAGATTGTGATGGTATTGCATTTGTAAAGTGTGCAAACGCATCTAGCAGCTTGTGATGAGCAGTATATTACAGAAACAGTTCTGAATTAATTTCTTTTAAACTTTCCCTGAAACTTGGTTAAGTTAGTCTCTGTAGGTTACTCTTTCATATTGTATCACAGATACTTAGAAGATTGCATTTCAGCATGCAGGAGCTTGAGGTACAAGAAGCCTTGCCATTGATGTTAATGCAGCAGAGATTAGAGTGATGGTAATTTACTATATGTAGGCTTGCAGCTACTTGAAGGTGTTACACACTTTTAATACGCAATTAATACAAGTTGAAGATGAGTGGCAGTGAAAAAGTTTACAAAAAATTGCTTTTGTAACACATTTGCTTTTGGAAGCTTAGCTTGCAGTTTTCCTTCTACCAGCTGTGACAATTGACCCCATCCCAGATCTTCATGACATTGCAGTAATTAATAGTTTTAGTTACAAGCAGTATGCTTTGGAAGTCTGCCTGCATAACCTGACAATGCTAATAGGTTCATACGTGAAGAAACATTTCCTTCATACCAGATCAGAACAGCAGGCCCTACACTGAGAACCTTAGTGTAGCGGGTTTCATTTCACTGGGGGAATTTAGTCATTCTAGTCCTGACTGACTGTGGCTTTGGAAATTTAAATTCTGCCTAATTGCAAGATTGTGCTAGATATCCTTACTCCATGTGATGATGGCTGAGCGTTATATAAAAAATGACTAGGAGAAAGTACAGTTCATTTATAATAAAGAATGTAAAGTTTCAAATAGATTGGTTATAAATGGACTGGGATAAATGTTTAAAAGTACAGATAGGTGCTCTGGAAAACCCTACTAGCTATTTAAGCTTTTCTTTGTGAAAATGCACTCTTACAACAGTTCCAAATGCTTGGCTTGTTGGTCCAGGTTACCTGAAGAAGTGCTGGGAGTGCAATCTACATACAGATCAGGGTCCCCATCCCTACTCCACCCCCTAAAAAAGAAATTGCTGCCATGGTGTCTGTGTCTTACTTGCCCATTATTGTTGTCCACTAGTTACCATTCCTCAGGGAAATGTTACCAGTAAATTTACCATGACTGAAATTCTGCACAGGAATACTTGAGCAGGATGGGCAAGTACCTCAGAATATTCTGCAGTATTTGCTCCCAATAAAATATCAGTGCTTGTGAGCCTGGCAGGAAACAGACTGTATGACTTACTGGCCTCGCTTTTTTGGGAGGGAATTCAATTTCATATTGTACTCAAAAATTACATAGCATATGCTTTTTTGTATGTGTACAAAATGGGTATTAAAAGGGAAGTACTGTGGAACTTTAAAATGAGCTGTCAGACTTGAGTTTAGCAGGAATATTTTTCTGGCATTAAGCAAATGGAGGTAAGTGTCATCCTAGTAGTCTTAGCTGTTAAAAAAATTACTGTTGCATAAGAAATCTGAGCTATTTACTAAAAGAAAAAAGGCACAAAGTTAGATATGATGTGTTTATTTGTCATTTTACTTATGTTCCCAAAATTTAGTTTTACTCCTAGAAAAGTTGTGAATAAGGTCAGTCTGTGAGTTTTGTAATTTGCTAGTGAGAAAAATACTAATGTTTCTAAATAATTAAGTTTGATAATTCTGGCTTATCTTTAGTCTGAGTCAAATGAAGACCCTGCACTGAGGAGGTGTCATTAGACTTCTGGGAGTCTGTCATTGCTGCACAAGCTTCATAGTCAGACATTTTTTATTGCTCATGGAGTGTACCTTTGTGTTTCTAATATATAGAAATGCTGAGCAACTGCTGAGTTGCACCAGCTGCTTGAAGTGGCAGTACCTGTGTTTGCCTCCCAGGCTGGCAGAGTTGCTAAAACTACCTAGAAAATGATGTTTTTCACCTGTGAGCAGAGATTTCTGCTGCAGTCAATATGGGAAGTCAGTTCTCTTCTCAAGTGCTGGCTGATTCAGTCAATCACAGAGGTTTTGTAGTGATGCCTCACCGTGTTGCTGAGCCTTCAGTGTGGATTTTTTAAGCCTCCTGGGTCACCATGATGACATGCACTGAAACCAAGCCGAGCACCGTTGTCAAGCACCTTTGTCTTCAAAAGCTGTGCTAAAGTTTGGACGTGGGGAGGTCCACACCTTTTCATGGGAACTTTGGCTGCCTTGCTGTGAGCTGCGCCTTCTCAATTTGGAGGCCTTACATTTGCTTTGATAGCAGTTCTCTGTTTTGTACTTAACCAAATATCTTCTGCCAGTGGTGGAGATTGTCGATTAAGCTGCTGTATTAGTTATGTGTCAGTTTTACAGAGTGCTTTAGTATTGTTGTGTGCTTGGTGACTTTGTATCAGACCTGCTCTTGGCATCCTAGCTTAAAGCAGCAAAATATAACAAAAAAGAGCTATCTTGGTATTTCTGAGATCCCTTGTGTGCTTCTATGCAAATTAAGTTAGCTGGGAGCCTACATAGCATTTTTAACACTATGCTGTAATTTTCTTTTTGCAGGCATTTGCAGCATTCTGTAATGCAAGTGCTATCTAAATGTATTCTGTATTTACATAACAATGTGCCTAGCCTAGGAGTCAAGTCCTCACTGTCTGAATCAAGTAATTACCTGCTGTCCATCTGCTGAAGAGACTCTTTTCTGCAGAAAGTTTTACAGCACTTTAATATGGATTTCTGAATTATCTGTATAGCAGAAAAGCCACGAAATGCTTGGTTAGAGGGTAGGGGAAAGAAGTATCAAACTGACCAAATGTCTGCTGTCTCAAAACAACAGTTGCCTACAATATGTCTCATCTTCCATGGCCAACACTTGGTGGTGGGGAGGTGCAGAAGAAAACACTTTTCACTGTGGAAAGCAACAAAGAGATGAGATTAGTACCAAAGAGAGCTTTACTGCAAAGAAGCTGTAATTGTTCAGAGTGCTCTCTAGCAAGGGGGGCAGAACTACCAGTGGTATTTATTTGTGCTCTATAGGTGTATGGAAAAGGAACACATTTCTGGTCAGTCGGCAGGTGTTCTTTCTAGCATATGGGTCAAGGCTGACCTTTCTTTGGCAAGGGAGTTTACCTGTGCCAGTGTCTTTTCATTACTCCAAAATCAGAATCTTTAGCTTAAATGTGTAACTAACTCCTGGTATTTCTTCTCTATATGCTGAGAGGGGGAGAGGTGGAAGGAAACCGGGAAGTCAGTTGTATTCCATCTCTCTCTTGTTTAGGCTACAAGGGCTGTGACTTTCTATACTGCTTTTGTGATGGGCTTCTGCCATTCATCTTCCTCACAAGAGGTGAAATAAGCTGCAAATGTGCCTACCTAGGCTGCATGGGAAATGACTATTGGCACATGACTGTTACGTTGAAATCTGATATCAGAGCAGCTCTTTGCTAACCCAACACCAGTGAATTTCAAATAGGAACAGCATAATGAATTGTCTTTTCAAGTCTTTTGTCTTAGAAGTGCAGCTGGCTTAAATGGGTTGTAATCCTATAAATCCAATCACACAGCATGTATAGAAAAAAAAACTACAAACAAACAGAAACCAACCTCACATGAAGTGTAAGTTATTCTTAGTTGACCTGTAAAATTAAAGACTTTGATGCAGAGCTAAACCCTCTCACCTTTCAGTGGCAGTGTCACCTACATTTCATTTTTAAAGCATGGGATTGTGTCGTCTGTGGTTTTATTTTCCATCTTCAGTGCATCTGTATGTAGCCAATTATTCAAGTTTCAAGTCACTTACTAAGTTATCTAAGCACTAATATCAACTCATGGTTTTAAAAGTAGCTATACGTGTGGTTTTTTGTCTCAATCCTGTTTTGTGAATGGTGAGACTGTTCCCATGGATGGAAGGTTAGCTTAGCTTTAACCTTTGAGGGCATGAAGCTGAAATTTAGGGAAGGAGAACGGGAATCCACTTAAAAAACTGTATTTGGACAGTGTTTAAATGGGGAAAAGCAGTATAGCATTTAAATATTCTAGAAACTTGAGGGTTTTGTGATATAAACAGTCTCATTAGCTAGGATTGTAATTCCACTCAAGTTCAACTATTCTGGAAACAGGATCCAGAGTAGTTATACAGAGCCTATCCATGAAACGTTTTTGGATCTAGTCTTTACCAAAAAGATTTGCGTTGTTCATGTGGTTTCGGATTAGGTTGTTGGTGATCACTCCAGACTTGGTAACCAGATACTGAGGAGACCCTGCAGTAAAACTCCTATCTTGAAGGAAATTATTTTACCACTGAATGCTATTTTTATAGTGAATTCTGGTTTCTCTTCATGGCCAAAAGACAGAAATCTGGATGTTTAATTCTGTAATTGACTCTTCAAATACAGCATTTTTTAATATTATGGATGAGATTTCTCGGTAACTATGATTAAGAATACGCATTCTCAAAAAAGACACAGCAGAGAATTTCCTTGATTTCTGACTGACATGTGAAGGATTTTTGATTAGGGCAGTTGCCTTATTAGAAAAATAGACTTGTTTCCTGAACTTCAGGAGGAATACCTCATTACTGTAAACCAAAAGCAGCTCAGTCATCATCTGAGGCAGATTATTATCCTAGTTTAGTAAATGACTGACATAATAATGTTTCTTCATGATTTCATAGGAAATCCATGGCAAAGCCAGGAACCACATCCCTTCCTTTTGAGATTCTTTTCGTAGCACTGCAGTTGAAGTGTACTTTGTTTGGGTTTAGTGGGTTACCATTAGTAGGGTTTATTTTGTAATGCAGTGTACAATACACAACAACTTGGCAGCTGCAAATCGATGCTGAGATGCAGTTGCAGAGAATTACCTGTGCCTGAGCATTATTCTGCACTATTAACTTAAGAGATTTCTGATTTATGGTTTCCTGTGATGAGACAGCTGGCTTCTGTGGTCAGACATGAGAGCCCTTAGGCACTTTCAGAGGCTCAGGATCAGTCTAATGGTTTTGAGAACCATTTTCTAGGCCATTTCTGCTACAAATTATTGGAAAATTGTTCTTTATGCTCTAAGAACAGAGGCAAAACATTAAGAACAATTTGTTCTCTGCTAACAGGCCAAGCTAGTCTTGTGCTAATATTACAAGAGTAAGAAGATTATGCTGTATGATTTAATTACATCTTTTAGTACCATTTTTTACTCTTTGAGTAACGTGTGTTCCTTTTCCTTAGAATTGCGTGTTTGGCTGGCTTTATTTTGGGGAGAGCCTTTATGAGGCCAGTTCCATGCTAGAAAATGTGAGCCATTAGTCCATGGTCCCTGAATGAATTTGACCACTCAAAAGGGCAGCAGTACTTTCTGGTCTTAAGATGTCTCCATTTGGGCTACTAGTCCAATTTGCTAAGTCGGTGTGGAGGCTGCCTTACAGATGTGTTGCTTTTTAAAATTTGATATTCAAGGATCTGTTTAAGAAGTAAGATCTCTTTGAAACTGTAAATTGCTTAGGTGTACTATTAACATATGCTTGGTGAATGAACAGAGACTTCTTTCATAAGAATTGTTATTATTTGATAACCATATCTTACTAAAACAAATTCTCTGAAATACCGTAATTGGCAGTGTGGAAAAAATATGCTTATCAAACTTACTCTTTTGTGCCCTTTTTATGTAAGCCCTTTTCTTCTGAAAAGAATGCATCAAAACTGTAGGCATGTGACGAGTATACTGAGAACTGATGAAACTGTAAACCTAATGGGGAAGTAATACCCCCTAAAATACCCCATTTTCCCCAGCTATAACCTCAAATTACATAGTAAACTGCCACTTTCTTACAAATTTTGAGGATAGCAAAATGAAAGCAGGAATGATTTTTTAATAGGTGTATGTTATGGTAATGAACATTGATTCCTGATAGAAGTGAAAAAATGCGAGGATTTCAAATTAAGAGTATTAATAAATTACATCTTAGGTTGGAGCCTTGTAAGGTGTGAGGTCTGTGTAGTAGAACAATTGGCTTTCTTTTCCCCCAAGGTGGTGATGCCTCACGTACCCTTTATGCCATGTAATCTGGTGCAATGGTCTGATCTCTGCCTTGTTTTTGAGGTCTGAATGTTGCAAGGAGTTTCTGTCTTGGGTTATGGGGTAGTGCCTCATTGGTGGCACTGGCAGACTGCAGTGTATCTGTGCTCCTAGGATAATAGGCACTGGTGCCTATTATCTTATTAAATTAGTTGAAAAAAGCATTAAAGGAGTGCCTGTGTCCAATTCCACTGGCCCTGCTGAGGGACTGTTCTCTTATGAAAAGCAGTTGAAATGGACAAATGGTGTAATTTGTTTGATTTTACAAATTAGGGATCTCTAGCCCAGTGAGATGGGCCAAATAACTTGGCTTTAGGCTTCTCTCTTAATGTAGCTTTTTAACTTTAATAATCTGGCCAACAGATAAGACTGCAAATCTTAATTTTATCTCATTGCATTTTGTCATATTAGAGATTATCTTGCAATCCGTGGGTGCTATATGGGCTTTTGAGTCCTATAATTAGAGAGTTAAATGATATAAAATTAATTCTAGGAGGAAAATCACTGCAGCTTTGCATATTTCCTAAGAGCTGCGAAGGATCCCAGTAGATCTGTTAGTGTGAGCTATCTGAAAACACATCTAAGAACTTCCACTGCTTCTGTGAAGTACAAAAGACATTGAGAAACAGGAATGAGAAGCAGAAGTGAACTAAAGTACATAGGAAAAACCAAAATGCATAAGTTGGGAAGGAAGCAAGTTTGCAGGGGTGTGAATGTGGGGTGGTGTTCTCTGCTGTGTCTTAAAGGGAGTGTGAAATTGAAGAGGAAATTACAGCCCACGGGGCATGTTGGAAATTGACTTTTCATTAAAATGAGATTGAGAATCTGGCTATGAAGTAGAATCTGGCTAGAAAGTAGTGGGCGCTTAGCATTTGTAAATTACTTCATACAGCTAATATTACATTACATTTCATAATGGGCAAATTGCCTAAATAAAAAAGGTAATGGTTTTGCTGAGTTGGAGAACATATTAAATAGTGGGTAGAAATAGAGCAAGGAAGAAAAGTTGGCAGTACTTATGTGAGCTGTGTATCTGGGAGCTTCATCAAAGAACAGCCAGTTCAATAGACTGAGGCCAATGCTCACAGGAAAAGAAAACTTAAACATGGAGCAATTCTCTTTTTCACCCCCAGTTTCTGGGCAATTTTGCAATGTCAGATCTGTAGGGTGGTAAAGTAACAGATAAGCAAAGCTGTCTGTATTTTTGTTTTGAAGAGCATAGAGTATGCTTTTCATCATGACCTGAAAGGAGCTGTTTTTACAGCTTCGCTTCACTACTAATCCACAAGAGATGTTTGCAATAATGGGGCTCAGTTTGTCAGGAGGAATAGCAATGCAGGTGGGTTTGGTGTTTAAACATAACTGCAAATTGGGGTGGGGGTATGTTTGGTTGGGTTTTTTTTTTTTTGTAATGAAACTGTGTTCTGGAAAGAAAACTGTCAAGCAAAATGAGACGAGATTAGCAGTAGGATGCTAGAGATAGGAAGGAAGAGGAAAGACACATGAGAAATTGCTTCTTTTTTGTAATCAGAAAAACAAAAAGATGTATTTGATATCAGAAATAAATGAAGTGGGGAGTAAGTCAGTGATTGCAATTTTTAAGGCTGCCTATAAATAAATATTTCTCTGTACACCCTCTGTCTAGTCTCTTGATAGTGGTGCCTGAAAATTATGCATGCTTTTCAAAGTATTAACATGAAGGCCCTCCCTGCAGGACCAAGATGCCAGCATTTCTTGTAAGGGAATAGAGGCAGATGCTACTCCTGAAGATTTATCTGCTTGTGAAAATTAAGGAAGTTGCACTGAGGTGTAAACCAAAGCACAATAGCTATTTTTAGTAGCTCTGGCACTGAGCTCTTATTTGTTAGTGAAGTCCTTGTTCTTTAAACTAGAGTAGGCATTTAGGAATTTGACAGGGTAGGTAGTTCTTTTGTATTAAAAAAAAAAAACTCTTTTATATTCCACTTATAGTTTATTTACTGCAATGCATTGCATTAATCTTTCATCATTTCTTGATCAGTGTTTACTGTAAGTAACAACAAGGTTGTCCATATTCTCAGTCCTTGTATTACTGCACTTTTGGAATGCAGACAGTTTGCTCTACCTAAGCGTTTTCTATTCATGTATTCATATGGATTGATTCCTTTCTTGATGCATTTGAAAGTTAAGAATGGGTCTTTTAGTCTAATAGATTAAACAAAAAGACATCTTCCACTTGCAGATTTTTTTTAATTGGTAATTACTTGTTTACTTAGTTTTTCTAATTAAGAATGACTCTTTAACACTGTTTTAACTGGGGATGTTGCTCCGTCTGTAGAGTGGTATTTCACAAGTTCTTCTTTTTTACTCTTCTGCTCTGAGCTGCTCCCTCTCTACCCTCAGGCCGGTGCAGCTGGGTTCCTTTCTTCCCCAAACTTCCAGATAAATCTAGTTTTATGCTTGCAGTTTTCAAAATAGCCTTTGGAAGTCTTCAGTCTAA
Source organism: Dasyornis broadbenti (assembly GCA_013397935.1). NCBI lineage: Eukaryota > Metazoa > Chordata > Aves > Passeriformes > Dasyornithidae > Dasyornis > Dasyornis broadbenti. Next base: position 1,396,837 of record VZRN01004996.1, on the reverse strand, counting down.
TTTTTGCAATTAGTGAGGGAGGTGTTCAGGCAGAGATTCTCTAGGCTGCTGCCTCTGAGAGGATAGATGTTGGTAAAGTGTGTTAACTGGATAGGCTTTGGTTAATTGTATCTGAAGGTTGTTGCAGGTTTTATTAAAGTTTTGGGGTGACAAGGCTGTAATGATAATTTTCAAGAAGTTAGGAAAGGAGCAGTCTTGCATATTACTGGCCATTCATGCAGTGGCTCTCTAGCTCTGCCACTGCCCTGTTCCCATTTCCTGCTGCCACTTACATCCTTATGAAAATTGCTGCCCTTCATTTCCTAATTATCATTTTTCTTGTAGACATGACCACCTTTTTCAGTTGAAAATGGTAATGTGGCTCAGAATTTTGCTATAAAAAGTCAGCTTTCTCACTAACTGCTCAGTAAGTGCCTGCTCAACTATTTTTGAGTTCAGGATATTAACTGGTAATTGGATTTACAAAATTGCAGCTTTGGTTCATTAGCAGAGCCAATATTCTTAGTTACTATTAAGTTTATTTATTCTTAAATACTGTGAACAAATTGAAAGCATATCTAACTATAAATATACGATAGTTTATGTGGTATACCACTCTTTTGGTGATCAGGAAACAACTATGAGACCTAAAAGATGATGGTGATCAGGAAGCGTGGCTGGAGGAACACTGGGACAGGCTTCCGAGAGAGACAATCAATGCCAAGAGCCTGTTGGTGTTTAAATGTCATTTGGACAGTGCCTTTAAGAACATCCTTGAGCCTTTGGTCAGCCCTGAAGTGGGACTGGCTGATCAGTGCAGGTTCCTTCCAACTTAAATGTTCTGTTCTTAGGTTTCCTTATATGCAGATTGCAGAATAGTAGGGTTTTTCCCCCTCTACATTATAGCTGTTCTTATGGCAGCTGTAATTGAATTCTGTTTTTCACGTGATACATCTAGTGGAAACAACATGACTTTTAAATTTTGATGCCATGGTTCTAGAAGCTCTAGAAATAATACTTGTAATAGTAGTTGGAGGCATTTAATTTAGAGTAATTTCAAGGAACTTTTCAAATTTCATTTTATGGCAGACTTTGAAATTGAAACACATAGCTGGGTGAATGTGAAAAATTACAGTTCTGAATGAAAATATGTAGAATCTCATCTCGCTGTCTTTTGAGAAAATGAGTTTTGTCATAGTCAGTGTAGTATATCTCTTCCTTGCAGGCTTTACTATTAGCAAGATAAAAGCTGTATTTTCACAGGGAATATTAAAACTCCGAATGAAGACAGCAGAAATACCAAATCATTCAATCCTTGTCTGGTACAACTTGTAGTAAAACAATATATCAAAGAAATTGCATCTGCAATCACATGCAAATGTTTTTAAATAAAGGATTTGGAATATCTGACACAAATGAAATATATGCTTTGTTCAGCATACATAAGTTTTACATCAGCTGTTTAGACAGTAATAATCCAGCCTCCTTGGGTTAATAACCAGTGGAAGTGCAGTGCTAGTCCTGCCTTTTACCTTCATTTTATCTACTTGAGCAAAGCTTGGGTTGCTGTTTTCAAAGGCAATTGCTATTACCCAACCTGTAGGAAAAGGAGTTTGTCATGTTACGTACTCACACAGTTAGTCAGTGACTGGGAGCCTTAGCAAACAGCAAAGAGCTGGATGTGCTAAAGACAGAACAGAGAATTAGGATCTCCATCCTTTCAAAGATGACATTCCTTTGAGGTGGTCTGAACAGCTGTGGTCCCTTAGCCTGTATTTTGGAAACACACAGAGAAATGTGAATGTGCTTTGTTATGCTCACAGTTCTTTGCTTCTAGATACCCAAATTACATCCCACTGTGTTTGACAGTGGGGAGTGGATTGTTTCACCCTAACAATCAAGATGTAAAAAGGCAAATGGTGAACACAAATGGATTCAGTGATTATAAATTTTGTGTAGTCTGATTTTATTTTTAAAATATTAACTTTTATTTATCTATACCTAGTCATGTAACTGTCAATGAATATATGTCTTTCACACTGTTCCCTTCAGTTAATAAGCAAAAGCAGTACTTCAAATACATATATGTAGACTCTGGTTGTAATTTTGTACTCTGCAATATATGTTGTGTATCTGGTTTTTGTAAAAAAACCCCAAACCCTGAACATTAAGGCTGGTGCATGCATTTTAGTATTTGGAACAAAATCAGATTTTAGGAAAATCCTCAGAAGGGTAACACCTGCGCAGTTGTGGTGTTTCCTTCTCTCCCAGCTTGTCCCTCAGCAGCTGGTGCAGTCATAGTGTTTCTCTTCCAAAAAACTAAAAAACCTAGGAGAATACTGCAGGTGCAGTTGGTACAGTAAAGCGAGCAAGAGGATCTACCTCACCAAAGGGAGTGCTGGAGGCAGGGGAAATGGGAACATTAGATTTTATGCTGGAGAAAATGTTTTTTCCCATGGAAAATAACAATTGAAAGAAAGAAAATGGAGTTGGGATATAGAAAGAAATGCCAGAACAAACCATGCTAGTCCTTAATTATCACATACTAAGCGTGCTTCCTTAGGAGCTTGATGGAATGCAAGAAACACTGAAACGATAGGGATGCTTTTTAGGCTTGTGTTGCATGTTGCCAGACAACTAGAACTAGTATTATGTCCCTAGATTAGTAAAATCACTTGCCTTGCCTAATCATAAATGATTCATATGTCTTGTAAAAGTCTGTTTAAAAGGGTGAAGTGCTACGTAATTTATGGATTAAGTTTTGCCCTTGAATGTTTGTGAAGCCCATTATAGGGAATTACAGTGTATATTCTGGGAAGAAATATAACTGTTACTATGAATTCATCTTGAACAAAGCTGATACAGCGGTGACTTAAGTTTCTTATTGGCTCATCAAATCTGAAGTTACTCTTTCAGCAAAACAGGTGGAATTTCTCGTCCCAGGCAGAGGAAGACAGGTTCAGGTGTGTTTTACTACAGGAATGTCCAAGGATTGCTGGTCAGACTAGGTGGTCTTTGTGTAATCTCCAAGGATGGAGAGGAGACACTCATTACATGGATTTTACCTTGGAATGACAGTATCCCTCAGTTCATGGAATAGGAGGTGGATTTGTGGTGGAGCCACTGCTGTGTGTCAGCCTGTGGGAGTAACACCTGCCTCTTGAATTAAAGCAATCAGAATAGGAATGCTGGCAGTCTTAGAAACTGGAGGATAATCTGTAAAAATCTCTGCTGTTGACTTTATGTTTGTCTTTTAAGGGCAAAATTACAGTATTAATGTCAGTTCTTTAATGCTTTCCCACATCTAGTCACTGCCTGTTGCAGTGTCTGTAATAGGAAAAACAAGAAATGTGTGATGGTGGGTCCTGGAGGCAGCCCCTACCCTCGCTGGGACTGGACTTTCCCTGAGCCTGGGCTGCCAGGCTGTTCCTTGGGAGTGGTGAGCCAAGAAATGCAAACAGATTCCTGCAAGAGAGATAGTTGCTTTTCCATTGAGAGACCAAGTAAGCATTGGCTGATCCTGCTTTGCTTTTCTTTTTAAACAAATCCTGCTTGCCAGCCTCCTAACTGCACTGGTACCAAGATTTCTGAATTTTAAGATACCAAACCACTTGTGGGGATTTAACAAACACATAACGCTGACTTGAAGTCCAGATGTGGTCAGCAGCTTTTCATATATATGATAATCACATGGAAAATATTTTGCTTTGAGTCATAACACATGCAAATAAAGAATATACCTTCTTTTCATAGCGAAGTATTTTTCTTTTCAAGGTCTTTGGTTCTGGCAAGTGCATGCAGTGTAATTGATACGTTTTCCTTGCACTCCATCCTTTGATGTTGCCTGGTGACAGTGCTGCCAGGAGCTACTAAAGTTGCTGACACTGTTTACGTGGCTACACACTGCCTGCTTACAGGTTTTCGTTCTGAGCTCTTAAAAAATTATTTTTCATCTTATTACTGAATGGCTAGGTGATGCGTTTCGTCAGTTGCAAAGCCATGAATTAATTATTTAATTTTCACAAAAGAATTCATATTATCTCCTATCTCACTCGGTTAAAAAAGAAAATTAATTCTGGTTGTCTTATGGAAGGCTTTACTTGAGTTAAGTACAAGGGGAAAAAAACGGTGCAGGCAGCTGCCCTGTGTGCTAAGACATAGAAACCAAGATTCATTTGTTCTTTTACACTCAGCCAAGGATAGCAGAAGATTTCAGGGAGTGGGAGGCATAGACTGAGACCTCTGTATCTTTAGTGAATCTTTTTCATATTTGAAGAGGTGCTGAGGGACATGAAAAGTTACTCTTACTGTCAAAAAAGGATGAAGTAAAAATGCTTTTTTTTTTCCTTTGGACTCTGCAAGACACAGTTGGGTTTACCTTACTGCCATCCTGGATTGTGTGAAATTCTTGCAACCTGGGTGGGATACTGCTCCAGTTCAAGTATGGTACCAGGTGCAAGGGTCCAGTCTGCCTTGTGGGCCAATAAAGTTTTTCTTCAAGATTATTTGAGTTCTCTCATTTTTAATTGATCTTGTTCAGGAGTAAGAGAAATGGGGGTGGCTCTTTCAAGCCTCTCAGGATGAGAGTGTTTGCAGGAGTAGAGACACTCAGGAAACAGGAGGCAGGGCATACTTATTTAAGGTCTCCTGCAGTCTGTGTCTCCTGATTCTTCCATTAGAAGTTCTGCTGTGCTTTAGAGTGGAAATGATATAAAATTAAATAATGAATCCCTGGTGCAAAGGGTGCTGTTTGCTGCCTACACCGTGCTCCTCAGTGTAATGGAGAGGTGCCTTTGTTTCACACCAGAATAAAGGCTGGGAATCCTCTAAGTAAACAAAGAGAAGTGACATTTAACAGGGGAGTTTGATGCTTTACAGAAATGCAACACTGCGTAACAAATCCTTATTTCATTAAAGGTACTTTATCTCAAGGCAGATAAGCGTCTTTTAAGGGTGTTGGTTTTCCTTGTGTCATCAGGGTGTGTCTGTAGAGATTGCCTAGTGTGTTGCCGTAACTGGAGCTAATAAATACATGCAGGGTGCCAGTCTGCCCTCCTCATCAGTCTCGTGCTTTTCTTTGTCCTGTCTGAAAGGCAGCCTGTTAGTTGGGGTCTGGGTTTCACCCCCTGCCCTTGTGCTGTGTGTCTGTCTGACTGAAACTGCTGCTGAGATGTGAGTGTGGTTTGGTCCCTCCTGAAAGGGAGCACCAGGGCTGGGGCAGCTGTCAAAAACCAGGTTCTCCACAGTTATTATTCCCTTTATTGAGCGTCAGCATATTAGAGCAAAGTGCACTTTGAGAAATAAATATTCAAGTGTAATACATTTATTAGCCTGGTAGTTTTGTAAATACAGTATTTTACCCTTATTTTACTAAATCTTGATCTATAGGCTCTGATGCCTGAGTCAATATATGCACTGAAGGCAACAGTGTGCCTTGAAATAAAAGGCCAAGGTCTGGGTGTTCAGACCAGAATGCAGGAAAGCAAATCTGCCTACTCGTACCTACGTTTTGGAATTGAAGAATTAAAAATAAAAAAACATGCTAATTTTGCAAAAGCTAAACAAAGTACATGCTTTTTGTATGTTTAATTATATCTTTGCAACATTATATGGTATTTGAGTGTAATGAGTTTAGGCAGCCAAATTACAAACTGGAATGCTATAGTACTGTATGAAGAATATATTCCTACTATTCTAAAATAGTTTCTTAAGTGATCTGTTTTTTTTTTCTGCTTCCCTATAGATTAAAGCAAAAAATTATGACAAAGTGGAAAAGGTGAGTCATGTTAATATATGTAATATATCTCTATAGCAAGAACAAGTACCTTGTGATTGAAATAAATCATATTGAAAAAAAGCTGTAGCTGTCATTGAATATGAAACACAGATAAAAAGTATCACTAAAGTTGATTTGTTGCTGCTACCAAGCTGTAATCAGTGAAGTGTGCAGGGGGATTTCTCTGCTTAATTCTCTCCAGTTCCCTTGCATAGCATGGAGATGCTTTAGTCAACAGAATGAGAACTTTAACTTATTCTTTCCTATAAATCTCAATCATAATTACAAGGATTATTTAAATTCATTTTGTGTAGCTTTAAAAGTAGAAACCGAATTTCTGTATCTGGAATCCTGATCACATCTTCTTGATGTATTAAACAGTTATTTCAGCGCTGCCTTATGAAGGTTTTACACATTGATTTATGGAAATGTTACCTTTCCTATGTACGAGAAACCAAGGGGAAGCTACCTAGTTACAAGTAAGTTCACAGAGTTGCTCAGAATTATTCTGGTTTTATGGTGAATCTCTTCTTGATTTTTTTGTCCAGGGGGTGGGGGGGGAACCTGGGTGACCAATCTGTTGGGGGATTTTTTTCTTGGCATGTTGGGGGGGACTTAATACATAATGTGCATTTAGAAAACATTAAACTCTCTTTAATTGAACTTGCTGGGTGAAATTGGTTCCTTAGTCTGGATTCCTATAACAAGCTGGGATAAGAGCAGTGGAGAGCTGGTGTATCCATGCCTGTTCCCTGCACTTGGGTTTGGTGCTTGAGCCAACCTGAAACACACGTCTTCCTCTTTGTCTTTGCCATTAGTGTCCTGTTCAGAGTCTCCACAAAATTCAGCACTGGTTCTGGCTGAGACCAGTGAGTAGCAGTAAAGAGTTCAGGAATTAGAGGTTTTGGAATGCATAAAAAAGGCATAAAATTCAGTGTCAGAATTTTGGGGTATGTTAATTTTCATCCTTTTTCAGTTACTACATTTTACTTGTTTATATCCCTGTGGACTGAGTTTCAAAAAATACTAGTAACTTACAGCATCTATAAACTGTTTCTTCCCCCAGCCCACCATAATTTCTTTGCACTATGACTGGCAAGATAAATAATGCATTAACAGGAGAAAAAAAAAAAAAGCAGAGGGTTTTAATTTATTTTTACGAGACTGTTTTGAAACAATTTTAGAAGTGTCAGTTTATTCAATTTGCCTTTCCTCTGTTATTACCGTTAATGTGGTCAAAGAGGTCATAAGGTACTGAAGTATGTTTGAGTAAAGGAAACTAGGAGAAAAGTGGGAGAGAGAAAAGACAGTTTTCACTGAAACTTAACCAAGGAAGTTCTGTAAACATTTTAAATTTGAGGGAAAATGCTCTGAATTTGGAGGAATAAGAAAGCATGTGAAGTATTCTGGGCAGTTTCCACACAAGGGAGCTATTCCTAGTTGCCCCAGCATTTTGGGGTTCCTGGAGAATTACAAAAAAGTTTGGGGGAACTCTGAGGGGAAAATAAAAGAAGCCATGGATGCATCTGTCAGCTAAGAAGATGTGGAGAGCAGTTGTTTTCTTCTCAACTTTATGTAGTATTCATGGACATCCACTGACTTGGGGTGAGCCAGGAACTGTTAAAATGCTGGATTGCCACCAATGATTTGAATAATTCTTAAATAAAACAAACAACCAAAACTCCAGCAGAACCTAAGTACAGAATTTAAAGCTGTCCGAATACCAAGTTTTGCTCTCAACTGTTGACTGATATTTCTCATTCCTTGATGTTTGGTTAGAATTTGCTGCACAAAAGAATACTCTTAAATAAAGAATTTTTAAAATACTAAACACTTGCTTTATGGTCTTTGTGGTTCTTTTCCTCAGAGAAAAAATGGCTCAGGCATATGATTTTGCTCTGGATAAGATTGGCATGGAAATCATGTCATACCAGGTATGTTTTTTTAATCAAAACACATTTTATTTCTAACTTTATGACAAGTACAGCTAAACATTGGTTTTATTATATGTAATATTTTTTCTCACCTAGATCTGGGTGGATTACATCAATTTTTTGAAAGGCGTGTAAGTACCTTGAAATAATTGTTTTAAAGCTCCGTTAATGTAATGCTGATGTTCCTGGCAGTTGTGACCTGTAATAGCTGATGTTGATCTCTCTCCCCACTGTTTAGAGAAGCTGTAGGATCTTATGCAGAAAACCAGAGGATCACAGCCGTCCGTAGGGTTTACCAGCGTGGTTGTGTGAATCCAATGATAAACATAGAGCAGCTCTGGAGAGATTATAACAAATATGAAGAGGTAATCAACAACGTGATTGATTGTGACATAATTATCATGTAATCAAATATGGTCCCCAAACTATATCCACTAAATAAGTATGTATAAAAGAGATGACCAGCAGTATAAACACATTTTGTGTGTGCAGTATGTACCAAGTTCTGTGGCAAAACTGTACCAGTACCTGAGTGGATTTTTTGATTTATTTCAAAGCCTCTCTGTAAGATACATATGACTGTCCCATTTCCCAGTTGGCCCAGTGGAATTGCTAGTGAGTGAGACATCGCTGTCCTCTGTGATGGAGAATATATCCATGGAATATATTGATGGAAGCTGGAGCAGCTCAGCTGGCAGTGAGGGCTTGTGTCCCCAAGGAGGCACTCCCCTCCTTTCACTTAGAGTCAAACGGGGGTCAAATGGCATTCAGCTGGGATGCTTTGGACTTCCTCCACGGCACTGTTACCTGGTCTCAGTGCTTAAAAAATGCACCTCACGATCCTCCACCTGAAGCCATTCCAGCATCACTTCAGGTTATTCTGCAGCTACTGTCTTCAGCCAATGTAAACTCAACTCACTGGCCTTGCAGGCTGATCTGTAGCTGCACCTTTAGAGTGTATTTTGAAACACATCTGGTGACAGCTGGTTTGCCAGCCCCAGTGAGCAGTGGTGTGAAAGCAAAGCTGATGTAGATACCCTCGTGCTCAGCACTACCGAGCAGGGATACTCTTACAGCGCATGTCCTGCTGGTTGTGCCTAGGCATCCTGTGGGTCACTGTGCCCTGAGCAGGAAAGAAGGGCCAGTTTTGCTTTCCTTGTTGCTAATTATGCAAGTTGCAGGCTTGGTGCCCTCTCATGTTAATAAGGCCACAGTACTTAGCTGGTGGGAGAACTCCAGGTGGGAGAACCTCTGGGTGGGAGAACTCTAGGCATCCCCAGCCACAAGCATTTACCATAATAGCTCATTGCCCTGTAGGTGTTTGGGGACACCACAGAGAGCCCGCTGTCACCAGGGAGGATACCCAGGACACGCCTTCTTCCCACACAGCAAGTGGAGTCTGTCACTGCTGGTTCCTGCTGCTTTCATTATACATAGGGAGGCTACCAAAACAATAGGTCAGATCCGCCCAGTTTCCAGTTGAGGCAGCTCTGGCTGACACCTGTAACCAGTCCCTCAGGCTGTTCCGAGCTGCTGGAAGCTGAGGCTAACTCTTTGCTCAGACACAGAGTTCTGCCCATCCTGTTCTGGCCACACTGGCCTCAAGGAGAAGGGCTGCTGCTCACGGGTGTCCTGGCACAGGAGATGCTTCTCACCAGAAGGACTCTTTGAGGGGGTGGTGATTCCCCACTTCAGTAACCAAACACAGGTCTTAGAATGGAAAGTTCATTCACAGGTCTCACAAAGGTCTTTGAATGGAAAGTTTATGGCTATTTGCTGCTATTCAAGTACTCTCAAGCTACCACCCTTTAGCTCAGCTGTAGCCACCAGGTAACAATACCAGCCTGTCAGTCACCAGTGTCCTTAATTAACTAAATGGTCAAGAGTGGTAGAGCTCTTATTGAGATGTGTCTCAGTGGCAAAGTGACAGTCTGGCTGACAAAGCTGCATGGCTGCTGAGCTGGGAGTGCATCCTGGGAGAATCCTATTGTATCCTTAGCCTGGTCCTGGGTTAACTGGGACATTGCTGAGTTTGTGTGCGACCTGGCCCAGATTGCTATCCCAGACAGTGCCTGTGCTTCCACAGTGAATGCCTTTGCTTCCCAGCTTGGGTGCCTCTTTGGATTCGGACTGAAAGCTATGCACATCTTCTGCAAAGTCTTGACAACCACACCAGGAAAATCCACCCAGACACAGGCATCAGCCAAAGTTCTTTGAGGTTTTGTTCTTGCCCAGGACCCTGTGATCAGGGCGTTGCTGTCCCCAGCCACTGCTGCTCTTGCTCAGCAGCACGGCAGAGCCCTCTGCACATGTGTGCAGTGCTGGGGGGGTGTCACGCAGTGCTGACACATCTCAGATCTCAGCTGACAAAAGTACGCCTGTGGCAGGGTGTGTGTTGAATGGAACCTCTTCTAAGAGCTGTCAGTTACTTCAGGAACAGAGGAGAAGGCAGAGCTTTGAGCCTGGAGGTCAATCTCTGGTACTCCTTGTACAAGAAAATCAAATTGCTCATGTGCTGTCTATCTTCACCTGGTGACCAGCAAGGCAGGGAGCTGTCACTGACCATCATTTAAGAGCAAAATTGTAAATTGCAAATACATTCTTTCCACTTTTACCCAAAACAGTTCATGTGAAGTTCATTGTGTTTTTTGAAAGTGATTAAAAATATGCTGAGGTGCTTTAGGTCAATTCAGGTGAATTTTAGTAGTTAGTTATCCTCTGATATAAGTTCTTGCCCATACATTTATTGGGAGAAATAAATACTTTGAGATTGGTATTCTAAAATAACTTAGTCCTTGCTCACTTTTGCATCCTGTTTCAAGCTCTTTCCTGTAAAAAATAAGATTCAATATTTCCAAAGTGAAATTGAACATTCCCAATTCCTTTTTTTACCCTTCTTTAGGGCATCAATATTCATTTAGCTAAGAAGATGATCGAGGACAGGAGTAGAGATTATATGAATGCACGACGTGTGGCAAAGGTACAACCTTCTGTTGACTTTTCTTTGTACTATTTAATTCTACAAACCAGCATTAAACTTGGTTCTTACTTCAAATGAAAGTATGTCAGACTAATAAGATTGGTATGCTAAAATATTTGTATTTGTTTTAAAAAGCATAACCTAAAGCAAGTGTTTAATGTGTTTAAATCTGCTCTTCAAAACATTGCTTCTGATTCAGGAATATGAGACAGTGATGAAAGGCCTGGACCGCAATGCTCCCTCTGTCCCCCCACAAAACACCCCCCAAGAGGCTCAGCAGGTGGACATGTGGAAGAAGTACATCCAGTGGGAAAAGAGCAATCCTCTGCGCACAGAAGATCAAACTCTCATAACAAAGAGAGGTAATTAGGTGTTGTGCTAGGATGTATAAAATTGAATTGCTTGGCTCAAGCACAAGTAATGATGTGATTTGGTGTTTAGGGACCATGCTGGTGCAGAAGTTGATCAAATTTCTTGAAATGTGTGGGTGTTTTTTTGTAAAAAAACAATCTAGATTTTGCTGAAGCCAAGCTGAAAGTAATAAATGGATTTTGGGAGACAGTGCTATAGTTGTGTGCCACTGAACTTCTGGTGCAGACCAGGAAACAGTAGATTGGAGCCTGATTTTATGGCTGATATTAAGTTGTGCTTCTTCCTGTGTGGACAAGGCAGGTTTTTGCTGCTGGTTATGGTTCATAAAGTTCCTGGCAATATACAAGAACTGCAGTAGCGATTGTTATATTCAAAGCCAATCAGTGTTGATGTTGTCTGATTTATTTGATGACTTTTGTATTTCATGCTTGGCTTGTGTGAGGTGGTACCATTTACAAGGAGTGTTTCTTGCATGTTTTACCCACAGTGATGTTTGCCTATGAGCAGTGTCTTCTGGTGCTGGGCCATCACCCAGACATCTGGTATGAAGCAGCTCAGTACCTTGAGCAGTCCAGTAAGCTGCTGGCTGAGAAGGGGGTAAGCAGCTTGCCACTGGTTTTATCTTTTTTCCATCCTTTGACATGGTGTACTGTCAGTTTTTCCTCAGAATCAAGGAGGGGGGTGTGAGAAATATTTAGCACCATAAGTTGTGTCATGTTCAGAATTTTAAAACGGGGTATTTTAAGAAATAAAAATGTCTGCATTTAGGTAAGAATTGTGAAAAACTGTTTCAATCTTGGCCACTTTTAGGTTTGGGGGATTTTTTGGGCCTGATTTTGTGATTCCTTAAGTACCGGGGAGATGATTATCTCTTTGTTGGAGCACTGAATGGAAATTCACTGGGACTTGTCGCACACAGAAGATATTCCATAAATTGGCCTTCATTGTCACAGATACTGAACAATTATATTATTATACTTATTTTATAACAGGACATGAACAATGCTAAACTTTTCAGTGATGAGGCTGCTAATATTTATGAAAGAGCGATCAGCACTTTATTAAAGAAGAATATGCTTCTTTATTTTGCATATGCAGATTATGAAGAGGTGAGCAAAAACAGTGACGTACTGACATTAAAATCCAAATACATCTCCCATTAATAATGTCATTTATTTAAAACATACTGAGTACATAAAATTCTGTAGAATTAATTTACTGATATTTCTAGCCTTATTCTCATTCAGTGTTTCTGAGATGGAGCTGACAAAATGGAGAGGAAAAGCCCACAGTATGAGTTACAGAAGTCTTGAAAATCTACTGTCTTTCCAGTTAAATATTGACTGTATTTCTCAAATTATCATATGGGAGAAAAGCTTACAAATTTCCATTTCCCAGAGCATCAATTTCTTCACTTTTAAAATGGGCATAAAGGGCACCTTTCCTGTCTGATTCTTGGGGAGTTGATGTTTGTGTTGGCACAGCTGTGACAGAAGATGGGAGGCACCTTTGCTGCAGCTTTCTGGAGAAATCTCTTTACCCAGGCCACCACCTCATTGTGCAGCCTCCACAAGGAGCAGTGCCCCAATGGTGGGTGGTTTTGCACAGGAACCACCTGGAATAAAGGCTGTTTCTTACTAATTAGATGAGAATTGTGGAGTCCTCTGCGGGAGTTTGCCCACTTATTGTACCGTAGAAGAGTCTTTTCAGGAAGAACTTCAGGACAATGCGGGGAAAAAGCCTGTGCCGTTAAAAGAAAAAGCCTTCCTTGGCTTTCAGTGCAACCTCCTGTATGCTTAGTGTCCTGGTTTTTCAAGGCTGCACAACATAACCTGGAGAGCTGCAGCTGACAGGGAACACAATGGATTATTTCAAACATGTAGGTCAGAGAGTAAAGAAGGTGATTTTCCTACCTGTCCGCGCATTACTTTTAGACGGAGGTAAAGGAAACAGTCTTTTTATGTCAAACACCTCCAATGGAAGTTCTGCTGCAGTATTACTACATTAGAAAAAGATTTCAGAGACTCCTGAAAAGCATGTAGGTAACCATTAGTGGGAAGCTAATGTGGGAAGTAAAAAAATGTCTGCACAAGACAGAAAATGTATCTGAGTAAAAGGACTGACACACACATTGTTCAGCCAGGGAGAAATGGAAACACGAAATTTCTAGTTTTGTCTTCATCTTGAATTTTGCATTCTCAGAGATGATCTGGAATGGTGTTACCAAGCAGTCTGTGTTTCCTTTCACTTAGAGTCGGATGAAGTATGAGAAAGTGCACAGCATCTATAACCGGCTCCTGGCTATTGAAGACATCGATCCCACACTGGTAAGATCTTCCTTAGTCTCTCCATTTCCATGGAAAGTCCCCCAAATACAGGCAGAGAATGGGGAAGTACCTACAGGAGTTCCTTAGGTCACAGGGATGATGGAATATGTGGAGTACTGAGATGGCAGAATTAGATTAAAATTTTGGCAAGATTAATATTTGCAGTCTTCAATCCATTTAAATATACTAAGTCATGTGCACTTCCCTCCTCTGTCTGTTTTGGACAGTCTTTTAAAAGAAGATATAAGATATAAAAGATTTCGTAGTCATCCTTTGTCCCTGTAGTTTGCAAATAAATCTGTAAAGCACCATGTAAGTATCAGAGTGTTGCTGAACCTCTGCTGAAGTGACGCAGTAAACACTTCCATGTGCCAGCTGTGGTAGTGCTGAACAAGTGGTATCAGAAGTAACCTGCCCGTAAAAATGCGTTTGGTTTATTAGAAGCAGACACAACAAAGCATGAGAAGGCAAAAGAAGGTGTGAGGTTTAACACTAATCAACAGGTCAGTGTCAGAGGAGAGGTATCCACGTACTGACACTTTCCATTCTTTAGAGGCAGATCATAATGCTTCCCAAATGTACATTTTGTGGGAAACCATGTACCAGTTCCTCCTGCTTGAGGAATGCTGTTATTTGTGACCTAATTCAAAGTGAAGGAAAGTTGAATCCCAAAGAAATGCAAATCACAAATTGGCCACTGAATTAAGTAGCACATTCATTATTTCCTTGATCAGGTATAAATATTTGCAGGCAGGATGGTTTGTGTCTTGGATTGTATAATGTACAGTAAAATGCTTCATCAGGCCTTTTGGCTGTTCCTTGGCCTTATGGATGCCTTTATTGGAAAGTTACCATTTTTACAACAAGTCTTGAGTTCTCTGAAGGCATCACCTTATGTAAATTACATTCATCTTCTTACCTCCCCTTCCTTGAAAAATCTGTGTATTATCTGTCTTTTCATGGGATCAGTCTTAGGTGTATTCCATTTTTTTATTTAAAAAAATCTATAAAAAGTTTTGCCTCAGTATTTAAAGCAAAACAACACAGAGGCACAAGACGTACGATTTATTTGCTGTATTTTGTGAGTAAAGATTATTTCAGATGTAGTGAAAAACTTAATGATATCCTGGTATTCCTTGTTAGCACTGATGCTATTTAAATATTAATGTGCACCTTAGGTTTATATCCAATACATGAAATTTGCAAGGCGAGCAGAAGGCATAAAATCTGGAAGGACGATATTTAAGAAAGCGAGAGAGGACGCCCGGACCCGCCACCATGTCTATGTTACAGCAGCTTTAATGGAATATTATTGTAGTAAGGTAATCACAGGTGCTCACTCTGATGCTAAACAAGTGTCAGGAGGGTACACAGCTCACTGAAGCTAATAACCTTTTTTTTTCCCCCCCAATGTTTGCAGGATAAGTCTGTGGCCTTTAAGATTTTTGAGCTAGGGCTGAAAAAATATGGGGACATTCCAGAATATGTACTGGCATATATCGACTACCTTTCCCACCTTAATGGTAAGCTTTAAGCTCTGAGAGGTCTAATGAAGCATTACTCTGCCTTCACTGTGAGTTTAGGTCCAGGCCAAGTTCTTGGTATTGAAATTCTTCTTGAAGAGCGATGAAACCTCTTCAGAAAGCTCAGCAATTAATCTGAAAACAAAACCTGCTGGTTTGTCTGTACTGGAGCTCCAAAAGTGTGGTGACATTAAATCTTGATTCTTCTGAATAGAGGAGAGTGAAGTTTCCAAATTGTAACTCACTGGCATTGCAGGAGTTTTACAGTATCTGCTGTGAACAATGGGAAGTACACTGAGAAATCTAAGTCCTGAGGAAAAAGATCTAAAGAAGTTTAAAGTCAACATGAGTGGAGTGAGGGATTAGCTGGTCCTGACTGGAATTAATTTAAACTTGTTCTCCCCAAGTAGATGAGATGAGCAAGATATAAAATCAATGCTGTGCATATCAGTCCTGCTTGGAAGCTGCTGGGGAGCTGCAATGGAAAGAGCGGGGCATGGGCACTGGAGCACAGGGGCTGGGGAGACCCAGGCAAGAGGTGGAGGGGGTGGTGGAAGCTCTCTGTGTGGGATTCCCTGAGGCAGGGGCTGAATAGCCTTCTTAAAAATGAAAGCCAAGCTGCTGAGTGGATTTTGTAGCATCATTCATCTCCTGTCAGACTGCAGTACCTTGGTTTTCCAGGCACTGGGAGTTTAAAGATTTTGAGGGTTTTTTTCTTGTGTGAGCTGTAAACTGAGAGATTTTTTCCCAGTTAAAGTATATTTAATTTTGCAATAAATTATTGTGGGTCTACATGAATATTTACTGTGCCTTTCTGTAGGTTGCCATGAGAAAAAATGATCTTAAAACTCATTAGTGTATTGCTATATTTTAATAACCCAGCAGAACTCCTGCAACCCAGGAGAATTGATCTCTGAACTCCTGTAAATGCACAGGGCAGAAGCTGGCAGTGTGAAGAACAAACACACCAACCACTCCATCCCCCCAGCTGGCAATGTACTAAGACTGACTGCTTGTTGGGAGCCAGGTCTAATAATCTGGGGAGGACTTCTGAGTAATATACAAGTATATTAATACTGCCCTGATTTAAAATGCAAGTCATGACTTGAAAGGCCAAATTTAAATTTATCAAGATACTCTATTGAGATAGTTAAAGAAAATGGATTAAAACCCCAGAAATCTTGAAGAGATGCCAAGCAATAGTGTGCTGTTATAAAAGAACCTATTATGATCAGTTTGTTACTATCAACAAAAACAGATTTTCAAAGAACAAATTCACAGTGGAATTTAACTTTAGTAAAGTTTTATGTGGATATTCAGATCTCTTTTTTGCTTACTGAAATTCAAATCCATGAAAGTCAGCCTTTATACTTAATTCAATGCACACATTTCTTTGAATGGACATATTTTAACTTGTCTTTAATATGTTTTACTCAGTGTGATTTTTTTTCTTTCTATTTTATAAAGAGGACAACAATACAAGAGTTTTGTTTGAACGTGTTTTAACTTCAGGGAGCCTTCCACCTGAGAAATCTGGGTATGTCTGCAAAAGCAGTTTCACTGCACTGGAAAAGATACATAACCCCTTTCAACCATAAATATTGCAAAGAAATTAGAAACATGAATAGCAGGACAAAATTAGGTACAGATGTTCCTTCCCTTCTTCATGCTGTCCAAAATAGCAACAGCTGTGACAGATTTAGGAAAGTCCCTATCCCACTTCTAGTGAAGTTCATTGATTTATTGACTTTAAAACCTTATTAATGCAGGATTGTTGAGGATAGAGTGCAAAATCCTCCTGTACAGTAAGGGTGCAGTGGTCTGAGCAGAGGTGAGTCAGGAATTTACAGAGGAGGGTGCTGAGCATCTCCCATCCATGAAAATAAAACAGGGAAGGAACGAGAAAAGACTTGAATTAACCATTCACTGCCACATTTTCATTGCTACTTTTTAAATTTCTTTCTCAAAAAAATTGCTCACAAAATCCTTGTACTCTCAGGGTTCACTTCACCATTATTATTCTGGTAGACAAAAAGCATCAAAACTAAGGAATCCAATATAGCACTGCTGTGCACATTCATTCTGCACTTTAGTTCTGATGTTTTGTGAGAAATACTTTTATGTTCATTTTAAAAGTGAGAAAACACAAGAACTTAAAAGCTGAACCTTCTTCAAAGGTGAACTCCAAAGCTAAAATGAAAGTTGAATCAAGTCCAGAAATATGGTCTGATGTTGTTCAAGTTATATATGAGATTTTCCATGGAGAAATCAGCAGTAACTATTTATATTTTGGGCTATATAAAATTCTCAAGTGCTGCCTGTTGTATTCTTGCCAGCTAGGATATGCTAGTCTGTGCAGATGAACTAGATCATAATGCATGTTAAAAAGTCCTTCACATATCAGGATTGGAGTGAAATTCTGTGTACAGGATGAGTGTTTGACAAAAGCTCACCTCAAATGCTGAAGTCCTGGACACCAGTAATCCTTTCCTTTCTGTAACAAAGTCCTGTGCAGGTCACTAGATTCAAAGCTCGTACAGAAACATAGCACTGGGAGGGTAATGCCTGTGTTAGATGCATCTAAAGTAAGTAATAGAAATGGCCACACACTCCCAGATGATTTCCTTTGGGTCCCTCCTCTTGTGTGTTTTTAATTGGGTTGTGCTCATTAATCCTTCCTCCTTCAGTAACTCTCAGTGTCCCTGTTTTGTTCCAGGGAAATCTGGGCTCGGTTTTTAGCTTTTGAAAGTAACATTGGGGATCTGGCCAGCATACTGAAAGTGGAAAAACGGAGGTTTACAGCATTCAAGGAAGAATATGAGGGCAAAGAAACAGCTCTGCTGGTGGACAGGTACAAGTTCATGGATCTGTACCCTTGCTCTGCCAGCGAACTGAAGGCCCTTGGTTATAAGGTAAGTGGGTTAAGAACACTTCAGTTCACTGTTTTCAGTCTCAGCAAACGTGAGCAATTTGTTGTTTAGGACTTGCCTTACAGTCCTTCCCCTTGATAGAAAAGTAGGTAAAACAGGACTACTCCTCTTCCTCCTCCTCATCTGATTGGGCAGCAAAGTGCCAGGGGCCAAGGGCAGAAAGGAGCAAGGAACGTCACTAACAGCTGCAACTTCGGGTATTCCTGTTTACCTCTCATCTTCCCGCAGAAAGACCAATGTGTTAATGCCATCACCATGCAGCTACAGGCCTCCACTTCACACTTAAGCCTGAGCTCCTTCAAAAATCAAAATCTTTGGGAAGTCTGTAGGCTCAGGTCATCTGTATGAAATATGGCTGGCTGTCCTTCTGCCCTGAGGTGGCAAAGTTCCCCTCACTTCACTGGGAACCACATCAAACCCCACGTACTGCAGTCCCAATGTTTGCTGTGAATGGCTGAGGAAAGCTCTTGACAGGGATCAGTGGCAGCCTCTTTTTTCAGTTGTTTCTTAGAGCTAAAGTGCTTTGGTGCTGCCATTTGGAGTTCAAAGTCAAAGCCAGACGCCTGTATCTGGTGGGCTCCTGTCTTCTATCTAACCATATGTATTTTAACTACCATTTCAGTCATGTAATACTTTGGGGAATCATTAGAACTGAACAAAATGTTGGTTTACATTTTTTTAAGGCTGCCAGAGAAGCAGAAAGAGCTGATTGCCATTCACTTGGACAGGAAGAGAGCCTTCAACTTATGTCTCTAGAACAGTGCCTCAGCTTCCATTTACTTCTTACACAGAAAAGTAATTTATGAAAAATATAGATGACATCAAAGTTAGCAAAGCAGCTGAATTGTTGGCCATCACAGAGCTGTAAAATAATCTGATAGGTGGAAATCAGATTCACATTGAGCCACTGAACACTTTTCTTTGAATGCAGTGGGGGCAAAGTCATTCTGAAGTGAGATGTGAGATTACAAACAAGTACGTTTTGCTAGGTGCATGCAGGGCAGTGCGTACCTAAGATGGCGCAGCCCTGGGGCTGACTCATGTTGCTTGGAACATGCCAAAATCTAATCCTGTTTGAAATGATGCTTTGCATGCCTGCTGACTGCCTTATGCTTTATTTCTTTTCCAGCTAAAGCAATCTAGGGAATTAAATGAGGGAGAAATGATAGTTGTGAAGGCCTAGTGGTCTGCACCTGTTCACCTAAATACTTTTAACCTAAAAAAGGAGCCACTCGAAAATGACAAACACAGTCCCATTCAGTAACAGCAACAAATGTTTCCACTCCCAGCTGGGACACTGTGGGATTAAAATGTTTGATGAAACCATGCAAGTTTTGCCCAGATGGTCTTGTAAGAGGACATCTGAAATTATAATGATGACGAAGTGAGAATAGTCGACTGGTCTAGAGTGAGGTTTTGTTCTGTAATTGAAGCAAGCAATGTGATCCTGCTAAGTTCAGTGCTCTCTAATTGGCTTTTCACAGGATGTCTCCCGTGCCAAGCTAGCAGCAATAATTCCAGACCCTGTGGTTGCACCTTCCATCGTGCCTGTTCTCAAGGATGAAGTAGACAGAAAACCTGAATATCCCAAACCAGACACTCAGCAGATGATTCCATTTCAGCCAAGGCACTTAGCACGTAAGTCAGGCATTGGGAAGTGGTTGTGTTTCACCTGTGGCAATTTAGGAACCTGTGTGTTCAGCCAGCCTAATCAGAGACTTTCCTACTCCTCAGTCATCTAAACCTGTACTTACTTTTAGGCTGTCATTTTACTGGGTTGCTAAAGGCATGTATGTTCTAATTAATGCCAAGGTCACATGGAAATAACTACATGGATTTTGGGGTCTGGTAAATGGTAATAAGCTGTTACACACACTGCTCATGGACCAGATCACTGAGTGAACAATATGTAATTAGTAGAGGCAAAATGGGCAGGGTAGTAATTACTGGTGTCAAATAACAATGCAATGCAAAAGCAACTCTGGTCTAGCTGTCTTGCACTGGCTTCATACAGCTTTTCTCCCCACAGCTCCAGGTTTACATCCTGTCCCGGGCGGGGTATTTCCTGTTCCACCAGCAGCTGTAGTTCTCATGAAGCTCCTGCCACCTCCTATTTGTTTTCAGGTTTGTTTTCAAGAATTCTGTACATTTCAGAAAGCTGTGGAAGACCTTCTGTCATGACAGAATCACAGCGTGTATCACTCTATTGAAAATAACCTTCTAAACTTGGGGTTTTTTTTTTTGGTAACAAATCTAGGGTCCCTTTGTTCAAGTGGATGAGCTCATGGAGATATTCAGAAGATGTAAACTGCCAGACAGTAAGTTACTTGTCCTCTCTGGATGCTGTGATAATGCTGCATAAGACTTGGGTTTACATATGGATATTGCTGTCTAAAACCCAGACCTCATTTACAGATTGTAATTAGTGTTTTAGAGCAGAAGAGATGTTAGTATGTTTACCTGAGGAGAGATAACAACAAGTCAAAAACCTGAAAATCACCAGCTGCTCCTTTAATAAGATGGTGGTAACCACTGAAAGAAAAAAATGAGGGTTTTGAGAATACCCTTTAAAGGCAGCATTTCCAGCAGCATTGCAGCTGTAACATGAAATTCCAGATTTGCAGTATGGTGAGGTCATTGGTGGGCATAACTCTGAGTGCAGGCTGTGGCAGTGCCTGGGCACAAGCTGAAGGCAGTGCTTTCTGAGCTCCTGCAAAGAAGGAAAGGAGAGTTCTGGAACAGAGAAATGAACACAGATCCATACCCCAAGCTTTGAACTACAGCAGATGATAATATGCTACTCTTCATCCCCCTTGTTAGCTTAAGGAAAAACTGATCATAGAGAAAGAAATGTAGGATTTAATTTGAGCGAAACTAAAATATCTGTTTAAATTATACATGTTATTTTTGAGGCTTCCTCTGCTGAGAAGCAGAAACTAACTTGCTCTGCAGACTTTCTGGTGAATCGTGAACTAGTTACCCTGATTCCCAAAAGGCCTTCCTGTTTTATTGAAGCTGGCAAATGACCTCAATTCTTGTGTAAAGGGAGGGCTTGAGCTGAAGCAGCAGCATTTCCTCTGTAACTGGTGTTCACCATAGCTCAGAGTTTCACGCAGTCGAGACTTAGTATTTGCAGAACAGGGTAGGAGAAGTGTCTTATGTTCCAGAAGTCCCCCTGAGGTGGCTGGCTGGGTGTCCCTGCAGGTGTGCTGATTGCTAATCAGGGATTGAGTTTCATAAACTGAATAGCTCCGTGTCTCTTTCTGAAGCTGTTGATGAAGCTGTACGGATAATCACGGGCGGCCTGCCTGAAATAGCTGTGGAAGGCAATGGACCTGTGGAAAACAACACCATTCTCAACAAGGCTGTGAAGAGATCACATGAGGATTCTGATGACGATGAGGAGAAAGGATCTGTAGTTCCCCCTGTACATGACATTTACAGAGCACGACAGCAAAAGAGAATCCGGTGAAACAAGTTTGGAGTTCTGCTGTGACAGACAAAGACTTGCATTGAATCAGTCTCTTAGAAGTCAAGCATTTAAAAGGGACAGCTGCAAACAAAAAAATCCTTGAAAATGGTTTTGTTACTGTGGTGCCTCTTCTCCCATATGGTTCTTGTACTGAAAACAGCCCAAACAACCTTAGAATGTGCTCTGAAAAAAACTAGGTTTTCAAAACCAAAAGTGCAAAATGTCAAAACTGTATTTTGTTCTTTGAGGGTGTACACATCTACCACTTGAAATCTTGTGGGTTTTCAACAGTTTTATTTTAAAAACTGGATGGCTTATACTTGTGAAACATTTTTAATTCACATTTTCTGGAAAACAGTTGTTCTCAGTTTGTTCATGTAGTGTCCTGCCTTATTGTTCATTTTTATTTATGGCAGAATGCGAGGAATCTGTTTTGTAGTTGAAAATTTAAAAAAAAACCAGCAAAAAAACCATTCCTTTAAAATAAAAGGATATCCATAACATCATGCCTCATTCTGGTTTTATTCAAACACAACAAGGTACTTCTTAAATATTACTCAGCCACTTCAAAAGCAATGCTAATTATACCGTCACAGGAAATTGATCAGAGCATACATATTAGAATGAGCTTGGTTTCCATTTTCTAGAGGATACAACACACTTTGGCTTGTAATTCCAGGACTGTTTGAAGAAGACAGCATTGTAAGACTAACTCAGTTCATGTTTCAAATGTGGGTTGTCCAGGAGCACTGGCTCACACAGTCTGCTCCTGGATACCTGCACTGGTCTTCCAGTACTGTACAAAGCTAAATGTTAATAATCAGCTACATCGTTGCACTTATTATCTTCAAACAAGCTAAAAAAATACTATGTGAGCTTTCCAAGCAGTTTCCATGCGTACTTCAGCTTTTAACTGGGAATTGGCTGTTCAGAATTGCACTCTGGTAAGATCCTAAGAACCCCTTAACTACAGAACCGTCAGAGCCTTGGGCAAATGAAAGACATTCCCACCCCAGCACAGCTGCCTCTCAGCCAGGGCTCCTGTCTGCTAGGGCAAGAGGTGAAGCAGCACCTGCACATGGAGGGAGGGGTTGGCCTTAGCCATCCTAGAATGTCTTGCTTTGCCACTCAATTGCATCTCCCTATTTCATTTAGAGAGGATGCAGAGAAACTGTTTGTCAAACACTCTCATTTAAAAAAAAAAACAAACAACCTGGGAGAATCATTACCATGCTTTGTGGGCATTTATTGTAGTCCCTTCAGATCTTTCCTATCGAAAGGCCCACAGCACCCAGCCAGAGGAATTTGTTCCTGCTGTGTGTGCCCCAGAGGTGAGACTGGAGCCACAGGTAAGTACTGCACTCTGTTCTCTATGATTTTTCTTCTACATGAAGCCTTAGGATCAAACTCCTGTGAGGAGAGATGGGATTTCCTGTATGGCACCTCTGAGCAATACAGGCACTGGTGGCAGCACAATCCCTGCTGTCATGTCAGGAGCTGGCCATCATGGACACCTGGACCCTAAATTCCAGCCCTGGGAGCAGCCACCTCCTCAATTATAATTTTATTTACTGACAAAGCAGTCCCCTTCACTCTGCCATCAGTCACCCACCTTTCAAGGGCTTTCCTAAGTACCTGTCTCACCATGATGTTCCTCCCCACAGCCTCAAGGTCATCCTCTACCACATCTACCTTTGTGCAGTCAGTGCAATTGCCTCTAAAGGCAGCTCCTAGGCAGCACTAAAAGATAAAATAATGGCAGCAATTTATAATCTGTGCAGCTCTCATTTAACAAAACTGAAAACAACTGTGTCTTGCTTATTTATCTTGTTCCTATCTCCAGCAGTAATGGCTCTGGGAGCTTGTTCAGCACAGGTCGCTGAGAGAGTTTTTGCTCTAAAAGCAAAGCCCAGTAAGCAGAGGCCTTGAAGACCTCTGTAGTGTCCTTTGCTGATCCAAACAAGGAAACAGACTCTACTCAGAATGCTTTTTCTCTGGCTAACCCACCTACTCATTTTTGAGTTATCAAACAGGGATTCAAAGACAGACATTCATTTTACTGGCTGAGTATATCTGGCCAAGAGAAAAATCACTTGTCTGAGCTGATGAACTCTCACAGAGTTTTGGTGGGTTTTTCCCTTCAGGAATGGGGTTTGTAATTAATGAGAAAAGATTTGCTTTAGAATTGCATAGGCTCATATAGAAAAAAGGTCTTATTTATTCCATCCCCTTCCAAACACAAAGTTGGTGCAGCTTTATCCACACTGACAATCAAAAGAAAACTGGAAAGGGAAGCACCAACAGTGGTTCACAATCAAGTGCTTCTACAAGTTTTGTTACTTTGGTTGATTCCTAAATTAACCTGGTGTTGGCAATAAAAGGGCCCTTTTATTTATTTACTTTATGTACCTTGTTGGTTGTTTTTTTTAAAGTCAGCACATTCTGGTTTGGACAGCCTCATACTTGGGACACTTACTGTATATAACTACAAACTTTGCTTTCATAAAACCATCAAATATTGATTACTGTAATACACTGTTGTGCTCAACTAGAGGAAAAATTTCAGATGCACTTACCTCCCAGCTGAGCCTGAAATTGCAATGTAAGATCACTGGGCTCTTCTCATCTATACAACAAGTAGCTAATTAAATTCAAGACCTACAAATATTCTAAGTTTCAAGAACACCTCTACAAAGTGAAAAAAATCTACTAAAATATTCCCTGTATATTCAAACTAATATCAAACCATTCATCTCTCACAGTACATTAAAATCACTTTGCTCTGCACTTCCTGGATGTTTTTGAAGACATCATTGAATATGCAACCATCTCCTGTTGGAGTTTTTAAAAAACCCAAAATTTTCAACCTGAAGTTTCACACACTTTAAATCCACCTTCTGGAAGTGACAATTTACTTTAAAATTAGTATTTCACCTAAAAAGGAGTAAACTACTAGCAAAAAAAAGGTAAGAAATGACACTTTTATCAAAACATTTTAGCTCTGCCCTTCTGAAATCTTTACAAGATATAAATACAGCTGCAATCTATAAGATTGCCACCTTTGTGAGTACTGTACATAGCAGAGGACAGTTACCCAATAACCAGAAAATTTGCTACAAAAATATATTATGTTTTGTACCATCTGCAGGTAAACAGCAAAACAATGCTATTAAAAATGCAGTAAAATGCAGAAAAAACTAGTAAGCCTACCATACTAACCATAATGTTACAGTAAAGTGCTGTTTGGCTTGGTGTTTTGTCTGTTAAAGTTCTTCTCTAGAATTTTAGCTTTATTAGTTCTTTAAAGTAAGATTTTTTTAAAAACCAAATCATCCCTTCTGGGAAGAACCATTGCTAATCAGCTCTGGTTAAATTAAACTAAATTCACTGTAGATTAAGAGTTAAATGCCCTAAAATGAGCCCCTTAAATACAAAGTTTGGTTCTTAAACTTGCCCTACCTAACATCAGCTCAAAAATCTAAAAATTGCAGCCAGAAAACTACCATGATATCCCCCTCAGGTTGCATAATTATATTAGAAATGCATCTGTCATCTCTTACTTCAGAACTCTTTTTGCGTTCTTTGCATCATGTATTTCCCTCATCAATCACCACTCGTGGGTTATAAGGAACCAGTATTTACATGGAAAGCTGTTTTCCTAGACAAATATTGGTACAATTTTTATTCAATAGCTGACAATACTGTATTGGTAGCACACAGATTGGTTTTATGATTCTTCTGACTTCCCTACAATTTGGGATTCTTCCTTAGTCAGTATTTTGCCAAGGACTGCATCATAGTAAGGGCTGAAGACCATTTTGTTGTAGTTGACGAGACGAACATACTTGGCAGCAATCTCCTCCAGCTCCCTCTGAATAGGACCTAATCCTCCAGGAATAGCAGGCAATGATTTCTGGTGATTGGATGCAAGGTAATTCTCCAGAAATTTTTGAATTCGAGAATCTGGAAAAAATGGGTTTGGTTTGTTTTCAAAAGAGATAGTCAATTAGAAACAGTGTATCCTCATGTAAAATGCAACAGGCCAGAAAATGGTCATCAAGTTGGAAAGACAACATGGAAACAACAGGGAAAGAGAGGCTCTGCACACCCCCACCCACAGTTACACAGACAGGGAGAGCAGAGCACTGTGCCAGCCCTACCTATGAGCTTGCATATGGAGTTATCTGGGCTGGCCACCGCCTGGATCTGTCCTTTCAGCACAGCCTCTCTCTCAGCTGAGAATGGGGTAAAGCCATGCTGAGAAAGGCAGCTGTTCACTTCAGCACACACCTTCTCACCCACAGTGGCCAGGGATTCCTTCAGATTAAACGAGCTAGAAAACACGAGGTACAGCACAACTGCATTAGTTACTCACCTTTTCTCCCACCTTTTAAAAATAAACCATCTAATTAGAGTTGCCTTATTTATCAATGGGAAAATCATAATGCAGATAAAGCCAGAATTAAAAAGAACACATTTTAGAGATATATGAGAAATAAAACTGAGATCTAAAGCAAGGAAGCAAGAGAGCATTAAAGACTTCCAGCCTGAACAATCCATACAGGTAAGAGCTGACTTGCTGCCTGAGGACAGCTCTGACTAAAGCAAAACCAGTTACCAACCATATGTGTAGAGCAATCACTGAATCTGCAGGCAGCTCACTGTGCCACACTCAGGTTCCTGGGGGGAACCTGCTGGCCCAAACCCTGAGCAGGGTTTGCTCAGCAGGGTTAGCTGCTGAAGCTCTCCTGTGCCAGCCTGGCACCATGAAAACACTTCTTTTCTGAAAAAAGCAGTGTGTACAAATCATGAAAGAATAGAGCAAGAATAGCCAGCTCTGTGTGAGCAAGCTGAAGAAAAACTGTCAGCCTGGGCTCACAGAAAGCCTCATTACCTCCTCTGCACATCCTGCAGCCAGAAAGAGGCTTTAACTGCTCCCTTCCCAGAGTGAAAACAGAGCCACACCTGCTGCTGTGAGCAGGGCTATCCCATACTCACGGAAGATGCATTCCCGTCAGCAGCACCTTGACGATGGTTTTGATTTTCTCAGCGAATCCAGGCACATCAATGAGTGCTGGGCCTGCTGCACTGAAGGAGACCAGCAGCACTGTCCCCACCAAAAGGAGCTGCTCCAGCTCCAGCTGGATTTCCAGGAAGCGTGTCTGGTCCATGAGCACCGTCTGCAAGGAGGGAGGAAGCCAGCACAGAATGGAGTCAGTCTGCAGGGTTGGGAAGGGACACTGGGATGCAGCAGCAAAGGCAAGATAAAGGCACAGGGAACAGCAGGTCAGGTGTACAATGAAAAGCATTGACTCCTCTTTTCCCACTAAGCAGGTTCCAGTACTGAAAGACAAGTACCCATTAGAAGAGCAGCCAGAGCTCCCAAGCAGAGATCAATGGTTTAGTATTGTATGTGTTGCAAGGCTACAAATCCAAACAGCTTCTCCTGTGTCCTGGGAACAGAAGAGTGGAATAAGCACAGAACCAATTTTTCTGTTAAATACCTACTTCTGGAAAAGGCCTGTTCACATGATCCCATTTTAGGAGCTTCAGATAGGCCTGATTTTGTACAGCCGTGAAGCACAATGTGGAAGTTCCACCAGTGGCACCATCACTGCACTGGGGAGGCAACATCTCATGTCCCAGCTTTGCATCATCTGCTGCTTCTTGCAACCACTTTGTGACAATGTCTAAAGAATCTGGAAGCGCAGAGGGAAAAAAATCTTGTTAAGAAAATTGCTTTTCAAAGTTAGCCTTTTCCACCAATAATTTCCAAATAATCCCATTAGTTACTATGACTAATGCCCATGATATCAGGTATGACATGCATTTCATTTATTGCATCAAGCAGAACATCTAAAACAAAACCACACAGCTACAGGAAATCAGAGGTGAGATGATGCTGGATAATCATGCCCTACACTGCATTGAAATTAAACCAAAACAAAGGCAAAACTATTGTTCTAGCAGATTTTTTCTAACCACAGTTTTGGGGCACAAGCTGTCATTTACCATATGAATTCAAGAACTTATAAAAATATCTGATTTCTTTTCATGATCTACAAGCAAAGACACGCAGTTTACTGGGAGGTCAGAGGGGAAGAAAGAAAGGAACAAAGTCATACTTGGCTGTTTCTCAAGAAACTCCTGAAACTTCTTTCTTTCATATTCAGCAGACTGCTGCATTAATTTTGGCCTAATACTACTGACAGCGAAGTTTGCCATATCCATTTTCATTAGGTCTAATACAGAGAAAATTGCTCTAAACAAACAAACAGAAAAAGTTATTCAAGGCAGCAGATGTTTCAGAGGTGCTATTTACAAGATTTATTACAGATTGTCTAAGGAAAGAGCAAAAACATGCATGGGAAACAGTAACAGGGTGTTTAACAAATTCAGAGCATGAGACAGAGAAAGCTGGAGCAAGCATGTACATGCATGCATGTGCCTCTTCCAAGTAGGAAATAAATCTTGCTCTCCTGTAAAAAAGCCTCCATGGAATTAAATTCACCAGCTCCATAGATTTTTATCTCCCAGGATGTGCAATATTGTATATGAAACGATATCTGGGTTTCCAAGCTTGCACGCCATGTCTGTTGGCAGCCTGGAAAGCCAACCTCAGTGAGAAGTGAATAATCAAACCCAAAGGGCAAAAAAGAAAAAACAAACAAACAAACACCAAAGAAAAACACCTCAGTTTCAAAGCAACCTAATTCCTGCTGGCAATATTTCTGCCAAGTCGATCCTGAACTCCTGGAAGCTTTTCAAATTAGAAAACAGCAAGGTTAATGAAGTTTCTCCCAACTATTGAGACCTTGAGCTGTTCCACTGAGAGCATGGTGACAAAGCAGAAGCCTGGATGCTCCCAGGTGTGGAACACACACTCCCCTTTAGAACTGAAAGGGCACTATAGAGGGAGTGGGGTAAAGGCAGCTCAAACTGGGAGGAAAAGACAACTGGCTGGAAACCAGTAACACTTTTTCCCTATGTTCTTGCGTGCTTTTATCACCTTCTGCTGTTGATACTGAATTCTGATACAAACTGACTATTCATCTGCTACCTTAACGCTTATTTGCATTTGACATTTAAGCAAATGTCCTTCAGTGACATGCAGGAGCCAGACAAATACTCCAACTCACCAGATCAGAGACGGTCCTTGTTAATGACTCCTGGCGCATCTCTCCCCTTCACACTCAAGCTATAACCTTCTCCCTATCACTCTTTTTTTCCTATGAGTTGCAGGTTGCCCCCCCCCACCTCTAAAATTATTTAAGGAACTCTGACCATGACTAATAAACACATTTCAGTACCTGAAAAGAGGAACTATTTCATGAATATCTTTCAGTTTCTTAATGTCTTCATCCCGAGCTGGAGCACAGAGAGTCCCCATCATCCCAATAACAAATTTGACCAACTTGGAAATGTCAAGGGCCCCATTCTCTGCCTCCTGTTTTATCAAATCGAGATCAAGAACTTCTGTAATCTGGCTTCTCAGTCTAGTATGGCCAGGCAACAAGAACGACAGAAGACTCTGAAATGGAAAGTTTTCAACAGTGCATTACTTCTACATATCAAAAACTACAAGGATCAAAACAGTTACTGAACCACTTCTTATAGAATTACAGAATCATAGAATGGTTTGGGTCAGAAGAAACTAATTAAAGATCACCTAGTTCCAAACCCCCTGCCATGGGCAAGGTTACCTCCCACTAAACCAGTCTGCTTAATGCCCCATCAACCTGGCCTTGAACACTTCCAGGGATGGGGCACATTCTTATCTAAACTAATTGCCCTTTACCAGTTGAACTTATCTTTTTTCTTTTTTTTAACCAACCACTTGCCAACTCCAAAAGTTTCACCTTGTGCTGTGCGATATTGAAGTTACCAAGTGATAAATTCTCTGTGGCACAGATCATACTTCAGACTGTTGTGCTTGGTTTTATCAGCCCAGTGTTGGAGCATCTCACTGACTGCATAGCTAATACCAGTGCTATAGCATGAAGGACGCTTAGAATTATGGAACTAGTATTGCTTACCTTTTAATAGCCTCACATGGTTTTGCATTTGGTTTTACATTCAAATTTCTCCTCTAGGATTATACAGCTTATATATGTTCACAGACAGTGAAACAGTAATGAAAAAGAACAAGAGAATCTTTTATGGAAAGCCACACTTCAACCACCTTTGCTCATTCATATCAGTGCAGCTACTCAAATTCAATCATTTCCCTTGATATCACATATCTTACCTCTTTAATTTCTCCCAATAGCTTAATTGCATGATCATATGTTGGTGGGTCTTCCTTTAGCTGAGCTTCCAGACAATCCCAGAAAGCTTTATGCACAATATCTCTGACTTTCTTTTCTAAGCTGTGAATAAACATGTTAAAAAGAATGATACTTGTCTCTGCACCATCTTACAATGATAACCTGCAGCTCCTGAAGCACAGCATGTAATAATATGAATATAATGTAATAATAACTCTGTGACAATTAACAGAGAGCTATCGAGTTACTCAGAAAAGCAAGAAAAACTGGACAGAGGACTTGGAATGGCTTATGTCCTAATAAAGGGTTACACACAGGCAAAAGTGGCTACAAATTAAAATGTTTCAAAGTATTTATCATATGCCACATCTAGACAACTGGAAGAAAAAGAATAAATCACAAAAATAACAGTTTGTCTTCAAAAGGCCAGTATTCATGTTCCTTTTAAATCCCCACTAAGTAAAATCAATTCTACTATATAAAATTCATTAGTAAACCTAATAGAAATGAAGTAACTTTCCTGACACAAAATCTTGTTTCACTGTGTAAGTATTGCACCTACTCTGAGATAAGGGCCCAGATCACTTTGTATTAAAAAAAAAAATAATAATTCCACTGCTTCAGTACCAATTCCCAATTCAAAACACTGACAGTTCCTGCTCTCCAGCAGCGAGCTCCTGTTCACACGAGGTGTAACTTCAACACTGGAGAAGTAAAACAGTCACATGTACCTGGGTGCACACAAGAGAATCCCCCAGCAAACACCAGCTTCCCAAGGCTCTGACTCCAAGCGCAGCTGAGGCTCAGGCAGTGCCTGGAGGCACTTCTGCCCTGTGGCTCTCCAGGAGTAGCCAATGCAGGCTCTACTGAGTGCCTACAACTGCAGCTGCAGCCTTCATAGTTTTCTCCTCCAACCACTTCAGGTATATTTGAGCTGCAAGGACTCTGTGCTTGAGACATAAGGAAAAATCCCTACACCTATAATCCAAGCCCCTTGCCTTTGCAGTTAGGGACATTTCTAGCTCCAAGCAAGATCCTCTCACTGCTAATGCTACAGGGGACCACTGCCACGTCTTTCTGTCCCAGCATGACCAATTTCCATAGAGGACAACAATGTCAGTCTTCCAAAAGTCACCTGCGGTGTTTTCTCCTGCAGCACCTATGAAAGCAACATGCTCTGGGGTCTCTCTTACAAATAGTCCCTACAGACAAACTGGTCCCAAGGGGGACCAAGTTCCTTCCATGAAATATGCACTCCCTTTCCCAAATCAACCCAGGGGACTGTCAGCTGCACCTCACTGTGTGTGGGAGAGGGGAACAGCAGATGAAGCTTCCTCTGCTCTCCCTCTCCCCTCTCAGCAGGACACAGAATTACCGTAGAATCACACAGAGAAGGAAAGGCTTCAAACTTGAAAGGAGCGAGGACTAACCTAAAAAAACTTAGGAATCTCCTCCCAAACTATCCCTGAAGAAACAGACAGGAAAAGCTAAAATAACCACACCACATCTGCAGCCAGACTGGGGTTCTTAGGACAAGGGGACCCAACAGAAACCACAGCACTCTGGGATTTGCACCACACATGTCCAAACAATTCCTCCAAGAGGTTCACCTTTCACACACACACATATCTGGGGAAGCAGAATTGCACAGTTACCACCTTCTTCTTATATTCTTTCCTACTTCCTCCCAGGCACCGCCAGATAAGACACCAGCCAGAGCCTTTACCTGATCCCCCAGAGCTGCTCTGCAGTTCTACAAACACAATTTTACTTAGGTATCTATTTGGTAACAATCTTACCTGTGTTCTGGTAACTCAGCTGGTTTTATCTGGAAGTCTCCATTCACCACAATTTCGTGTGCCAGTGCCATGTTGGTGACTCCCTTTGCTGTCTCCATGAGCTCTTCTATTGACACAGGCCGAGAAGGACTGGCTGCAACATCAATTACACTGTCAGACAGTTCTCTACAAAAGCCTGCAGAAAAGGTCTTTTGGACCCTTTCCACCCTACTGACAGTACAGAGGGTCAAATGACTGCATAAACTGAAGGTTTTTCTCCTTTCCTTCCCTTCCTTTCCTATGTGGTGCATGACACAGGTTTGGAGTATTTAAAAAAACAAAGGAGTGAATCTCAGCTGATATTCTGGGCTCAGTATGTTAATTGCTTCTATCAAGCTCTTTTAAAAACCATATCCAAATAAAACCCCATACCCAAACCAGTACTTCTTTAGGATGGCTTAATAGCACCTTGGCATCTTTCTCCACACTGTAGGAAGAAATAATTACGAACAGCAGCATTTTCACCATACTATTTCCACAAGTATTGTGCAGATATTGCCATTTCAGTTTTACATTTTTCAAGGAAGTGATTTCATCATTAAAGCAATCAACAAACAATCACCATCACTGTTAAGCAGCAGCACACCAGCAGCCAATTATTCTCACTACTTCCAATGCAAATGGCACTCCTCCAAACTCCTTTTTCTTCCCCCAAGAGGCCATCACCCAAGCAACAGGTGACATCAAGACCTAGTGCCAGCACCAATGTCTAAGACCCCTTCCCATAGCAGACATTTGGGACGGACCAGGATGGGCCAGCAGCCTTAAACCAGGACCTGGGTTAATGCCTTGATGGATCCATTCCATTCACTTCAGCTACAGTTCAGACATAAGAGCAACACACTAATCTCAAAGTGAAAGAAACCAACCAGGGATCTTCATAGGCTGGGTTCACTGAGATATGTTTCAGGCAAACTATTATGACTATCTCATTTGATAGTCCATGTTGATTGGACTTAAGTAATTACACAGAAAAGGCCTTTCAAAAGTAAGTGGCCATCACTTGTCTGCCACTCAAAGCTCTTCTGAGTTTATACTGTATGGTTCTAATGCGCTAATTTTTCATTAATATCTTGCTCTTTTCATGCAGCCCTCCTTACTTTCTATTTCCTTTTGCTTGGAGCTTAATCTTGCATAGTGTCTCTGGGAACACAGCAAGGACTGATATTCTGAGAAGAACCAGCAGACAGCAAAGTTCGCAGTGCTCTTGTCCGAGTGCCAAATGACTTCACTCTAGCAGTGGGTGCACTAAGAGCTAAGACTCTTTCATTGACCAAAGATTGCTTTTAAATCACATTACTTCACTCTCATACCTGCTCCCTTACACGAGGGAAGGACTTGAGACCAAACCACTTCTTTGTTGTACAATGTAGCGTAAGACTGGGCCATGCTTTTTGTTTCCACATGTTCAGAGCCTCTCTCCATACATCCACCCTGTTTCTGACCAGGCAACCAGCAAGGCAAAGGAACACGAACTCCCTCAGAACATCTCCCCTGTGTAACATGACACTAAACACTACCCTAAACCTCAAGTCATAATGAACACTATTAAAAAATAGAAAGAATGCAGCAAACAAAATGTTACTGCTGAGCCACTCTCTACAGAAATTTAGAACTAGTTATCTGAGTGCTTCTGCCTCTTTGAATTGAATCCCTGGAGCCAGAAAATTTCTCCTTGGTTTTATCTACATATTTGCCAGAAATATTTGGTAGCCATATTGCATCCAGATCCTCATGTTAAAAGCAGAATGACAAAGAAAAATATGCCTTAGGAACAATACACAGTCCTGCTTGACACTGGAAATAATATTAGGATTAAATATACAACTTTCCATCTATTATGTGAGGGGGCTGCCAGGACATCCCTTTGTTGGTAACAGCTTTCCTTGCCCTGCCGTAGGAACAGGGGCTGCAGCAATCCAGAAGGTTCAGCTGATAAGGCAAACAGCAGAGACAGTTTAGCTGGAACACACCGAGGTAGTGCTTATCCCTTCCAAGAGCACAAATGCACCAGGGCATTTAGGATATATACAGTTCAGAGCAATGTGGTCATTGCGTACAATGAAGAAAATGTACACATCATATGTCCAATTACGAAAAGAGAAAAGAAAATGGGGAGAAAAGTGTTACAAACAGTTTCAAGGCATGTCATCAAGAGCCACACTATATTTAATTGCAAGACAATCAAACTCGCACAGAATGCTATGAAACACTAGAAATGCCTCCAACAACAATTACAGAATTTACTATTTTTAAACTGTATTTCATAAAGCAGTTTTGCTTACACTTTGGTGTATCATTCCTTTGTGACCCTGGAGCACTCTGTCGTATTCTTTTTCGGACAGACTGATCCGAGTTGCCCAAGTTCTCCTGATCATCCTCCAAACCACTCAACTTTTCCTCACTTGACTGCAGCTTGTCAGGATTCTGAGACATTTTCAGTTGGTTCTTTACAAAAAGAAAAAGTATGAAAAAGAGAATGAATAAGCATTTTCTGACATGGCTGAGTGGGTAAACATCACCGGGAGTCCTCCTGATTAAGCAAAAAAATTAAGAATGAAAGAATTTTTCTGAGGAATTACATTATGTCATCCCCCTAACGGCAGGAGACCTGGACTCAGTGACTCACTTCCCATCTTCCACAAAACGGGGTGTTTTCAACACAGCTACCATTTATTTAATCTGCAGTCCTACTAAATTCTCAAAAATCTGAAACTGTTCCCTTGCCATAATGATACAGATGAGAGACAAAGATATTGTTTTTCTTTCCTAGCATTGCCTCTGAGAGAGCAATGAAAAACACCTCCAGAACAATGTTACAAACATGTTTTGCAAAAAGATTATGCCAAATGAGACATTTCCTCACTATACAGCAATAAATCTTCCTGAACATAACATATTCCTGAACTATGATCTGCTGCAACTGCTCACAACTTACAAACTTTCACTGTGAGCCATCCAAAAGCATTAAGAAGCAGGAAAAGAACTAGAGAGAAATTAATATAAAATTCTACTCCCATATTTTCATTATTTCATGTATAAAATATTACAAATGTTTGGGGGTTTTAATTAAGACAGTAAAGAATAGTTATAGTATTTTAAATATTGATTTATTAGACATTATATATTAAAGAATATTTATATCATGTTGTAGGTATCTGCAGTATACTCAAAGTTACACTGAAAAAATTACCAGAAGAAAACCAAGTCTCACTGTTCATTATCTTCACTTATTTTGTTCTCACATTTTCCTATAAAGAAAATTTCTACATCCACCTTTGAAAACTATCATGCCGGAAGCTGCTATTCAGACTTTAATTTTACAGAAATCTATTTGAGAGCATATGATGTCTCTAAATTAAATAACCTAGATGTTCTGTGAAGTGGGAGTCAGGAAGAGTCTGCTTGTCAAAATAAATGAAAGTTCCTGGAAAAACAACAACTTCCTCTTTCCCCTAGTATCCCACCATCCCCAATTTCAAATTTTGAAAGAAACCAAGTTCTCAGCAAGAGATACACTCCCCAGAGGCACCTCACAGCTACTAAGAGATAATACAGCATCAAAAACTGCACTGAAGAGAATGCAGCAGAAGGCAAGCAACAGTGTAGAAATATAAAATCTGTCAGCACTGAGATTTATTTTCATACAACAGTTGTAATAACTAACCCTGCTCCACCAGTGCTTAAATTGATTGCACAATGTGATTCCACAGGACAGCTGGAAAGCTCAGGGCATATAAGGAACAGTTTTCCTCTACAGCAATGACTCAGGATCATCATCTTGCTCGATGCATGAGAGACAACAGCATGCAACACTTGCCTACAGCACTGTGTCATTTCTATTTTAGAAGAGAAAACAGCATGAAAAGCTTGGGATAAATAGCACAGGGAAACACTCTTGGCACAGAGGCATGAGTGCAGGTATTGTGAAACTCATTCCACCTCTAGGTGGAACAGAGTCCCCAGTGTCCCTGCTCCAGACGCTTGGTCATCTTCTCGTTCACATGCTGGGACAAAGAAGTGTCAGTCTGACACAGCTGCAGTCACATTGCCAGCCCCTGAACCATGGCAGTCAGAGCCTCCAGCTGGCTGGAAAAGCAGCCATCCCAACCAGCAGGCAAGTGGGACATGCTCCAGGAGAGGTGGATCTCCTGTCTAGCGGACAAAAGGCCTATTACTGCAAACACTCCACCAGCAAGAAGATGAGGAGCTCTGTTAATAAAGGAGCTGTTCACAAAGAAGATCATAGCAATCGTCGCAATATAAAATATAAAATAGGACTGGTTAAAGAGAGAGGGAAACCTGTTGTTGAATTTGGCTAGGATAAAAGCATTATCATAAAGGCTCCCACATCCATTCCAGACTAGACAGTCGTACTTCCTATCTGTTCTCTTCCTCGAGGCATCCTCCTGAAGTCAAACTGGAACCACAAAGATGAGTCAACCAAGCCTCACTTAAGTCTTCAATGTATATAACACTTCCTAGTGCCTTGCAGTCTCTCACTGTACTTTATCCTCACTAGCCTGAGAAAAGCACAGAAATATAGCTCACTTACTGAGGGGAAACTGAGGTTTGAGGTCAGCTGCTTGAGGACTCACAGAAGATAAATGACAGGGACAAGATAATCAGCCTCCTGATTGCTACCCCCAGCTTTGCCCAGGAGGCCATCATTTCTACCACAGAGATTACATCCTGAAGTGTTGCCTCCCACAAAATGGCAGCTCAAGAGCTACAGTCTCAAACCCAGCTCAAGTTTCATTTAATTACCATTTGTTTTTTAAAAAGTCCCATTTCAGCTATGAGGGGCAGGTAGAAGAATTCCTGAGCCATTCTACCAAATGACTGTTCAGCAGATGAGGTAAACAGGCACACTTGTTGCTTTAGTTGTTTAGTTTGCAATAGTCTGCTCTTTTCTGATGGATTACTGCTATTATTTGCCAGAACACATCTAGAACATATCCTGTTTCCACTGGGTAAATAAGCTTGACAATACCTCTTCCAGAAGCATGATCATCATCTCTTCTTTCACAGAAACAATTCTGACACTTAATAGAGCAAGGTCTACATCTTGGCACTTTCCTTCCATTTATTTTTAATGAAAACAGAAATGCAAGAGAAAAATGCAGCAAATTACAATGTAAACAAAACCTTTTCCACGGGTTCTTTTCATTAAAGGTCCTCAAATCATCTGATGCGCACCAGCACTAAATAAACTTCACTGTGCTTCTCTGGAGCACACACAAGGTCGGAGCAGTAGCTCTCACTCCCAGCGCTGTCCCATTGTATGAGACAGGACCTGAGAGCTCCCCTGACCTGCGGCCCGAACACACCAGGCTGCCTTTCCTCAGGCTTCACTCCAACACCAAACTCTCTCCTCTTCCCTCCGTTCACCTGCCACATCACAACCTACTTTCCCTTGTGATCCACTAGCAGGCAAGCTGCAGCCTGTCCCCTGTCCCTCTTCCAAATTAAAAGGGATACTGTGAAATTCCACTGTTTCCCCTCCGCCGCCTGTTCCGTGTGAGGCCCTCCCAGGTCCATCGCCTTGTCGATCACCACGGGGAGCCCACACGGCAGCGTCCCCAACCCCATCCGGCCCGGCAGCAGCGCCGCCGCTCCAGCCCCGCGCCGGCCACGCTTTCCTTGTCACCTCCTCGCAAGGCTCGGGAGTTCATTAGTGGACTACGGGGGATAACGAGCCCTAGGGGGAGTTGTGGGTTCCTGGGCCGAATGGGGAGCGGGGGTGATGCGGTGCTGAGCCCGCCGGCGGCCCCGGCGCAGCGCTGCCCGGCCGGGCCCAGAGCCGCCA